>OX578154.1:1281200-1746200 GCA_951213105.1 Amaurobius ferox
GATTTCATTGTCTTTTTCAATTTAAATAATATAAAATGTATATAAATATACATTTTATCAGAATTGCATTTTTGACTGGATTATGTCAATTAAGGGCTTAGGGTTTAAAGGTTACAGGATAATTATTGGTATTTTCAATTTCTTATGTTACCTGTTTTATTTTGGCAAAGACTTTTCAAACACCTATATTGTGTTTAACTCATGTATTGTGTATAGCCGATTGTTGAAACCAAGGCTTAACTGTATCCCATGCTTGCTTAACAGGCTATAATATTTGCTCGGAAAACAAAGAATTTCATCGTACAAAAAAAAATCAGGAATGAACTTAAAATTTCCGTTAGGTGGCACTAGTTATGTACTCAGTTTTCAGTATGTTTCTATGTGATTCTATTAGGATTTACTTGTACTGTTGCAAGTTTTTTTTGCGCTAAATACTAAATATTTTTAAGAAATTTATCTTTTAAAATTATTATTAGGAATAAATTTGCAAGATGTCGTGCTGTTGTGTACCGTTTTGTTAATTAGATTCAAGAAAGGAAAAGATTTTTTGCCACGAATTTCCATCTGATATTACTCAAAGAAACATGTGACTAAATGCCATATCAAGAGATAAATTTTTGCCAAATGATAAGTTGAATTCTTCAAAAAATATGTGGTAAATATTTCAAGGAAGATTTTGTTTGTTTTGCTAAAAGTCTTACAATGTATTTAGATTTCATAAGTACTACATACAGTTAGTTTTATGTGAAGCTTGTGTATTTCATTTAATAATCTTAATATTTAGGCAACCGATTTATAAATAAATATGTTTTTAAAATCAATTTCTACTGATTCATTCATGTTAAGGAGTTATTTTTATAACATTTAAGTTAGTTATCGTATAATACTGTTAGATTATATTACCGAAATAGAATTACAGACTATAGCACAAATACCTTTGACATTAAAACAAAATACATAGGCATCTTAATGAATCATTTATTTTGTTTTGAAATCAGAAAAATCTTTAAATTCTCTGAAAATATGCACCTTACAATAATGCACCTAATTTTCTGAAAAATGCGTAATGTTATTTAAAATTAATGACAATCACATTGGTTATACCAAGTAAATTCTACTAGCATTGTTTACATTGATGATAGTTAATGCATACACTTGACAGCTCTATTTTCATCCTTTACTGATAGTCACTTACTCAATTCGACTGGATGTAGCATCGACTTCTTGAGCATTGGGAAATACCATAATGTTATAGCCTGGTACGGAATTCAGGATACATGTTTATGGTTGAAATAGAAAAAAAAATAGTACTAGTATATCGTCTAATAACAGTTTAGCACTTTCATTTTGGCATATACTGATCAAAATTCATATTTTTTATAAATTTGCTTAGAAATGGGACTAGGATGTTTTATTCTTCAGATCTGCACATCAAGATAATTTTGTATAGTGAGAACAGATATTCATATATTTTTCAGGAGAAATAAATTTAATTTTTAATAAAATATTTTGAATAACAAATATTGAATCAATACTATAAGAATTTGCTAATAATTGGGAATTTTAATTTTCTTTAATTATACATTCCATACAAAGAACAAGTATACTGTTAGTACTGTTTATATGTTGCATTTTATTGCAGCTTTTGTTGACTTTTGATCCAATTCTGGTTGAAAAAGTGGCTATACTCTTGACTCAAAGCATGCAAGACAACCCAGCCATTTCGAGGCTTTATCTGTCGGGCTTCTTCTATTTCATCTTGATGTACACTGGGTCAAACCTGCTTCCAATTGGGTCATTGTTACAAATGACTCATTCATGTCAGTCTTTTCGGTGTGAAGAGGTAAGATGCTTTGATTTGAATCTTTATTCAGAAATATTATTATAAAAAGGCACATTTAATTCTTGGGACTACATTCATATGACCAGTGTTGTATAAATTGGTTCCTTATGGCTGAAATGGTTTGAATATTGTATATAGGCATTCTGTGCTAATACAGCATGGGTTCGGTTCTATATATACCATTGTAAAGTGAATATCACAAATAACTTTTTTTTTTAAACCACAGTGCACGTAAAAGCCTAAAACAAATTTATACTGTAATTTATTAAGTGTGCAATAGAGTTAGACCTAAAAGAACAATGCGAAAATCATAAATATTATTGTACAAAGGCACATTTAATTCTTGGATTATATTCATGTGATCAGTGTTGTATAAATTGTTCTTTATGGCCGAAAAGGTTTGAATACTGTATACAGGCATTCCTTGCTAATGCAGCATGGGCTAAATTCCATATTACCACTGTAAAGTCAATATCATAAATCATTTTTTTTACATATTAATTAATTTTTAATTTAATTAATTTCATGTATGTATGCAAAATTTCATCTTTCTACCTATTGCAGTTTTGAAGTATAAGGGGTAACAAAATTCCAGCAAATGTTGATTTCACTTCGTTAAGAATGGTCTTCGCTTATTCATAAAAATGCTATGGTTCATTGTTGTACTGTAACATTTATTGCACTGTCCAGTATTATACAATGCTTGATCATGGTTATTATTGCTTTTCATATTGGGAAAATTGTGATTGCTTATCATTTAACATTTATATTTGTATATAAAAGATACTTTTTAACAACTGTTGCCCCATAATATTATATTACTTACTGCATATGTGCAAATCGTTGGAAGAAAAGGCAAACTGTTCAATTATATTAAGTTTTAAAACTTATCAGCATAATTAGTATTTGTTTAGCTATTTGCATATTTTAATATATAAAGTTTAAAAAGTTCTTTACATATATTAAAAATTTGTGCTGTATATGAATCTCAGTTTTGAATTTTTTTAATTAAAACTGAATTTTTAAAATTTAAATTGGATTTATTAGATTTCTTTTTTCAATATACATATTAATATTATAGTAACATACCAAAATTACTGAGCTGTACTCACTTTAAATGTATCTATAATTAATTTTTTTTAATTGCATATAATAATTCATAATAAACAAGAAAGATCAATCATGCTTAAAGCATTGATTATGAAACACTTTCCAACTTCAATGCAATTTTATTTAAACATGTCTAAAATGCAATACATTCCTCGATAATATTTTAAAACTTATCACAATACTACATTAGTTTATTATATTTGACACCTTAAACCTTCATCGAAAAAAATTAACTTCATTCAAATGACGGCATTAAAGTATAAATTGCCTGGTTTAAACATCTCTAAAATGTGATACATTCCTCGGTAATAATTTTAGAATTATCATAATACTACGATAATTTATTATATTTGAAAACATCATCGAAAACAACTGAAATTCATTCAAATGACGTCATAAAAAATAACACGTCTGGCTCTCTCTATAAAAGCAACATTTCATTCATAAATAATTCCCCCATTCATGTCATTTATCACAATACTATAATAATTTATTTTATTTAAAAATTAAGACCATGGAGCTACAAGTAAGTAAACTCAATGCGTAAAACTTCATCGAAAAATATCGTCCTTCTCTTTCTAAAATCAATGAATATTTCATTCATATCAGCTAAGCAGACTCCATGGACTAAATGATTTTGTGTTAAAGAATTACAGCGATTCTAATACAACTCATTCTACATATTTTGCTGTTTACATTTTACATAGGTGAAAAATAGGCTTAATAGTAGAAATAATGAAATTTGGAAGAGCATTTAAACTGAAATATATTGTCATTGCGTTGTTTCAGTATGTAGATGCACAGAATTTAGGCAAAAATAAAGTAGTTTTAGGACGGATACAACACTCAATATGAATTAAAAAGAACTTTGAAAATCACGATTTTGACACAAGATGGATGCCATATATCATTTTGAAGTGGGTCATATGATCGTTTCATATCATGGACACGTGATCGCTTCATATAAGAGGTGTTATTTATATTTTAATTTTTATTTAAAAAACAACTGAATATATTTCGCTGAATTTTATTTTATATATTTTATGGAACAATTTGAATATTGCCTAAAATTTTCGAAGTAATTTGTGAATTTTAAATCCGCTTAAAAAATGCTTGAAAAATTAGGTCCCATAGGGCTCAATGTATTCCATTTTTTCAACCCAGGTTCAATCCAAAACTAATTGGGTGATATTATTCATTTATATTCCCATAGGTCCTATAGACCGTCTGAACAACATACTATAATTTCATTTTGATTAAGTCATTTTTACGGCAGTTATCGTGCTAACGGACAGACAGACAGACAGACAGACAGACAGAATGAACAAAGTCATAAACACTTTTCAACTTTGTTGTAAAGTGTTAAAAATGGGTTTGCTTTTGTCAGGACAATAAGGCAGAGCAACCACACTACCATAAGGCAGAAGATGCCTGTCAATAAATTTTCAGTCCTATTCACCAATAATTTTGCACATTTTTAACACTTTACAACAAAGTTGAAAAGTGTTTATGACTTTGTTTATTCTGTCTGTCTGTCTGTCTGTCTGTCCGTTAGCACGATAACTGCCGTAAATATGACTTAATCAAAATGAAATTTTAGCATGTTGTTCAGACGGTCTATAGGACCTATGGGAATATAAATGAATAATAACACCCAATTCGTTTTGGATTGAACCCGGGTCGAAGAAATGAAATACATTGAGCCCTATGGGACCTAATTTTTCAAACATTTTTTAAGCGGATTTAAAATTCACAAATTGCTTCGAAAATTGTAGATAATATTCAAATTGTTCCATAAAATATATAAAAAAAATTCAGCGAAATATATTCAGTAGTTTTTAAATGAAAATTAAAATAATGATTACACCTCTTATATGAAACGATCACGTGACCATGATATGAAACGATCACATGACCCACTTCAAAATGATATATGGCATCATCTTGTTTTAAAATCGTGATTTTTTAAGTTCTTTTTAATTCATATTGAGTGTTGTATCCGTCCTAAAACTACTTTATTTTTGCTTAAATTCTGTGCATCTACATACTGAAACAACGCAATGACAATATATTTGAGTTTAAATGCTCATCTAAATTTGATTATTTCTGCAACTAAGCCTATTTTTCACCTATGTAAAATGTAAACAGCAAAATATGTAGAATGAGTTGTATTAGAATTCCTGTATTTTTTAACACAAAATAATTTAGTCCATGGAGTCTGCATGGCTGATATGAATGAAATATTAATTGATTTTATAAAGAGAAGGACGATTTTTTTCGATGAAGTTTTAAGCATAGAGTTTAATTATTTGTAGCTCCATGGTCTTAAATAAAATGTTTAAATAAAATAAATTATTATAGTATTGTGATGAATGAAATGAATGGGAGAAAGTTATGAATGAAATCCTGTTTTTATAGAGAGATCCAGGCGTGTTATTTTTTCTATGACGTCATTTGAATTAATTTCAGTTGTTTTCGATGAAGTTTTCAAATATAATGAATTATCGTAGTATTATGATAATTCTAAAACTATTACCGAGGAATGTATAACATTTTAGAGATGTTTAAACCAGGCAATTTATATTTCAATGCCGTCATTTGAATGAAGTTCATTTTATTCGATGAAGGTTTAAATTTTCAAATATAATAAATTAATGCAGTATTGTGATAAGTTTCAAAATATTACCGAGGAATGTATTGCATTTTAGACTTGTTTAAATAAAATTGCATTCAAGTTGGAAAGTGTTTCATAATCAATGCTTTAAGCATGATTGATCTTTCTTGTTTCTTTTTAAGTTAGTTGAGAATGTTATTCATGTAGCTTACAAAACCACCGATTATTTTTTTATTTTATCATAAGTGTTTGAATTCTTCTACTGTTCTTTTTCCTCCTTCTTCGCCTCCCCCCCCCCCCCCCCATTCATCCTTTGTTTATTTTTTTCTATTTTTCATTTGAAAATAATTTTTTTTTCTGGATCATATGATGCAACTATTTATTGACGGATGCTTTCTTACCTATGGTAGTTAAGCTCCTCTGTATTTTTATCCTAAAAATGGAGATTGCTTTACCTCCAAAACTAGGTAATACTTTTATTCAACTGCTTATGCTATTAGTAACAAAGTTTTTTTTATTTATTTCACATTATAAAATATTATTTATGACAGTTATTTGTAAATATAAAACTTTTTATTAAAATTACTTGCAATTTCAGAGCCAAGCATCCTCCATCATGCTGCGAAGCATTCTGGGTCAGTTACTGCCTGAAGCCATGGTCTGCTATCTGGAGAATCACGGAGCTGAGAAATTTGCTCAGATATTCCTGGGAGAATTCGACACCCCAGAAGCAATTTGGAGCAATGAAATGAGGTTTGACTTTTCGTTGTGTTTTCTTGTTATTTTTAATGGAGTTACCTGGTGTTGTTTATGATTTTGATAAAAAGCAAAAATTTTAAAACATATAAAATGATATTTGCATTTAAATCTCCTCTTCACTATAAAATCTTAATAAAAGATGTCTCTATGTGTGTTTTTCTGCCTGTCTGTCTCTGTTGTCTATAATGGGAAATCTAAGCATTGAACAGAAAACAAAATTTGGTGGAGGCACTTCAGGACCCAGTATGATAAACCTTAGTGAGATTTTAAAAAATTCCAATTAGTTTTTCAGTCAGTTTTTGTTTTAGCATGATTTTGAGTAATTTTCACACAAATCGGTTCCGTAGTGACCGAAAATACAGGAACCATGTGCTAGATGTCCAGGAGCCATATATAAGTTCAGAGTTGAGAAGATTGGGTGAGAGAGAGTTGTGTCCATGAGGAAGAGAGGAAAGATACAAAGTAGAACATGGATACTAGAGGGGAGACTAAGAGTTGAAGGGACTTCTACTGAAACTCAACCCAGGGAGTAAGTGGTAGAGATAGATAGCTGTATTAAGATAGGGTAAATAGAATGCACTAGACGCATAGACTAAAATAATTTTATTATAATAAATTGAAGGCACAGTAGAATTGAGTAAAAGAGTATGTCCCTAACACTATAATGAGGAACTGTAAGTCGTTGCTACAAACTGGCTAAAATTACATATTTTTGGAGAAAATAATTTTTAAAATAATAATAAATATTTATGGACTGTATTTTCTATTTCTATTGTTTATTTTACAATCTTTTACAATCTTTATTTTATTATTTTTCATTTTTAAAGATACACATGGTAATATATATATACAGGGTGACAATTATTGGGCTATATGAAATAAAAAATGAAATTTTCAAATACTATTGAGTTCAAAAATTTTATGCAAATTTTAAAAGTAACTACAGATATTCAGATTTAGTTTATGACATGTTCGATATGCTTGCCATCAATGGCTATGATGTGGCACAGACAAATAGCAAAATTCTGCAAAACTCGCTGAAGTGTCGAGACATCGATTCTTTTGATGACCTCCTGAATGGCAGTTTTAGCTCAGCGGTGGTTTTGGGGTCATTTGTGTAAACTTTTTTTTCAATATAGCCCCACAAAAATGAGTCACATGGGTTAAGATCAGGAGAATAGGGCAGCCAAGCGATTCCCATTTCAGTGGCCTCTGGGTACCACAAAGCCGGAACGCACTCTCCAAAGTGCTCTTCTAGGACTTCAAACACTCTACCGGTCCGATGGGGCCGTGCTCTTTCCTGCATGAACCACATCTTTTCGAAATCTGGGTCACTTTGGATAATAGTTTTTAGTTTTTTCATATAGCTCAATAATTGTCACCCTGTATATATGTATATATATATATTGTATATATGAAATAATTAGGTAGGATGTGCATTATTAGTTGTAGTATTCAATAATTCTATAATATGTACTAATTTAAAATTAGAATATAATACTCTTTCCAAACTGTTACCTAAAAAGCAAGTAGCTTTACAAGAAGTCTTTGATCATTTAGTTTTCTAATTTTCATTAGGAAAAAAAAAGGGGGGGGGGGCAGGGATATATGTGTGTGTGTGTGTCTGTACGTTATTTTGAAAAAAGAATGAATGAGAACCAGAAGGGTACATATGACATTTTACTCATTCTTAGAAAAAAGTAGGTAAAATTTTAAGAAGCCTATTCTTTCAGTGTAAAGTTCTCTCAGAAGAAACGTTAAAAATATAAAATGTTTTAGCAAGTTCTTCTGAAGTAAAATGCTTTAATGGCAGTAAATATATGCTTAACTCATCTTGCAAATTGTCTCTTTCTCATGATTCAGTTCCCATTCAATTACAAGCAGTCATTTTTAAAACAATTTTTAATATTATATAAAAGTGTTTAATTATAGGCATTTTTTAAAATTTATTTTATTTATTTTTATTGTATAATATTTTTATATATTTACTAATTTATTTTTTATACATGTAATAAATAAAGTAATTTAGTTTTTATTATTATTATTATTTTCTAAGAAAGTGGTAGAAAGGTTTCCCTGTGAATTATCATTAGATAGCTAAAAAAAAATGTAATATAATATTTAATAATGTATTTTTGAATTATGATCAGTTTTTAATTTTTTTTATAATACAAGTAAAATTTTATAATTTATTTTTTATACCTGTAATAAAGAGAAAATTATTTATGATTCTGATTAGGTTTAACAATTTTAAATTATTTTTCATGCTATTCTTTTGTGCTATGTTTAAAATTTGAAAAAAAAAAATCATATAGATAAAATTTATATATATCTATTCTTTTGTGCTATGTTTAAAATTTGAAAAAAAAAAAATCTTATAGATAAAATTTATATATATATATTTTATAACTTTCCAAAAGCGCATGATATTTAAGGAAAATATTTATTCAATTGTAGCTGTTAACTGCAGTATACAGGTATAAGAAATTTTCATGCATAGAATGCTTTATATATGTATAAATTTAAACTTTTTTTTAGCTTTGTTATGAAAAACTTTTTATTAACTTTGCTGTGTAAAATTTTTTTTTAGCTTTTAAAAAGTCACTGAACATATTATTCAAAATGAAATGTAATATTGAAAATAATTTCTTCTGGAAAAGTTTTCCAGAAAATCCACATCTCTAATCATTGCGAATTTTATTTATTCTAAGAGCCTTGTTTAATATAATATTTCTAAACACAAATAAATGCAAACAAGATTTAAAATGATGAATTTTAGAAGTATTAAAATTAAAATCCATTCTTTTATCATATAAGTTTATAACCAGATTATTATTTTGAATATCTAAATTTAAATCTAAAAAGTAGCAACATTAGAATCATTATTACTAGTAGTTAATTGTAGATTATTTGGACAAAAATGAAATGCAATAGGAATATTATTATGGGATACACAAAATATCTAAATATCTATACATGAGCATATCATGCAAACCATGATTATAGTTTTTTTCATAAAAGTATAAATATAGATTAGCCAATAATGATGAGGCACATCTTCCTTGTGGAATACCAAACTGCTGCTTAAGTAAAGAACTAGCATACGAAATATAATTTTCATAGAGTCTGAAATTAAGTAAAATCTTTAAAATCATATATGTTGTGGATATTAGTAAGAGTTATTAATTTCATAATTACTTCAAAACTGTTCTTTATTATGACTATTTGAAATGTCAGCTAACAGATAAATTTTATTTAAAATTTTTAGTAAAAGTTTACCAGCAATAGTAAGGTAAAAATTATGTTCACTAGTAATTGTTCGAAAATCTACAGAGGATTTATGAAACTTAAGTAACTAAATAGGGTAAGTTATAACAACTATTTTTGATCTGTAGTTGCTTATATTTAGCTAAAATTCTCTTAGATAAAATTTTAAAATTAATATTGTGTAATAAATTGTATTATTAAAAATATGTGATTTAAAAGTACTTATAATATTTACAAATGCTACAGTATTTATTACTAGCTTTATCTACATAAGTAATAACAAAATGATTTTTAATATTATGTAAGTTTATAAGATTTATTAATATATATATATATATATATATATATATATATATATATATAAGATAGGATCAAAAAATTCGGAGACTGGAGTACTTAACAGATATGATTTATTGATATCATGTGTTACACACAACCACCTTCGGGGCGCGGTAGCCCATTGGTTAGAGCGCTGGAGTTGCACTCGGTAGGCCCGGGTTCGATTCCAGCCACTGCCAAAACTGCCGCCGTGTTCACGCGGAGTACGATCACGTTAAACATGTGGGTCCGTAAGTCCTTCCGAGAGGTTGGTGGTAGGGGAAGGAGGGTACGGTCCCTGTGGATGCCTCCCCCACTGGGTTCCGGTCTAAATTGAGTGGCACTTCCCGACCGTCCAAACAGTTACCTTACACCTTTCTGGTAGGTCGGGCGGTCTGGGTAACAACAACAACACAACCACCTTCAAAATACTCTCCCTTTGCAGCTATGCACTTCTGCCAGCGCGAGTACAGTTTCTGAAAACATTCCTGGAAGCCTTTGGATAAGATGGTCTTCAGTGCGGACATCGCAGCTTCCTCAATCTTAGATGCGCTCATGAAACGGCGTCCTTTGAGTTCGTTTTTGAGATGGGGGAACAGGTAAAAATCGCATGGGGTGAGATCGGGTGAGTAAGGAGGGTGTGAAAGGGTTGACGTTCCATGTTTGGCCAATGTGGACTACACCTTGAAAGACCGATGAGTGGGGAACGACATTGTCATGTGCTGGACCGACATTGTCATGTTGCAGCACCCAATCCTTGCTTTTTCAGAGTTCTGGGCACTTCCAGCAGTTATATCATCACTGAGACGAGCTAGGATCTGTGTGCACCTCTCCTTGTTCGCTGTTGCCCCTTCCAGTATGAACTCGTAATGCACCTAGTCCTGCTGGTCAAAATACACATCCAGCATTACCTTCCCATTTGAACTGTCCAAACGGAACTTTTTTGACTTCAGCGACAATGGTGACTTCCACTATGATGATTACCGTTTCATTTGTGGGTAGTACAAGAAACACTACGTCTCATCACCAGTGATAATTTTTGAAAGGAATGTCGGATCTTTGTCAGCAATGTCAATCAGTTCTCCATAGATCTGCATGCGCTCATCACACTGATCTTCGCTTAGCATTTTTGGTACAATGTGTAGACACACACGATACTTGTTCAGTTTGTCTATCAGGATAGCTTGGTAGCTCCCATACGAAATTCCTGCTTTTTCAGCAATGATGTTGATGGTTTAATGTCAGTCAGCAGGCACAATTTCCATCAACTTTCGAATATCGCCCTCCATAATTGATGTTGACGGCTGCCCACTCCGTGGATTGTTTTCTATGGATTCACTACTGGCCGTGAATCGGGAGTGCCATGAAAACACCTTCTCACAACACATTGCTCTCTCACTATGCATCTGCTGCAACATGTGCAATGTTTCTGTCATCTATTTCCCCAAACGCTGGCAGAATTTGATATTCGCATGTTATTTTTCAAACATCATTTCCCTTTTCGATGAATGTGAATAACTACAGTTTACTGACATGTAATGTCTGGAAAATCCCTGCACTGTGGACCTGTTTCTTCCTTTTTACATCTCGCGTCACATATGCCTCTATACCATGGTAAAATAGTTCCTTTCTCCTCCAGTTAGGGTTGAAAATATCAGCACAGTCTCCGAACTTTTTGATCCCACCTTGTATATGTGTGTCTGTGTGTGTGTGTGTGTGTGTGTATGTATATATATATATGATTCATAAGAAAAAAAGGGGGGAAATGACCAAATGCAAGGAAAATTGGATATCTGTGGATTTTACTTTAATCTTATACATTTTTTATGCTATATATATATATATATATATATATAAGAGAAAGAGAGAGAGTAAAGTATTGCTCTATTAAAATGCTTCATGGTTTAAAGGCTTAAATTGAAATTTGATAGTTATAGCTAATTTTATAAATAAATTTATTTAAGTGAAGTGATAAAAATTTACAAATTAGGCCATGTTTAAAAGTAGAAAGTATCCAGTACTTAGTATCCTGTAGCATACATGATCTTAGTGTATAACAACTATTTAGATTTCACGTTATAATATGCCCATGATGTAAATCTATGTAAATTTTGTATTTATCTAAATAACAATGACAGTAAGACTCCAATATTTATTATAAATAATATATTAATCTATCCAATATTTATTTATTTAAATATTTTAAAAGGCAACTATTTCCCCTAAAACTTATAAATTAAGATAAACATTTAAAATGGATGTAGGGTTTTAAATTCTATCAAGCACAGATTGTTAGCTTTTTAAAAAATGTGCATTGGGTGCATTTTAATTTGTATTTTTTTTTCTCTTTCTAGGAGAATGATGATAGAAAAAATTGCTTCCCATATTGCAGACTTTACACCACGTTTGCGTTCTAATACGAGAGCCCTATACCAGTACTGCCCTATTCCCATTATACAATACCCTCAACTTGAAAATGAACTTTTCTGCAATATTTATTATCTACGGCATTTGTGTGATATACAGAAATTTCCTGATTGGCCTATACTGGATCCTGTATGTATATTTTAATAATTTTAAGTAATGTATACTTATCTCTATATAAATACCAAAACATCTGCACTAAAATCTGCGAAATCCCAAGTCACAGCTTAAATTCGAGCATATCCCCATAAACAGAATCAAAAACTGTATGGGTAAAAAATATCAGATCAAAAAAAAAAAAAATTAAGCAATTTTGAGGCAACTTTAAAATTTTTCATTCCATTGGCTCTAATGAAAAATTTTTTTTTTTTTTGGCATCTTATAACCCACATAAAAAAAACCAACTTTGATATTTGGTTGAAAAACTTTTATAGATTCTTCGCTCCCCAAAAATATAGGTCGCCATGCATTAGATTTCATAAAATAATTGTAAAAATACCTTTTCAAAACTATTTCTGCTAGGTGGCACTCAATCACATATGACATCTGTGAGTGAATGGTGAAGCATAGAGTATATAATGATGCATATGCCAATCAGTATCTTGCTATAAAATACAATCACGGATTCTAATGTTTAATTTCTTTTATTATACTTTTCATAATCAAAAGTTAACATAAATCCTGATTTTAAAATCGATTGATCTCTTATATATTTAACGAGTTGAAGTGTACTTTTATTTAACTTATTAAAAGATGTCGCAGATTCTAGCATTTTAATTTTTTATTTAATCTATTATTGATTAACAAGTTTGGACCTGTTATGTCTATAAAAATTATGCCCAAATTAATGCTTGTGGGTTTCCCTAGCTATATTCAGCATTGTTACACAGTAAAACCTTGCCCCCCCCCCCCCCCCCCAACAGTCGGGGTTATGGGTCGTGGAAACAATGGCTGCCGATTAGACTTTTTATTCCTGGCTGTCATTTCAAATGTACCATTGTTTCGAAGTGCCATGTCCAAATTTGAAGAAATGTGTACGCAATATGTATGTCCATACAAATGTACTTAAGTCGAATTAAGCAAAAGAATTAAAACTAAAGCAGTTATAGTTGTTTTCAAAGCTGTATAATAAATTATAGTTACATATGAAATGAAATATGTGCAATGTATATTCATGTGTATAGCAATTATTTTTTGTATTAAAAAAAAAAGTCAATTGTGACTCTTGTCCAGTAAAGCCAAAATGGTTTTTCATATGAATAACGTCCTGGAAGATAATGCTCAAATAAAAATTATAACCACCCTTTCAAAATAGTTCTGAATATTAAAATATTAAAATTATAACTGCCCTTTCAAAATAGTTTTGAATATTAAAATATCAAAATTATAACTACTCTATTTTGAAAACTAAGAATAAAAATGAAAGTTTTTCAATCTCCTTCAGCTTGACAACTATAAGAGCTTTGTAAAAACAAATTATTGATCTAGAACCTGGATTTCCTTTTAAACACTTTTGTTACTTACTGTTTATGCCTATCTTTTAGATATTTTGAGTGGAAATAATCAAAATGAAGCAAAAACACACTATCAAAAACTTTTTATTTTTATTTTTATTATTATTTATTTATTTTATTTCTTTTCCATGGAATAAAATATATATTCAAAATGTTAATTACTTTTGTATATTCATAAATGGTATCATATCTGACAAACAAGGAATAATTGTTTATATTTTTATCTATTAGGTTTGGAGATATAAGTATCCAAACTGTTACGATTTTTTGTAACGCTCTGATTTCAGTTGAGTACACTGACCATGGGTGTTATTCATGTAAAAAAATATATCTCTGCAATTTTGGATAAATGAGCTGATTTATATTACAATTATATTTTCACTAGTATTTTCTTCATTTAGTTCATCCTCAATCCTAACGTCACTCATTTTAAAAATATTTAAAATTATTTTTTGTATCTTTAAATGTATATGCGATTTAGTGTATACTCATGTAAATTTATGTCATTAAATCTCACTGCTTCAGATAATATTATACAACCTTTTTTTTCTTATTCTAAAGATGTTAATAGTGTTAATATAGCTTTTATTAACATAGATAGGCCAAATGCAAACATCAGAATTAAGCTGTTGCCAAAAATTTTTTAAAATATTTTAAAAGAATAATTTGGGCACAAAATCTTTTGATGATTATTGTGGTACAAGTAAAGCTAAATACAGTAAACTTTTGTTAATCTGGCATTCAATAATTGGGATGTTGGATTTGGGTCTGTTCAGGTGTATTCAGAAATGGTTATGAGCTTTTGTCATTAGGCAAATTTCTGTTTCATTAAAGTTTGCCTTATAGTTTTAAAATTAATTTAAATGTTTTCTTTAACATACTATACAGTGTAATCCAGTCTATATAATGCTATAGGCAAATAAATATTGTTTTAATTGTCCATTATTTTGTTTGAAATTTTTTTCCCATTTTA
The DNA here is from genome assembly GCA_951213105.1 of Amaurobius ferox. Taxonomy (NCBI): domain Eukaryota; kingdom Metazoa; phylum Arthropoda; class Arachnida; order Araneae; family Amaurobiidae; genus Amaurobius; species Amaurobius ferox. The sequence goes on from OX578154.1 coordinate 1,296,023, forward strand.
ATTTGACATCCGATAATTCAGCATTACTGAAGTCATGAACATGCTGGATTATCGGAAGTTTACTGTACTATGGAATATGAATGAATGTATGAAGTCGAGTGGAGATTAACGCTAAAGATTTTTTATTCTTGTTTCCCGATATTTATCCTTTATTATCTTGTATTAATGAATGGATCAAATGTAATTAGGGACTTTTAGAAACTGTTTTATCTTTAGTTTATGGAGCTTAAATGCGTATGTTGTCCACTGAAAATATCATAAATATTTTGAGTTAATAAAATTTGTCTATTTCTGTTATTTGTTCTGTTTAGTGTAGTAAGTGTATATATATATATATATATATATGATTCATATGAGAAAATAAGGGAAATGACCAAATGCAAGGCATAAAATGGTAGAGGGGGATGGCGACCCCTCTTTCCCGTTTAAAAGACTGCTTTTATGCCCGGGCAACACTCATGGTACCAATGCCATGCAGAAGTCATACTTCCGTATATGTGTCAAGTCAAAAACACTCGAAAAAGTGCAGAGTAAACAAATAGGAATCAACCAGGATTGCAAGGGAAGGAAAAGAATGGAAATGCAGCAAATGCCAGAGTGCCTTATATATAAAAACAGTTTACGCATGCGTAATACGTTATTTTTACTTTCATCGTTCTATACCTCTGCCATATCCTTTAAGTAAGCATTTTCTCCCTTTTTTGTATTAAATAGGGAATTATAATAACATGTCAGGAAGCCAATTGGATAATTCCATTTTATTGCCTCCTTCATAATATTCCTATTATGCATGATGCAATCTGACTTGAAAGTATTAATGCGTTGATTTCGTTTGAGGTGACCTATGACGACATTTCTGAAGATGTTTTTGGTCAAATTGGAACTCCAATCTATAATATGATTGATTTCCATATTGAAATCAAATTCCAAATTTTAATGATACTTTTTTGTGAAATTGCTAATACAAGTTCGTCCATGAGAATTGGTGACATTATGATGTTATCTAAAAAATCACCCTTTTCATCCACCAAATAGTAAAAGCAGTGATTTTTAGTCAGTTGAAGAACATTATTCACAGTTTTGTTTCATACCTGTTTGAAATTTTGGGATATTTACTACTGACAGGCACTTGAAAACCACAATTTTATGACTCTTATGACTTTTTTACGACTTTTTTATGAATATAATTATCTGTCATTTGTGACACATATTTAGTTATTATTAATATGAATGAAAATTTTAAAATATCATGTTTCTTGTTTGGACATTAAAAAGTCATGTATAGTGCATACTTTTTCTCAATGTTAGTTTCAATTTCTATGCGGAACAAAGAAAACACCATATGGGATTCCTATTGACGTCATTCTGATCATGAATATGTATGAAAGTTCCATTAATCATGTTAAAATAGGTTTGTTATCCACCAAAAATCTTGAGACACTTCCAAACACTTATTTCAAGCAAAAATTTCTATAAAAGTTGAAAAAAATGTTTTAGAGTTTAAAAATTTACATTTATCAGATATTTTGCCAGATATAAGTATCATATGTTAAATATTGAGCTCAAATTATTTATTTGAAAGGTTTTTTGTTTTAATTAGGTCAAACTATTAAAAGATGTTCTTGAAGCATGGAAGCAGGAAGTAGAGAAAAAGCCCCCTGTTCTATCCCTGGAAGAGGCATATGAAACATTAGGTCTTAAACGAGAAGATCAGTGAGTCATTTTCTATTTATTTTGCTCTCTGGTAACAAATGCATGTCAGAATCAAAATAAGTAACCTGCTATCTATTTAACATATGGCTTGGATGTGTTTCAATCAAATAATTAAAATAGAAAATATGGATTTTTCTGAAAACATAATGTGCACTCTAATTTTACTTCTAACTAAAATTAAGTAATGTTCTCTAATTCCACATGATTCCAATTTTGTAGAAAGATGAAACTTCAGTTTTTTCTGTTGTGTGCTTATCAATTTATTTAGCAAATGTTTGTCTACTCATGAAATAGATGTATAGAATAAACTAATGTAATAGATAGATATTTAAAAACTCACTGGGGCTCCTTGGTATTAAAATGTAGATTCTTTATACATGGTAATATCGTCAAAGGTGTGAAAGTAGGCTTGATAAAAGAAACATGTATGCTACATGTTCGCAGAATCAGAGTAAGAAACCAGCTATATGTTCATATTCAACATAAGGTTTGAATGCTTTTCAATCTGATAATTAAAATGTGGATATAGATTTTTTTTTTTAAACATGTACATTCTAATTTTACTTCTCACCAAACTTGAGTATGTTCTCTCATATGAATTCCATGCGATTCTAATCTCATGGAATATAAAATTACAAAAATGCATGTTGATCTATAATCTTGCGTTCTTTAAAGTTTTCCATACCCAAAAAAATTCTAGTAATTTAGCTAATGACTTGTCCAGTACTCCATTTTTGTCCACGGTTTAGTGGAATACCCTATAAATTTTTCCACTTTCTTCCTTCTGTTTCTTAACCTTTGGGGCTCTTAGGTCTCGTTTTAACCAATTTTTCATTTTGTTGGGTCTCTTTTATTCTTGATCAGACTTGTCTTGTTGGGATATTCCTGTTGTGTTTTGCCGCATTCCAATCTTGTCTATTACCTCTCATTTGGGATTGGCTGAATTGTTCTTCATTCTGCTTTCTGATTGACTCTCGCAGGTGAGCTCTTAATCCAGGTCTTGTATGTAACCCCCTCTGTTTCTTCCATTTTGTGTTTTTGACTTTGGGTTTGTTGATACTCTTGCAGTGAAGAAGGGAATTCAGGGGATCCCCCAAACAGCTGTATACTGTATTATTGTCTTATTTGTACTTATATACATTGCTCAAGTTTTTTCCTTATCTTATACATTTATTTGGCAAATGTTTGTCCACTGCATTATAGTTTGTATATCTTCAAATAAGAAGTTATTGGATTCTGTACACACACACATTGTAAGGGAATATTTTATAAATCAACACAGTAGCATTTATTATTCTAATTTTCATAAATCAGTAAAAATGTGTATGTAAACTGGCACTAATCAAGTTATGACATTTAAAAAGTATAGTTGTAGCAGTTGTTTAAGTCAAGTTATAAATTCAAATCTTTAAATTTTGTGTAGCTTTAAAATTTCAAATATTTTGAATGTTATTTTTCAAAGAAAATACTCTTCCTGTTTGTTAATATTTTTATATTACATTATGAAGTATTATGTATTTAACCCACTCCTTTACATTTATAAAGGGCTGCTTTATGAACTTACTTTCTTTCCTCTTTTAGACCTGAAGAAAATGTTATAAGAAAATCCTATTTCAAATTGGCTCAGAAATATCATCCTGATAAAAATCCTGATGGTCGAGTAAGCATTATTTTTATATTTTATCCCAGAATTAATTGCAAAATATTTTCATCTGCATTATAAAGGAATTGTTACATAAATTAATCGCTTACCTAATTAACTAGAATTAGTTTCTAGTTGTTCATTTTGTAAATAAACATGTAAGATAAATTGGCTTTTGTGCATCATTTGTTTCTAACTCATTTAATACAAGAAATTAATATAGGTATAATGTAATGTTGAGTTGCCTTATATAACTTTTTACAGTAGTTCTTTAGTTACTATAGATGTAACTCTAAATAAGGAAATTCTGTTCTAGCAATATGCATATTTTGTGATATAATGTAAATAAGTAAAATTTAATATTTTTTTTAATCAGAAAAATAGTAATTAAGAAAAATGGGATCTTATTTTGCAAATTTTTTATTTAAACTAGCAAGGGAAGCTCTTAAATGATTTTATTTGTGTTAACTTCCAATTAATTGCATTTTCTGTTTCTTTTTTATTCCATCAAAATTTGCTTTATTTTGCATTTTCATGTTTATAGGAATAAAATGCCAAACTGTTATATTTGCTGTGTTTCTGTTATCTATTAAGACTAACTAACAGTATGACTGATTCTAATTTCTTGCTTAAAATAAAGTGATATTTATACATTTTGTTCTCTATCACATCTTTAATGTGTTGTTGTTGCTAATCCCACTTGTCCAGAAAATGTCTGAAAAAGCCCAAGACCAGTGGCAAGGTAAAGGGAGTGATATTACAGCTTCTGCTGGTCTAAAGACCCCAGGTGCACCATGTACTGTTATTAAATTTAATTTAAAATGCACCATGTACTGTTACCATTAAATACTGTATTAAATTTAAATTATTTTCATATAATTTTTCAGTAAAATGAGTTTTAATAAATTTTATTGAATGTGGATCTAATCTCCTTAGGATAAATGTGTCGAACTGATTGTAATCAATAGTAATGTGTAATCATTTGTCGAACCAATGGTAATCATGTGTGGAATCGATAGTAACCAATAGTAATGTGTCGAACTGATGTGTAACCATGAGCACAGAATTAAACGCTTTTTAACAAACGGAGCCCCAGAAAATTTCTCGTTTCAAGTGCTAAATCTTTTTATGCCTATGCAAAGTTGGACTTAAACTTCAGTTCATGCTTCTAACTTAAATGTCTCTACAACTATGCAATTGATTTTTATGAATTCTTTGACTGTGTCCATGCAGTTTTCTGATGTAAATTTTTATCACCCTACAGCTAAGTGTGGAGTAACAAGAATTGAGAACCTGTTTGTTTATCTGTTATGACTACTTATAATACAAGAATAGCTCAGTGGATATGCATATTTTTGTACTGGTTTGTTAAACTTAATAGGAGCAGGTGGCTAAAATATTTCTGATTTTGTTCTGCTTTAGTATATAAAAGTAAAAATTCCAATGTATGCTTCTAAGCTAAACATCTCCTAAAATACTCAGTTAATTTTGGTGAAACTTTTTAAGCAATGAGATTGTATCCAAGGGATGCTTTTATATAAATTTTCTCCTCCTACACATTTTCTTGGAACATCAGGAATTAAAACGCCTATTTTGTCTATCTGTAATGACTACTTATAAAACGGCTCAACCAATTTACATACTTTTTTGACTGGCGGGTTAATCTCAATGACGAACCCATTTACGACTCAAATATTTCAGATTTTGTATTGTGTCAATTTTCAGTATTAGTTGTATACCCTTTCTTCACATGGAACATACGTTATAAAGAAACTTTAAATTCACAATCATGCACAAATTCCTATAGTATTCTAAATAACATTATTATTCAAAACATTCTATCAAAATATTTAAATTAATGCTCCTAAGAGGAAGTTTAAGAATCTCATTTCACACTATACAAAATTATCTGTACAGGCAGATCTGAAAAATAAAACATCCTCTTCCATTTGTAAACAAATTTACTAAAAATATGAAATCGAATCAATATGGGCCAAAATTCAAGTGTTAATATTATATAGGAAGATAGAATTATATAGGAAGATAGATATTATATAAGATTATATAGGAAAATAGATATTATATAGGAAGATAGAATATAGGAGATTATAAGGTAGATTAGAAGATATACCCATGCATTTGTAGAAGATTACCCATACTGCAATATATGAGTTTCAGAAAGCTTTCCAAAAATAAAACAGATCATGTAATAAATTGAAAATATCTATAATCCCCATAATCTTTAAACCTGAAGGCCGTAATGGATATAATCCAGTCAAAAATGTAATGTTAGTAAAATTTATTTTATATAAATTTCTTTTATTTAAATCGGGAAAAATTTAATAAAAATCCTCTGCCGCATAAACACATTGGATTTAAATCCATTGTTAAGCTACATGATATAATTTTCTTCAAATAAATTGACAGAAAAAATATTGTCTGCATAATGCTATCTTTATAGGAAGGTTTAATTATGGGTTTTTTTAATTAATATCTCAACAACCCCTGGTCTTACAAGCTCGAAACATAAACTGAATTTTAAGTGAGGTTATTTCACAGCTACCCACGAAATTTCATGAAATTCGGTGCAGCCATTTCCCCAGGATGATGAGACAAACACACATACAGACAGATTTTAAATTTTATGTATAGATTATCTCAAGTAATGCCGGTGTATTTCTGCTAGTCCCTATATAAGTGCACTCCTTCTAGTAGTGTCCAAAGTTTAATGGGAAATACAGGGTTAAACTGCCGAATAAATGATCAAGGACACTGATACAATCAAATTCTATTTCGGTATCAACATAATTAAAAATTATCCAAATATCATCATGTGACTGAAATTGGATATTATTTAATTAAACAGGACATCTTTGAAAGTGTGAACAAGGCATACGAGTTCCTTTGCAGCAGGTCCGCTAAGCAGTGTGATGGTCCCGATCCTGACAATGTTGTTCTCATACTGAAAACACAAACTATTCTATTTAGTCGTTACAAAGATGGTATGTATTAATTAATGATCTTAAGTTTTCAATTGCATAATTGTGTGAATCAATAATTTTGATAGTAGCTATTAAGTAGTTATTAAGTAAAATATACTTTGTGCAAAAAGATAAGGAACTTTAGCAATGTGCATAAGCACAAATAACACAATAAGGTAGCATACAGCTGTTTCAAGGATACGATGGATCCCTTTAGTCAGTGCAAGAGAGCCAATAAACCTGCAGTCCAAAAGTGGAACTGTCCTATTCTTCTTTTGACTTTGGGTTTGTTGGTTCCCTTGCACTGACGAAGGGGATCCAGCATATCCTCGAAACAGTTGCATACTGTGTTATTGGGTTATTTGTGCTTATATGTTGCTCAAGTTCCTTATTAAGATGTATGGTTTTTGAGTTCATTAATAACTATTTATTGAACAGAATGTACAGTATTGATTGATTTTTTAATGAAAAATGTAGGATTTATGTTTGCTTTCATCTTGAATTTAAAATATTCAATGTGTTCTGACATGGGTCTACACCAGGGGTGCACAACCTTTTAGCACCTGCGGGCCAATTTCACATAGACTAAGCAACGACGGGCCGCAAGGGGGGCGGGTACCACCCAGCAATATATTTTTAGTAACTACCGAAACAAAAAAATAAAAGTGAAAATTAAAAACAAATACAGAAATGAACAAAACAACTAACTCACTTGCTTCAAAAACGTACAGACATCACCAAAATCCTTTTATTTTTTTGTGGAGCTAGTGGGAAATTTGACATTGTTTGGTTTTCATGATTCTTTCAATGTCTGGTTCAATGTTGGATATGGGAATCCGTAGGTTTCCCTCCAAGTGTTCATCGGTTAGATGAGAACGACCCTTTGATTTCACTTGTTTCATTAATGAAAACGATTGTTCACATACGTAGGTGCTCCCGAATAACGTTATCGTTTCTTGAGCGTGAATTTTCAATTTTTCGATTTCACAAAGTAAGTAATTTCTGTAAAATTCTAGCAAAGGAACTTCGGAAAATTTAGCTTTCAATTCGGAGTTACTCTGAATTTCGATAAGCTCCATCTGAAAATTGACGAGCGGTGTTTCAATATTTGTCGCGAATGGTATTGCAATCACTTTCAAAGATTTCTCAAGTTTTCTGATATCTTGAAATCGACGACTGAACTCATTTTGCAGATTTTCTATTAGTGAAGCGTATTCAATAAAGTTGATGGGATCGTCTTCACAACTTGCAATAAAATTACTCATTGTTGGAAAATTCAACAATTGACCAGACTTGAGATGTGAATTCTATAATGATAACTTAAAATCAAATGACTTGATTGAGTAAAATAGATTGTGTATCAGGTTATTTTCCCCCTGAAGCTTCGTATTTAGCTCGTTCAGATGTTGTGTCATATCAACCATAAAAGATAAATCACATAACTATTCCTTGTCTTAAAAGTCTACTACCAGATTATGATCACGATATTTGAAAAAAGTAATGATCTCTTCACGCAAGTCATACACTCGCTTCAGCATTTTTCCAGTACTTAGCCAACAAACTTGTGTAAAATAAATGACATCATCATACTGAGAATCTAACTGGGATAAGAAATCTCGGAACTGACGATGTGCGACTCTTCTGGAACGAATACAGTTCATTACTTCAATAATGATTTTCATTACATATTCCATTTTAATAATTTTTGCACAAAGGTTCTCTTGGTGTAAAAGGCAATTTTTTTATGTGTTCGCCAAGCTGAGGGTGGCGGCGGGCCGCACACGATTAGGCCGAGGGCCGCATGAGGGCCGCGGGTTGTGCACGGCTGGTCTACACCATATCTCTTCAGTAGTTTATTAAATGTATTTAAGTGGTCTCCAGGATACATTTCTGATAAAATCTCATATCTGAAGATTTTTAGAAGGCTAGACTAGAAGATTTTTAGAAGGCTAGACTAGAAGATTTTTAGAAGGCTAGACTTTATGGAAATAAAAAAAAATGAGCTTAAGAAACAAATATTTTAATTGACATTGGCATTTAATTATAATAGCAGTATTAATGATTATAAATTATAAATTCAATTTAAAAATATATTTAATGTTCTTAAATAAGCAAGAAAAAAAATAAAAAAGGTATAGTATATCAATTTTCTCTTCTTTTTTTTTTTCTAATTTCTTCCACTGCCCTGGACAAAAATAGACTAAATGTAGACTAAATATCAACTCTTATGTCTCAAAACTAATCTTTTCATGTAATCAAATGCAAATGTCAATGGGTAGGAAATGCAAATAACTAAGCTGTGAGGTATAGCTGAGGCCATCAGTTACAACTGAGGTTCACAAAATTATAGTATGTAGCATGTTTTCTTGCTGCCATTGCAGTTTAAGTTATTCTGTAGCAAAGAATGCTGAAACGCATGAAGCCAGTCCATACTTGCTTGTATCTGCCATGGAAGCATGTTTTTTAGCTTTCTTACTGCCTTTGTAGGGGGGGCTGTGTAACTATAATACAAATCAATAAATAAAATATACTTTGTGCAAAGGATAAGGAGAACTTATACAATGTATTTAAGGGGCGTGGTAGCCCAGTGGTTAGCGTGTGGGAATTACACTTTGTAGGCCTGGGTTCGATTCCCTCCACTGTCAAAGCTGCCGCCGTGTTCACGCGGGGTACGATCACATTAAACATGTGGGTCCGTAAGTCCTTCCGAGAGGTTGGTGGTAGGGGAAGGAGGGTACGGTCCCTGTGGATGTCTCCCCCACTGGGTTCCGGTCTAAATTGAGTGGCACTTCCCAGCCGTCCAAACAGTTACCTTACACCATTCTGGTAGGTCGGACGGTCTGCCTCTCAACAACAACAGCAATGCATTTAAGCATCAATAAAATAATAATGCAGTATATAGCTGTTTCGAGGGTATACTGGATCCTCTTCCTTCAGTGCACGAGAACCAACAAACCCAAAAGTTCAGAAAATGAAATGGGACAAATTTCTTTCACTGCCCTGGATTAGATTTTAAAAGATAGATTAAATGTCAACTCTTAGTCTCAAAAATAATTTTTTCATGCAATCAAAGGCAAATGTCACTAGATAGGAAATGCAAATAGCTAGTCGCAAGGTATGACTAACTTCATTTGTTACAACAGTGGTTTGCAATATTGTGATACTTATCACGAGTTCTTGCTACCATTTGTCTTTTAGACTTTTAGTTTCTTGGTTCTCTTTCACTGACGTAAGGGATCCATCATATCCCTGAAACAGCTGTATGCTGAATTATTATTTTATTTATGCTTAAGTACATTGCTTAAGATTTCATTGATGTTTTCATTGCCAGTATTATAATCTTGTCATTTGAAACCTCCAAGTAATTTTTTTTTTCCCAATGACCAGGCACTAGACTCTAGCACTAGACTCTACGTCGACTTACGTTGTTTTATTGCCGTATGTATGGCCGAAATCATGAACCATTTTGCCATCCTAGGACGTTGTCCCAGGTGCACCAGAGGGGGCAGAACACACTGCGCCCACAACACACAACATCCATGTCTTACATGGGACTCGAACCCATAACGTGGCGGCCGACCTCCAAGTAATTCAAATGTGCATTTAGAAAATGCATCCATTTTTGTTTAATTGTTCTTTCTAGGACATCATTAATCATATGTATTACTTCTTGGCATTTTTGTATAAGTAGGATTTTAAATATTTTACATCAGTATATATGTTAATGGAATCTAAATAAATTTTCAGTTCTGCATCCTTACAAGTATTCTGGATATCCCATGTTGGTGAAGACAATCCGCCTCGAGACAAATGATTCTCAATTGTTCTCTAAATCGGCTCCTCTCTTGGCGGCTGCAGCCGAGACTGCTTATTACACTGTTAATTGCTCAGCATTGAATGCAGAAGAGCTCAGGAGAGAAGGCGGTCTGGAGGTGAATATGAGCATTCTATATTACTTAGATTTTGTTCTAGTTTTCTCAAATGTGTCATTTTCTTCATGGAATGAATGAACAGTTTTTGGAACTATTGAAAGCTTTTGAAAAGTATTTTATTATGTATTTTGTTTTTGAAACTCTTGAAGGAGTATGATTTTTATAAATCTTTTATTGTACTTAGTTTTATTATTCTCTGATTCCTACTTATTGGTTGCTATATCAATAAAAACTATTTTGCTTTCAGACTTCGAGTGATTTAAATTGAAAAAATCTGATGGGAACAGCACATGACTTTCCCTACAGAATCAAATTATTTTTCTTTTTATTTCCTTAATAATTCATTAAATTGAGTTTTATTGCACAAAATAATACACATACTTATTTGAAATAGCAGTGACTTTACACTTTTAAATCAATTTTCATTTTCATTTGGTAATTGGACATATTTTCAAAGGCAGCTTAGCATAAATTCGAAAAGATTGAAGTATACCAAGAATGACTAATTCTAGAGTAATGGAGTTGATCTTATTCGTTTAATCGTCAAAAATTGCATATAAAACAAGCATTTAATGAATACACTTGAGTATACATAGTCTTTTATTTGATTTTTGATTTTTGCCATTTTGCAAAAAAAAAAAATCTGATATGGGCAACACATGACTTTCCTTATATAATGCAATGAATTTACTATTTTTACAATAAAAAAAATAGGATTTTCTTATAGTAGCTATTTATGTTCTTTCCAAGAAATTGAATTTTCGTCAATTAGTCATCATTTTCACTGATTTAGTATCATTTTTATCCATTTGGCAAGATTTCCATTAATTTGGCAACATTTAAAAAGTCACCAAGTTGGCGACATTCTGTCAAATTCTTTGCCAAAATCTCGCCAAGCATTATGGACGGAGAAATAAGTTATTCTTATAGCAGATAAATAACTATTGGCGTTCAAATACAAAAGTATTACTCAAAGTATCTTTCCTCATGAATGGAACAAGCTAGATCGGCGAGAATGATGTCACCCAATTTATCGCATGACATTAGATATGAAAAGTGAACATGTTTCTCAACAGTTAATATATTTTTTTTAATTTATGGGATTTTTTGATAAATATATTTTAAAAATGTGAAATATCTCGAGAATGGTTCATGCTAGCATTCTAAAGTTTATTTCAATTCTTTTCTAAGGAAAAATTACATTAGAAATGTCTATTTGCATAACTTTATTAAAGGTTTTGATTTTTTGATGATTTTTTCAAAATTTCACTCAACAATTTGGGGGGGGGGGGGGGTTCTGAACATTCAATTATGTTTAAAAACATTAGGCTTCCAGTATTCACAGATTGTGATTTTTGTACCAAATTTTGTTCGTATCGATCCATTTGTTCATCAGTTATCGTCTCCACAGACTCACTGACAGACACACACAGACATCACCTCAAATATGTTTGATTCGTGATCAGGGATGCTTGAAACATGCTCTCCTGTCGAAAACTCAAATTTGAATTTTTGACCATGTCACAATAGTCTCCTTATACATTATGTATGTATGTATGTATATAAGGAAAGTAAAAAGGCAGGTTCTTTTTTTCCAAATCATATCAAAATATAATCAGCACCAGGGTAACCCACAAGTGATTTACCTACCCAATTTTGGGAAATTGGGTCAATTAGTTTTTAAACTAGAGTAGATATATACTATTTTTACGGGCCATTTCACAAAAAAATGACAGGTTCTTTTATCCTGAATTATACCAAAATCTTATCAGCACTAGGGTCACCGCCAAGTAACTTTCCTATAAAATTTTATTAAATTGGGTCCATTAATTTTAGAGAGTGGATGCATACATTGCACACACACATCTTGCTGAAAATTGTTTTTTCGCATTCTAGAGTTCCCAAAACATTAGATCTGTTGAAAACGCAAGATGTGATTTTTGACATGATTCCAATACTTTCCATATCCATTTCCATTATTGTAGGGAAAGTACTAAGCTACATGCATAGGGAAGAAAATGAAAGTAGGAATTTTAAGAATTACATGATTATTATATATTATTTCCTTTTTTTCAATTGCCTATTATACTTTGCTTTACATTTGCTGGATTTTGATATGTTATTCTTCAAACTCCCTCTTGAAGCTGTCCTCTATTTTAATTTTAATTTTCTCATGACTTTAATTTGCACATTGATAGGCCCTGCAAGAAGCATTTTCTCGTTGTGTTGCTGTTTTGAACCGATCATCAAAAATGGAAGATTTGTCAGCACAAGTTTGCATCCACATATCCCGTTGCTTTGCTGTTGCAGCTCAATTTAGGGGCTGTAGGGAGCGGATGATTGAAATGCCGGACATGATAAAAGATCTGTGCCGCATACTGTACTTCCAAGTAAGTACACTTTAGTTTATTTTAAAAGTATTGTACTTATATATATATATATATATATATGTGTGTGTATTTTTTAATTTTTGATTTTATTGATTAAGTAAAAGTGGATTGAAATGGTTTACAATATTTGCATAAGTTAACATGGTTACTGCCGTACCTGAAGAATGTAGATAAATTTAAAAATAAGTTTAAAATTATGGCAAATTCTCGGGAAAAATTAGTAAATAGTTTGAAAACCTAGGAAAGTCTGAGAATTGCCTCCGTTGGTGAGCAACAATCCTATACAATATCCAATCAAAATTGTATGAGAAATTAGAAAAAAAAGTTTGCCAATGGCATCAAATTTTATTGAAGAAATTAAAGTTCCTTTTTTAATTTTCCAACAAATTTTTTTTCAGTCTAAAAATATTAGCCCATAAAATTTCTTTTTTTTTTAATTCACCTGGAAATTAGAAAAAACTATATCTTCTTTTCTGACTCAATGTTCTTTTCTAGTTCATTGATATCATATTTTATAGTGGTAACCTGTTACAGTCAGTTAGTTTTGCAGGGGTAATACTTGTCCGTAAGTTCTTGAAAAAAATATTTATGTCCTTAACTGTTCTAAAATTTTACTATCCGTCATAAAATTCTTTGATTTTTTACATGCATCAAGCAGTCCAACAGCCTCACCCCACACTCCTATTGGATGTCAAACTTATTACTATTAATAGTTTCATGATCATTGAGTCATAAATACTCCCTTTTATGTGTGATTATCAAACTTTTGTCATATGCTGCCATAGAAAATATGAAATTTCACTCAAAAATGTTTTCACTCGAATTTCAAGTTTCGTGAAAATCCAAAATTTGTGGCACCTATCATGCACACTAACAATCGACCACAGGTGGACATTACTCTAAAATAATCAAAATGTGTTCAATAGGTCCTAAAACATATATTTGATCAAAATCTGAAAATAAAATATTTGTGAAGACAATACTTTCTCTATTCTGTAGAATGAGAAATTAAAAATATGAAGACATTTCTCCTGCAAATTGAGTTGTGTGTGTGTGTGTGTGGGTGGGTGGGTCTACAACAAATTGACTTATACTCAAGAAAAAATACCTATTGATAATCATGTACAAACCAAAATTAATGAAACAAGAATCATTAGTTTAAATGTTTAAACAAAATGATAAAATGTAAACTATCTTTTTCTTTTTATTTCTTGTATATTTTTTCTTAAAATTCCTTTTGTTCCCTTTTTTTTTTTTTTTTTCTTAATTATAAAGTTTGAATTTTTTCCAAACTTTATAATCTGGAAAATTCTAAAATCCGAAATTGGCAAAATCCAGATTTTCTAGGTTGTACTGTATATGCAGATAAAATTGTATACAAATATAGAAAATTTTGAGTTATTTTAAATGCTTTTTTTTTCTCACTGTCATGTATTCACTGTAAACATCAGTTAAATCTAAAATTATTTTGTGAAATTGGCAATAAAGTAGTAGTACACAGTACCTGGAGTTTTGATGAAGACAACAGGGAAAAGTCAGGGAATTTCATTTTGGAAAATGGGCATAAACCCTGATAAAGGTGTGAGAATTGATGTTCGATATCCCTTCTTGTTAGGCTTACCAAATAAATTGTTTTCCAAACCAGGACAATATAAGAAAAATAAATAAATAAAATCACTTATTGAATACAGGAAAACAAAATTGAAATCCGTTACAAAAGAAAGACAATCATTTGATTCTGACTATTAATGTACTTGTTGCCAACATAAACTTTTTAACAGAATGCTTGTCGTTTTTAACATTTTCATAAAAGTTTGAGCATTCCAGATCCATATTTATTTCACAGAGCATTAGATTTAGTTGATTCAGTAATTTTACTTCAGTAATTCTTCAGGCCAAACAGCTCATTTTCATTATTTTCCATATGTTACAGTTTGAAGACTAGAATTTCTTAGCAATCACCACTTCATCAAATAATTCATTTATATGTATTTATACCAATATTTTCAAGTGCTTCATTCATTTTTTTCTGCAGCTATTTTAATTGCAATCAATGTAATATCACAATCCCTTAGTCTCCAAAACTTTATTGCAAAAGATAAATTTCAAACCGGGACAAAATTACGAACCAGCTGGGACTTTGGAACATATTTTTAGACTGTGACAATCCCGGTCAATATGGGATGCATAGTAAGCCTACTTCTTGTGCAATTGGGAAATTTTCCTCACACAACGGGAATTAAATTTGCATTTTTGTCTATTCACTAAGTTCCAAGCTAGCTGCTCATGTATGTATAACTTGAAACAAATCTTTTAAGCAAAAAATGCATGTTGAAATGCCTGGCATTGCGATCTGTGAATTGTGGTCATGACAACTCAAGAATTAAACCAAATACCGTCATGAAATTTTATGTGTGAATAAATATATTATGTAAAAACTGAAACTAGATAGAATTTTTAGTAATTCTTATAATTAGAATTCAAGTCATTTAAAATTTGAGATTTTCATAATATTTTTTCCTATGGAGAAATAAAATAATTCCCGGAACAAAGATGATAGCATAGATTATTCAAATGCATTCTATTTATTGACGTAGTAAAACTGCTGCCAACTTGAGAAAAAAATGTTTTTTTGCAATTAGTGATAGGAAGATATATTTTTTTATATTCTAATACTAATTACGATACAAGTTGACCTATAGAATATGAACGTATCAAGAAGTTGAGTGAAGTTTCTCTCTACATATATTTATGACAGAATCTGAAAAGTATTATATTATATTTAATATAATTTTAATTGTGTATTTTTTGTGTTTACAGCATTTAACAAAGCTGTGTACAGTTGTGGTTGATTGCATCAGTGCTCTAGCAGTGAATGATGTCCTTCAAACTCATATGTATCAGGCTGGTGTGTTGTTCCATTTGCTAATTTTCCTTTTCAATTATGATTTCACCTTAGAAGAAGGAGGAGTTGAACGGTCTGAGGAGTCTAATAAACAGGTGTCATTTTTTACATATTATTTAAATTGAATTGGTTTTAAATGTTACCATTACATAAATGCTTCCATTTATTTATAAAGTCTTGTGATTTAAAATGAGTGTACATTCTAGTAGTTGTTCTAAATGATGTTACTTGTTTATATTTAAAAACTAGACTAGTTACATGTTATGCTTTGCAAGAACAAATTACCCAGCACTGCCCAGATCCCGCTACTTAAAATATATGCATTTACAAAATCACTTCTTCAAACCACTTCCTTTCTCTAGGGGAGAAGGAGTGGCCTAAACCCCACTGTTTTCCCTTGGGTAGAGGCCATATGGGTGTATTGGCTCTGTAGCCTCTGACTTACCTCCTCTAAGGGGATATACAAATAAATTATGGGATTGTCTTCTGTGTGTAATATCCAGGGGTTCGTGAACCGACTTTTACAGGTGGCAGAGAGTCTTTGTGGGCAGCTTCTAGACCCGTCAACAAGTGAGGTTGATATTTGGCAGTTTGTCTTTCTGGACCCATGCCGTGGGTGATTTGGCCAACCCCATTCCCTTAATCATGGCTTTGATAGGAATGATAAAACCCTTTCTGCCTCCTTTTTCCAGTGGCATAAACCAGCTGGTTGTCATGGAGGTTTGAGTTGAATCCCTAAACCGCATGGGCATGCACAGTCTACCACACACAAACAGGCAGACAGAAAAATAAACTCCTTGTATATAAAATGACAATGTATTTATTGCATAAGTTTTTAACTATAACAAAGTACTTGAGGAGAGTTCAGTCATAAAACTCATTTTTTTAACACTTTACAACAAAGTTGAAAAGTGTTTATGACTTTGTTCATTCTGTCTGTCTGTCTGTCCGTTAGCACGATAACTGCCATAAAAATGACTTTATCAAAATGAAATTTTAGTATGTTGTTCATATGGTCTGTGGGACCTATGGGAATATAAATGAATAATATCACCCAATTAGTTTTGGATTGAACCCAGGTTGAAAAAATGAAATACATGGAACCCTATGGTACCTAATTTTTCAAACATTTTATAAGTGGATTTAAAATTCGCAAATTGCTTCGAAAGTTTTAGGAAATATTCAAATTATCCCATAAAATATATAAAAAAAATTTCAGCAAAATATATTCAGTAGTTTTTTAAATAAAAATTAAAATAATAATTACACCTTTTATATGAAGCCATCACGTGATCATTATATGAAGAGACCACATGACCCATTTCAAAATAAAATATGGCATCCATCTTGTCTCAAAATCGTGATTTTTAAAGTTCTTTTTAATTCATATTGAGTGTTGTATCCATCCTAAAACCACTTTATTTTTGCTTAAATTCTATGTATCTAGTTACTGAAACAACGCAATTACAATATATTTGAGTTTAAATGATCATGCAACTTTGATTATTTCTACAACGAAGCCTAATTTTCACTTATGGAGAATGTAAATACCAAAAGATGTAGAATGAGTTGTATAAGAATTGCTGCATTTCTTTAACGCCAAATTATTTAGCTCATGGAGTCTGCAATATAGCTGATATGAATGAAATGTTCATTGATTTTACACAGGGAAGGACGATTTTTTCAATGAAGTTTTAAGCATAGAGTTCAATTACTTGTACCTCCATGGTTTTAATTTTTTAAATAAAATAAATTATTATAGTATTGTGATGAATGGAAAAAAGTTTATGAATGAAATGCTGCTTTTATAGAGAGAGCCAGGCGTGTTATATTTCGATGACGTCATTTGAATAAATTCCTTATGTTTTCGATGAAGTTTTCAAATATAATAAATTATTGTAGTATTATGATAATTTAAAAAGTATTACCAAGGAATGTATCGCATTTTTGAGATGCTTAAATCAGGCAATTTATATTTCAATGCCGTCATTTGAATGAAGTTCATTTTTTCGATGAAGTTTTTAAATATATTAAATTAATGTAGTATTGTGATAAATTTAAAAATATTACCGAGGAATGTGTCACATTTTAGAGATGTTTAAATAAAATTGCATCGAAGTTAGAAGGTATTTCATAATCAATGCTTTATGCATGATTGATCTTTCTTGTTATCATATTGCGCAATTTATTCAAACACATTCAGTGATTCAGCTAAAATTTGGTATGATTATTATCTAATTTGTCTATACTAAAACCCTATTGATTTTTAATGCAATCATATTCAACCAGACCCCCAAATTAAAGGAAAAAAAAGCATTTAGGGCTAGTATTTACATGCCGTAGTATGTAAATTACCCCAATATTTTAAAAAGGGTGTGTTTTTAGGCATCATTAGGTTTCCGGAACCCAAAAGATTTTCATGATGAAAATATATTTTTTTTATATACACTTTATTTTGTAAATGGCATGTCATTTTCTATCTATTATGAAGAATTATAAAAAATGGCATGAGCATGCATTTGGGCCAACTTAAGCTGTATCTCAAAGGGACACGCAGTACTCACACTTTGAAATTGGAGTGACAACTGACAGAGTGGAGCTGGCACATGTGCAAATGGTCTCTGCAGTGAATTCTGAATTAAAATGAATGCATGTCTTTGTTTCTTAAGGTATTATTTAGTTACATGTTCTAAAAATTGTCTGTTTCACTGGAAATTCCACTAATGTTATGTCGTCCCCCCACCTCTTCTGTTTTGTTATTAAGGTTGACGGAATTGGACAAACTTCTGGAGTTATCAAATTTTAGTTAAATGGAAAATTTCAGATTTATTTTTGAATTTAGACTATGTCAGTCCCATTTTCTAAATCTCTTTGATATTGCTTATATTTAAAACTACAACAAATTACCTGGTGTTGCCCGGATCATAAATAAACACCCATTGCTACTTTATTCACCAAGCACGCTATCCACAAAGCAAAAGAAAAGGAAAGAAAAGCATGCTCTCTGCAAATCATTGTTTTAGAGACATTTAAAACCCAAACTTTAGAAGTTATTGTAGAAATATGATTTTTTCTCATAATACTGTTATAATGTTATATTTAAAAATTCAAATCTCTATCTGTAAAGCTTGGGTTTTTAAATCCTACTACTGAATGGGATTCCTCATTTCTGAAATTTAAGTACACCTTCCCGGGTCCTCAAATACCTGTGTACTACATTCTATGTCCATATGATGTTGAGATTGGTCGCTACAGACTGCACACACACACACAGCCAGACACACACGCTTGAAACATTTTCCTTTATTATGTAAGAAGACTATTTTTAGCTGAAACACTGTTTGCCTTAATTTAGGATTTTTGAGGCACCATCAAAATTTTCAGAGCTTATGCATTTTTATATGTTAACAATAATTCTTGATGATTTATCACTGAACTTTTCACTTTGTTTTTCTGTAATTTTTTTATTGTCATGATTGTCACATTTTGGTAACTTTGGTTTTTAATTTTTATCTGGCATTACCAACTTTTCAACCATTTAAAAAATTTTGTAAATTTTTATTTTGAAATTTCATCTTTGATTATTTTTAACTTTTAAATGCATTAGAATTTGCAACAGCTTTTCATTCCTTTTAAAGTTCTAATCTTATTAACTGCTGATTGTTTATAATTTTTTGATAAAATGTGGGCAGGTTATTAGCATCCACAGGTAATTTAAAAATGAAGACAATTCAATTTTGGATTGATAATGAGAATTTTTAGTAATTGCCACTTGCATGAACAATAATAAGCAAAATATTGGGTCTGTATTTCAGTGATCCCTTTTTTTTAATAATCTTTTTGTAAAATTGAGCATGCTTTTTAGCATGGGACCCAGTTTTAAATTTCTGATAAGTTCTGGGACCCAGAATTATCTATATCAATTATGAGCTAATTATGAACTATTGACATGTGAGCCAATACTGTTAATTAAATTATCCTTCTATACATAATTGTTTATTATAATATGGATGACTAGTTTTAGAGCATGTACAGCCATGGAAAAAAAACGTCCCACCCTCTGTTAATCGAGCATCGTTCATCGTAGAAAAAATTGAATGATACCATTCGATTAGGAATAACATCCTCTACAAATTAATTTGCGTAAAATTTGCATAAGGGGCCATCTTCATATCTAAACTCGCACAAACTTTGGAATTTCCAATGGCAACACCCAATTTTGACATCACCCACCAGTTCTAGACACCCAAATTAGTCCAAATTCAAATTTTCACGACGTTTCTATCTTTATATCCGAAGATATTCAATATTCTGGAATGTGCAATTTTCGGGGATCAGCTCGGGGCCGGCGGGATTTCTTCTTCTTATCGGGCCTAGATGCAGGTTTCGTGACGTCACAACTTACATCCCATCCACAGCGTTTACACTTTGCTCTAGTTTTTAATCAGCGTCGATTATGGAGTCGATATTTTAGAGTAATAGAAGTTGGTTGAAGTAAAAATGTTTTAATTGAATAAATATAACGAAAACAAATTATATATATAAAGAAGGAATATAAATAAGATTGTAAAGTACAAAAATACTGAATATTTCCGTAGTTACGAGGTTTTTTTTTTTCTTTTCTTCTAAAAGATTCAATGCCAGGATTCAACCTTTTAAATTATATTTTTTCATAAAATTCATTTACTTAAGAAATCTGGCTTTTGTTCTTAAATAACCTAATGCACAGAAACACATTATGACCTCTTATATATATATATATATAATAATGCTTTTGGGCAGAGTTAATTAAATTTCTAATTACATAGTTCTCCTAAAACATTTTTGTAATAAGGTCTTTCAAAAGTTTTAACTGTCACATTTACATAACATATATCCTAATATACATACATACTTAATAATAATATTTAATAATTAATATAATATGAATACTTATTTAATAGTAATATACATACATACTTAATAATATATATATACTTAATAATAATACATACTTAATAATATATATATACTTAATAATATGCATACATAATAATAATATGCATACATACTTAATAATAATATACATACATAATAATACAGACATTAAATTTATATTTTAAGCGTCAATAAGTGATCACGCACATTATGAGCGACTATTTCGGAAGTTACATGTGTAATTGATAACAGGGTTGTGATATAAACAAATTCATTTTTTGTTATTGTGCACTTTCACTTTAAATGGAAATCCCTGGTTTGGTAAAATGAAATGTAGAGATTAGCGTGAATGACAGGAAAAGGCAGTAGTCTCAAATAGTAATAATTTTTAAAAAACTAAAAAATCGCTTTCGGGTGATACGCTTTTTTACAACAGAAATAATTTAATAAATTGAATAAATCGGTTAAATATCAAATATAATACTGTATTACAATGACAAACTATTTTACCAAACTTATTTTAATAGCTTAAATCTTACCTGTTTTTTTTTTTTTCAACGAAAATAATTTTAGACGTTACTTATTGACAGACAATTTTCACCTGTGATGTGAAGTTTTGAAAATTCTACTTTTAACACTTAAAGGTTGCTAAGTGTTGTCATCTGCATTTTAATGAAACAATAATAAGCTAAATAATCCACGAAAAGTTTTCGTAGCCAATATGAATTTCAGTTTTTCCAAAAAAAAATTATGAAATTCAAATTTTTTTTTTTTTTGTAATTACAAAAATGCATGTAAAAAAAAAAAAAGAAAAAAAACACCAATGATTTGTGTATTTCACATTTTTATATTTAATACACATGTGCATAAAATAAATAAAACCATTGGTTCCCAGTCTCTTTGGCAGTCAGATGATTGAAAGAATAAAGTGACATTATTCATTAATTGATAGTACTGTAGCAAATTCTCAATTTTAATCTTGCCTTTTGATACGACAATATGACAATTGCCCATAGACCATTTACAAATTGCAGATCAATGATTCCTTTTTGACTCACTAATAAAAAATCAAAACACGTACACTAAAAGAGCAAGATAACGTAAAAATTTTATTTACATGAAATTTTCTGCACATTTACTTTTTTAATTACTTATACCAAAAAATTTGAGGGTGTATAATCCATGATTTTTTTTTTTTTTTTTGGGGGGGGGGGGGGGGTACCAAAAATTTTAGGGGGGTGAAACAACAATCCGCAAAAATTTCTAACTCTACACTTTACTTATATAAATCGGACAATTGTTTATATTGACAACAACAAACCTTACTAAGAAAAATTTCATTATGCTAATGCATAAATAAAAAACATGTATTTGCCTTCTACTTATTCTATTAAGGTATGTTTATTTATAACCGTTTTCCAGCAGCTTCTTACGTAGCAAAAATACTCGTTCAATGGACGAATTTGACGTTGGATTTGAAAAAAAATACGCTACCTAAAATCTTGACATCCATGAATCTAGTTCTAAATCACTTCTAAGCATGTTCTAGATTTTAAAAATACACTTAAAAGAAAACCCCTTTCGGTGCCGAGTACAATCTTCGTCAATATTTACACGATCATACTTTCAAACACATGATGTAAGTTGGAAATTGTGGGATGTACTTTATGACGTCACGAGCTACAGCAGCGCCGCAGGCATAGGCCCAATGAAGAGCAGAACTAATCCCGCCGGCCCCGATCATCTCCATATTGAAAAGCGCAATATGAAGGGTGATGTTTCATTGATGGACCACAACACTGTTGTAAATTATTGAACTATCTTCTTGACATTCAGCATTATGGCTTACCTCACAGCCAAAGGATCGCAGGTTCGATTTCTTCATGAGAGGGTGAGCATTTTCATGGCTGGGTGTGGTGTTGTCTTGTGTGTGTGTGTTACTAAGGCAGTGGACCTGTAATGGGTAGGATTATGTGAGCCTCAAATAGGGCACGATTATTAGGAGTAAAAGGCCGTACTGTGTACGTTACTAAAAACTAATGGGGTCAATAAAAGAAAGAAAAAATAAAGAAGAATGAAATGTTTATTTTCAAATGTTATTTTATAATGATGTTTCAAAAATAATTTATAAGACTAACAAATATCTGCAGACCACGTGACAAAACAACTCAGTTGGAACTTGGTGACGAATTTTAAAGTATCAATACAGTGTGCAACCTCCGTCATTATCAATCACTGCTTGATGTCTGCGGGGCATGGATTGCATGAGGTTGTAAACAATATCCGGGTCTTGTTGTATTGCATTCTATGATCTAGTAGCAGATCTCCAAAGTTGATCAGTGGTTCTAATCCCATCCATACTCATCTGGTGTTTCCACAGCACCCAAACATTTTCAGTAGGATTCAGATCTGTGGTATTGCTAGGCCAGTCCAGTTCCCTGATTTTGTGTTCTTGACACCACGTTTTAGCCACAGTGCTCGTGTGGATGGGGCTGTTATCCTGCAAATTAAAAAGCACACAATTTAAAGGTGGAAAAAGAATAATTTATGACGATAATGCTTAATATTATTAGGAATTTCAAACCAAAAGTGGCAGACTAGATTTCCCGGGGAATGTTATGCTGTATACTTACTTTACGCATATGTTTGTAGTGGTTTGAAATCTACCTTAAATTACAGGTCCCCTGGTGAGTATATTAAATTATTCACAGATTTTCCAGAATACTACACGAATGCATCCCATTTCCTCTTTGTAAGCCCTCCACGGCAGACATTACCTCCCTTGCAGATTGACCTATTGTAGCGTTGCATGCATAAATGATGCACTCCTGCCATATTCTTACCCTTCGTTGAAAAGAACTATTTTCGTTGATTATTTTTAAGTTCGGTATAGATTTTTGTAAAAGAGTGGAGAATTATAATTGATGATGAAGACCAGGAGGAAATCTCCACTCTTCGTCAAGGCAAATGGCATGATGTATTAAACAATAAAATCCTTACTTATTACCTGCTAAAAGAGAAAACAGCCATCTTGGAAGTGGTTGTCCAGGACATCAGAATCATAATGTGCTCTAGTATGTCGCAGTAAGATGGTCTGTTCAATCGTCCTTGAATCCGATGCAGAGTACCAATACCTTGAGCAGACATACAACCCCACACAGAAACAGATATTCTTTCACTGCGATTAATATTGTGTATATACCGTTGATCAAATCTATAACCCTTCGGTTGGTACACTATAACCGCAGCATGGTTGAACGACTGGACGCAGCTCTCATCTGCAAACAGAACTGAACCCCAATCAGAAATGGTCCAGTTGAGATGGGCTGTTGCAAAACTCAGTCTGTGGCACCGCTGATCATCAGTTAGTGTTGGTTTTCAGGCTGCCACCCAGCTTTGGAGACCTCTTTCATAGAGAGTGTTACGTATAGTGCGTAGTGTTACCTAATAAAATGAAAGTTACAATATAGCTCAAGAAGCAACCGTAAATATAACCAATATATCAACATTAAAAGTTATCTTATGTTCAATTGCAGCTCATTCCTAATTTGAACAGAATTCATAAATGGGTCCGTTACATATACCGCAACAACCTCCCAAGCCTCATCCCCAGTTAAAATCAGAGGGCGACCACTGCCACTTCGTCGATCTACACTCCCTGTGTTCTGATACCTACAAACAGTATAAATTCACATAGCAACATTTATTTTCCAATTTGAATTGAAATTGTCATATAAGTCTAGCTTAGCATGTAAAGAACATCATCAATCAACAGCCACTAATGTTGCTTATCTATTAATCCATCTAGACACTGTTTTATGGCTGACTTGTAAAATCCGTGCAATCTCCCTCATGTTTTTGCCAGATTGGCACATTTCAATAATTGGGCCCTTTGTCGTCTCGTCAAGTTGCTGAGGCATCCTCGTGTCAAGTACCGAAGCATACACGCAATATATAGTCGAAGCATACGCATTTATAACAAACCCAACTTTCAAACATATATACCACAGTAAAACTTTAAATAAGAATGTTATTAGGTGTGATAACTCTGCTTTGTAATACAGCTAAATAAGAGAAAATAAATTGAGAATAAAATTATAGAATCATTTTACCTTTGAATAAGATGTTCTTAGGTTGTTGTAATAACTATCATACTAAACTGCAATTATGCAAATTCGTCTTTTGATGTAAAGCTACGTGTTATGGTGTTTCGTATCACATAGTTTTATAATTTGTTATTGTTTTATATAAATAGTTTTTATTATAAATTATCACATTTTGTGGGCAATTTTAACTCACAGTAGCTCCGGAACAGTAACATACATAGATCCCATTTATAACAATACAAGTTTTCACCCTTCAGTACAGTAGCAGAATTACGTTGATTAGTTTGCATCTATACAACACTGTTTATACAAAGTTTTTATTAAAATTGGGTAAAAATAAATCCCCCTTTTCTTAAATAAAGATTAACTTATAATTAATATATCTTTTTCAAATTAGTCATTTTTTTAAATTAATATATGACCCCTAAAATCATCGTGATGCTGAATATTTAAACATTTCGAAAGAACTAGTGGGAGGAAACACCTGGAATTTTATATAAACATATAAAAACTCTTTGTGAATCGATTTTTATCAAAACGTGTCCAGGTTTATATTCATATTTTTTTTTATTATTGATTTCATAATTAATATTTCATACAAACAATTTATTCTACAAAAATAAAAATCACGTAAATGTGTTTGGGTTGTTTAGTAGTAACATCATACAAATAATCAGTGTGAGCAGATAATTATTACAGAAGATATGAATGGAAGTCTTGGAAACTAATTTAACATTAGGAGCTCAAAACTTTACATACTCACAACTCAAAAACGCTTCACCCAAATGACTTGAAATTTGGTATCACAGGTTGAATTTTGCTCTAGATTCGAACTATGTTCTGTTGCTTTGGTGTTGTCATTGAAAATTTTGAAGTTTGTGCGCGTTTAGATATGAAGATGGCCCCTTATGCAAATTTTACGCACATTAATTTGTGGAGGATGTTATTCCTAATCAACTGGTATCATTCAATTTTCTCTACGATGAACACTGCTCGATTAACAGAGGGTGAGACAGTTTTTTTTTCCGCAGCTGTGCATTGAATGTTCTTGAGAAATTGTACATTTTTCAAATTTATTTATAAAAAAAGAAAATAAAAAAAAAATTATCCTAAGTGAACTGCTTGCTTATGTGCAACATTGTGCAATAAATCAATACATCTCATTTCTGTTCAGCTGGCTCATGCCACATTCTTGTGTCGCATAGGTGCCTACTTGAAAATTTATTGGGAGTTTCAGAAATTTTAATTCAAATGACCCATGCATTTTTCAAAAGATTTAGGTCTAATTTCAATTTCATTCAGTTAGATCATCTGGCACAATAATAATATGTCTAAAATGTTAAAATGAAGCAAAGTACAGAAAATTATTTTTTTTCTCTGGATAATATTTTATTTCATTTATGTTGCTTTTATAGATACAACATTATTATATACAATATATTGATACTCTGTGAATTTTCAACTTAACCCTTTTGGAACGGCGGCATTCCGGAGCTGTCGCGGCCCAAAAGACGGTGCGCTTCGCTTCCGAACTGGTCCCAAAGGACGGCACATTTTTTGCGCTAAGCCTAACTCTCGAAAAAAATTCACTAAAAATCACCTATTCAACACAGAAATCTACTTTTTTCAGGAATAGAAGAAATACTTATGTTCTATTTGATGTATAATTTTCATACAAATCTGAATACAAAATACTCGTTAGTTGCTCCCATTCTTTTATCCGAAATAAACGAATAATTTCACTGCCTCTAAAACTCAACCAAAAAAAGTACTCTTATATTCCTATGATTCACCAACGAAATCATAACGTTGAAATAAAAATAAAAACCAAAACTCAATTATAAAATTGTTGATGCTACGAGAATTGCTCTGTTTGTTTATATTACAAAATGATTTTCACCGCTCCAAATGGAGAAATAATTCATTCGATCCTCTT
This sequence comes from Amaurobius ferox, assembly GCA_951213105.1. NCBI lineage: Eukaryota > Metazoa > Arthropoda > Arachnida > Araneae > Amaurobiidae > Amaurobius > Amaurobius ferox. Next base: position 1,322,545 of record OX578154.1, read on the forward strand.
CTGCCAAGGTCATGCCTCTGCAAAATCCATTGAAGTTAGTTCCACGGACATGGAATGCCATCTAGCAGACAAATTAAAACGTTTCGCGTGGTGGCACGTATAGGTGCCACTATCCGCTTGCGGTAAAATTTCCTCCGGCCCGAGTGCGTGCCGTTTGTCCTTGAATGCAAGTTCGCAGCTGGCACGTGGGCGTGCCGATCGTCGCGAAAGGGTTAATTATCTGTATAAAAGTAACAAAAAAAGAAATGTAAAACTTATTTTTAGGTATTTTTACTATTGTGAAAAATGTCAATAAAATTCTCTTTAAATCATTATCGAGTTAAAATTTTGTATTCAGAATGCAATAGTTTGAGGGGTAAATTTATATACCCATTTTATATAGTAAACAGGGAATAAATAATGAAAAACTTGAAGATTTGATAACGAAAAATAAAATGTATGCATATATCCATATTTTCCCACTAAATATGCACAAAAATATTAAGGATTCCAGGACCCCACAACAAAATGATTGGGGGTTCATAAAGTGTCTCGAACCCATGAAACCATGCTGTTTTGTCCTAATACTATTACTTTCCTTATATACATAATGTATAAGGAAAGTATTGTGATGGGGGCGAAAATTTGAATTCGAGTTTTCGATGGGAGAGCACGTTTCAAGCATCCCTGATCATGAATCGAGCACTTTTGAGGTGATGTGTGTGTGTGTGTGTCAGTGAGTCTGTGGAGATGATAACTGACGAACGAATGGACCGATTCGAACCAAATTTGGAACAAAAATCACAATCCGTAAACACTGGAAGCCCATTATTTTTGTACGCAATCGAATGTTCAGAACCCCCCCTAAATTTTCGAATAAAATTTTGAAAAAATCGTCAAATAATCGAAACCACTAATAAAGTTACGCAAATAGACATTTCTTATGTAATTTTTCATTAGAAAACGATTGGCATAAATTTTAGAACGCTAACACGAACCGTTCTCGAAATATTGCACATTTTTCCAATAAATTATCAAAAAATCATATAAAATAATAAAAAAAAAAATTTCCTATTGAAAAATATGTTCACTTTTCATATGTAATATCATACGATAAATTGGGTGACATCATTCTCGTGGATCTAGCTCGTTCCATTCATGGAAAAAGATACTTTGAGTAATACTTTTGTATTTGAACGCCAATAGTCATTTGTCTGCTGTATAACTTATTTCTTCATCCATAACGCTTGGCAAGATTTTGACGACGAATTTGGCGGAAGGTCGCCAACTTGGCGACTTTTAGAAATGTTGCCAAATTAACGAAAATCTGGCCAAATGGATAAAAATGACGCTAAATCAATGAAAATGACGACTAATTGTCGAAAATTCAATATCTTGGAAAGAATATTAGTATCTACTATAAGAAAAACCTATTTTTTTACTGTAATAGTAGTAAATTCATTACATTATATAAGGAAAGTCATGTGTTGCCCACATCAGATTTTTTTGTTACTGTTGAACACTTACATCAACAAAGTAACCAAAATCATAATATCCATCCATGCAGTATAAAGTAAAATGTCATCATTTTATAAATTAGATTAAACTAAATGCTTTCTAATAGTATTGCATAACATTGCCCACAAAAGTTCTAAATTTCAATTTGTAAGGTACATATTTAATGTTATTAACAAATGTTCCGTGGATTTTGCATATGTATATATTAAACTATTAAAGAAATATATTCATTGCATGATGTAAAGAAAATCATTTTGTCATTATTTAATGTCATAAACAAATGTTCCATGGATTTTGCATATGATTATATTAAGCTATTAAAGAAATAAATTCATTGCATGATGTAAAGAAAATCATTTTATCTTTAAAAAAAAAATAATTTATCCTTAAATTGTTTTTTATTTTTCTCTAAAATTACTTCCGTCATATAAAATTAAATGCTCTCATTTCTTTGCAGGAAATAGCTAACCAGTTAGCCAAATTAAGCATGCAAGCTCTTTGTAGAATTGGAGGTTACGGAACTGGAGACAATGAGACTCCGAAAAATGATGCTGTGCATATGTCACTGACTGCGATGTTAACACCCTATTTAGTGAATCAACTAGGAAGTGGAGACATTCCTGAAGTATATTTAAAGGCTGTTGTTATTTTTCTTTCGTAAATTTCATAAATTTCAGGAAGTTTGTATTTTTATTTCGAGTTGTTGGTTTCACCTTGGTTCTGGATATCAATAACGGTGTGCATATAAATATTCTGAAGAACTAATGACAAATAAACTCTTAAGTTAAAATAGATAATTTTGTGCGCTTTGTAGAATTTTCATGTGTTGACTTAATTGACATTTAACCTGTAAGTAAAATACACTTTGTGCGAATGATAAGGAAAACTATAGCAATGTATATAAGCACAAATAACGCAGGGGATGAAGGGGATCCAGTATATCCTACAAACTGCATTATTTTGTGTGGCATTTTTTTTTTATTATGCTGCATTATTTTGTATCATTTGTACTTCAATAAATTGCCCAACTTTTCCTTAACATTTTTACTTCCTTTAAAAAATATATGTAAAAGAAGGTATTATGATGAGATCAAAAATCTGATTCTAGTATTTTGATAAATTTATATATTTTGAGTATTTCTGATTCCAAATCAACCATTTTTTCAATGTCTGTGTGTCTTTGGTCAGAATATCTCCTGAACAAATTGTGTGATTTTTAATGACCTATAATGTATACTAATGAAGCCCACTGACATTCTGTCCGTAAGTAATTAAAAAATCGGGTTATTCATAAGATAAAACTAATTTTTCTACTGTAAATGGGAACTAATATTTTTTTATCATTGACATCATGTTGGGAGTTTTGAGGAAGAAGACCGACACCCGAATAAAAAATATCAAACTGAGAAGTCATGAAGAGAACCATAAATAGGTTTTTACAGAAACCTCAAAAATCTGATTATTTTAAATTTATATTGTAACCCGCGTTGTCATAATTTACAGCAGGGATTCATTTATCCAATATCAGCCCTGTCGTTTCATTCAAAATTCAGTGCATCAATTCATTGAGTCCCTGCTTTAAAAAGTTCCGAGCAAAGATAAAAAGCTATTGTTACATAATATTATAATTTCTGAATGTTTAGTGGGGTTTTACTAGCACTGGATTTAATTTTCAAATATGGACTTCATGAAGAACCAACGTAAATGTTCAGCCAATTACGTTAGGAGGTAAGGTAGGGCATGAGCCCAACTCTCCCTTGTATTCAATAAGTAAAATGCACTTTGTGCAAAGGATAAGGAGCAATGTATATAAGCACAAATTTGTTGGTTCTCTTGCACTGACGAAGGGGATCCAGCGTATCCTCGATACAGCTGTATGCTGCATTATTGTCTTATTTGTGCTTATATACATTGCTCAAGTTTTCTATCTCTCCTGTATTACTATGTTTTATTGTATTTTATATTGAATGATAAGAAAGTCAAATCACTTGATGCATGATTCAAGCATAATTATTTTTGTTTTTTGTTTTAAGCAAAATTAAATGCATGAATGCTTATATTATAAGGCTTATATGTATCTTTCAGATACTCAAGATATTAAACAGCAATACAGAAAATCCGTATCTCATATGGGATAATGGTACTCGTGCTGAGCTACAAGAGTACCTAAAAACTCAGCGGAAAGACAAAATTCGATCTGTAAGTTCATTTTTTTGGAACTAAAGGAGTCTGTAGCTGGTAATGGCAAAATGAATGTGGTTGTTAGCAGAGAGACGGATCCTTGAATATGGCAATTTCAAAATACTACTTAAAATATGTAAATATTTTAAATAAAAATTAAATTTTTTGTTTAAAAATTAAATATTTAATATAAAAATATATAAATTATTTTTGAAATAAAATTTAGAATTGAAAATATTATTTAAATAATTTAAATTTGGACAAAAAATATTAATTTACATTTAAATTTGAAAAATAAATATTCTAAAATAATCTTTTAGCCAGCATAAAACAAAAAATAGGGATATAATTTGTGTCAGAGAAAAACAAGCCTCCAGTATGAGGTTCATTTTCCACAGAAATAGTTGAGATCTTTTTATATTTTTATTTCATGCAGTTTATTAACCAGTATTAAACCACATATATTTTTAAAAGCAGTTTGAACAAATTATTATAAAATCTTCAATATTTTCGCACTGAAATTGGAAATTGAAGTATTTTTGCAAAAGGATCGTCTTTTGGAAGGATAATGTTGTTTATTAACCAACATTAAACCACAGATATTTTGAACAACAATTTAAGTAAATTATTATAAAACCTTAAATATTTTTTAAGTAAATTGTACCGAACAGGGAAACTCCAATATTTTTTTTAAATGATCGTCTTTTAAAAGAATCACATTTTACAATTTCACATTATTTTACATTATACTCTATTTATCTACAATGTATAAATCCTATTCTTTATTTAAAAATTTCAGTACTTAGACTTGAAATTTAAAAGTACTTTGTTTTTGTTCAAAGTTTTAGAAAAAATAAAGTAATTAAACATTTAAATTTAAAATGTTTTAGAATTACATTTTAAACAAGGCAGTAGATATAAAACCATTTTATTTCCTCTTGCAGATGCTAGCATATTCCAAATTACCAGCAACAGTTATTCCACTTTGCCTTTCATTATTCCATTTTGTCTTCTGTAATGCTACCTGCAGAATCAATTTCTTTGAATTTATTTAAAACCTCTTTTTCTCTCTCATGATTAAATAATCAGAAATTTGTTTTATTTTTATTTATTTATTTATTGCAGGGAGAATGTGATCCCACTTTTGGAAGTGATTTTAAGTTCTCATCTCACAGTAGTGAGCTTATAATAGGAAACATTTTTGTGAGAGTGTACAATGAGCAAGCTACTTTTCCTCTTCAGGTAGTTTTCAAATTTATTAAAGTTATGGAAAGTCAATATACTATTTGATCATAATTAAATTATCCCTGTTCAGAGCCTTCTATATAGGTATCTAGGGACCAAAACTTAACCATATTTAACATAAATATTCATTGAAGTGTGTGAAATAATTTTACACACACACACAAAAAAAAAAAAAAAGATTTAAATCACCACTGGAGAGAATTCAATTTTCTTTTAAAATCATTTGTTGCTTGTTAGTTCCTGACTCAAGTCAGTATTTGTAGATTGATAAAATACAATAAAGTTTAGTTTATATATTTGAATTCAAATTTCCACTTTATTTGGATTAAAATTTCTATTTTCTCCACCTCCTCCCCCATTTAATTTTGAGTATATATTAAACTTTGAATTAAAAAATGTATTTTAAACTTTAAAAAATAAACAAAAAAAATTAATTTTTTTGTAAAAATAATGGAAATTTACTAATTTCTTTTGCTTGTAGTTAATTATGTCTTATATATATATATATATATATATATATATATATATATATATATAATGGTGGAAATCGTCCAGGGAAGAGATGTATTATGTTATCAAATATCTACTTTATTAGATGATACTAGAAATAGATATAGTTACATATCCTGGACAACTCCTGATCTTCGACCAGCTCTCATCAAATCTCAGTGCAGTCTGCACTGGTTCACACACAAGTACAAATTACATTTACATTGGAGGGGCATGGGGCACATTCTATTTTCACCTTTTAGGCTTTAAAAATGGGATTGGGAAAGCAGTTTCATATGAGAAAGTTTACGTAGGGTTAAGATTAGTGACAATATATGGTATGGTGGAGCAAAAGAGGAAGTGCTGGCAGACTTTGTTAATATTAGTGGTGTGGGATAGAATTTAATGTAGTTGCAGTATGTGCTGAACGTGAAATAGGAATTTAGAATAATAATTATGAAATAAAAGGGCAAGTTATTGGGAAAGGCTTAAAATTTCTGTATCATATATATATATATATAACAAAAATAGTTTATGATAATTATGATAATAGTTTATGATATATATATATATATATATATATACCATCTTTTGATAATCCAAATCTATATTTTGATAATCCATCTATATGATAATCCAAAAAAATAGAGATAAATTGTAACACCTATATAAACCTATTATTACATTGAAATTGCATTAATTTTTATAAATCTTTTAATTTTGTTTATATATATACTTACAGGGGCCCACAAACTCTTGCAATAAAAAAAAAGAGGGGTGATAGTACACAGCAAGACAAACAATATTTGCCCTAGAACCTAGGGTCGCAATCCACCCATAGTAGCAGAAACACCACATGCAAGGCATGTCAGCTGTTGCCAAAATGCCTAACAGGCATGCGTCGTGTACAGTGTGTTCCTGAAGCATGTGCTATCCAGTCTGTTGCAGGGTGTTCCACTCACCACATAACTTGATATGGGGTTTATGCATGATGGGGTCCCATCGCACTTTTCCACTGCCATCCAATACTTTCTAAACACGATGTAACCCCAGCTGTGTTTTGGGCATGATGGACCTGTGGCTTGGCCTCTGTGCTCCCCGGACCTGAATTCACTAGACTTCTTCTTTGGACACATGAAAGAGATGGTGTACAGGACACCTGTAGACTCCGTTGAAGATCTCACTTCACAAATCTCTGTTACTGCAGACAAGATCAACACCACACAATGAGTCTTTGAAAGGTGCAAGAATCTTTCCTTCACAGGTGTCGGCTGTGTAACGAAGCCCACAGACACCACTTTGAGCAGCTCCTTTAAGTAATTCCATGGTGCGAATGGCATTGTGCCATATATCTGTTACTCAAGTCTCTTTTTTTTCTAATAAATGATCAACATGAATGAGTCATATTTCTTTTTTCTGCTACTATGAGTGGATTGCTATCCTAGGTTCTGTGGCAAATATTGTTCATCTTGCTATGTACTATCACCCCTCTTTTTTTTCATTGCAAGAGTTTACTGACACCCTGTATATATATATATATATATAATAAAAATATAGATAAGGAAACTTTTATTTAGAACATGAAAATTGTTATACCCTAGTTCAGTGTTCTTCAACCTGTGTCATCCCGCGGAACCCTTTTTTGAGATATTTTTTTTTATGGAACCCTTCGTTCAGTAGCACACCCAGATTTGATTTTAGGAGGGATGTGTCATATTACGTATTACATGTTATGAACAAGGTGCGCCCCTGCCTTTGTTATAAAAACTTTATATAAGATATAAATTTGCATTAATTCAAACAAGAAGATAAATATTCCATATAAAGTATTTGTATTATACATACATATGTCATATGAAATTGAAAACAAAGAAAAATAAAACAAAAACAATGAATTGTAGTATCGACTCTCGGAACCCCTAAAGCGTTTGAGTGGAACCCTAGGGTTCTGCGGAACACAGGTTGAAGAACACTGCCCTAGTTCAATAACATTAAGGAGGTTAAATGATATCCGTCAAAGAGTATTAGAAATATAATATCTAAAAAGAAGGAAAACAATGATACCAGAGAATTAAAATTGATCTTTATTTTAAACTGAAAGGTGATATAATTAATTAAGCATGGGAATAAATTAACAGTTTACAAGAGTGATACATACAATCTAAGCACGTGTCAAAGGAATGGTAAATGCTGGAGGTGCAAAATATTAAGATGACAAAAATTAATAAAGAAGAGATGTAAATTGAATAGATGAAATTTGACAGAATCTCTGTAAATGCTACTTATAAAGGATCTTTCCATCCACAGATATATATATATATATATATTTCAAATATTGTATAAATATTAATTTCAGTATTTTATCATGAATAATCTCCAATCTTATTTGATCCATTTAAATAGAGTTCTAATGTTTTAACTTACAGAAACCTTGTGTGTATATATATTTTGTTGTCAAAACTGTGTATCATCATGTATCAGTCATGTACATTTTTTCTAACTTAAATTAGAGACCTAAATTTTAGTTAAAAATATGTGAATTGCACAAATACAGTATATCAAAATATGTACAGATTTCAAAACTTTTGAGTCGCCAAGATTTATATTTTATTTATTAAGTTTTGTTACATGGTTAATGTGACATATAAAATGTGACATGGTTATCAAAGATAAAAGTTTTCAAATTATACTTTGCAGTACCATGAATGCATCTGTGGTAAAAAAAAATAAAATGTTTCAAATTCATAAATTGCAGCTTTTTTTGAAATTATGGCAATTGTCTGAAATCAAATGTTTGACTATTTTTCACAAGCACATTCGCATCTATATTTTGTTTATAATTAGTTTTATGTAAAAGAAATCATCTTTTAGTCATTTCCTAATTCAGATATAATACTGTTTTGAATGAGGTATGTATGTGATTGCTTCAAATTATGTTTTTCTTTGCAAATAGTTATTTACTTTTTCTAAAATAATTTTTTTAGAATCCAAAGCATTTTACTCTGGAGCTTTTGGATTTCTTGTGTTCTCAAGCCCAATACCTTTATTCCTTAATGACTCTAGTTGCTAGTGGTGTAAAGACAGAAACAAATCAAACACGTTTGGCAAATGTGGAAATGGCTTTGGAAGCCCTTCGTAATGTTATTCGGAATAATCCCGGTAAGTTTGAAATTCATTTTTTACTCCCTGGATTTGCCTTGTTGTAATCACTGTATCTCTATATGCGATAGTTTTCAAGAAAATGGCACAGTTGTTGGTAATTTGACTTCTGAGATAACATAGTATATAGCCAATAAGTAAAATACTCTTTGTGCGACGGATAAGAATTCTTAAACATAAGCACAAACAACACAATAATGCAGCATATAGATGTTTTGAGGGTACACTGGATCCCCTTCATCAGTGCAAGAGAACCAGCAAACCCGAAGTCCAAAAAAGGAATGAGTGCAAAAGGAAAAACGAGAGCGATTGTTTACCCAAAACCTAGATTAAGAGAGAGTAAATCAGAAAGCAACATGTAAAACAGCCCAATTTGTTAGCCTCGAAACAGCTGTATGCTACATGATTGTGTTATTTGTGCTTATATATGTTGCTCAAGTTTTTCTTATGGTATATAGCCATTATACTCACAACTTCACCCTTTTTAGGTTTTAGTGGATTTAGCTATCCGCATGAAGGAAATTCCTCAAATACAGGAAAGGAAACATTTTCATTATACTCTATGTATTGCCAATTTTGAGAAATGAATTTTTTTTTCTATCAATCAGGATTGGAAAAAGAAATGGTTTGAAAAAAAAATTGAAAAACTAAGGTTTAAACCTTAGTTTATTTCATAATTTAAACAAGAAAAAGAAGTTTAAAAGACAAAACAAAAAAAATCATGGTTTAAACCATCCAATTCTGAACCTTGATGTCAATCTGTGAATTTTCAAGCTGTTTTTCTCCATTTCAATGTTCTAATTTGAATAATAATACAAAATTTGTAAGATGAGTTGTAATTATCATCAAGGCATACATTTTTCTTTTTTTTTAATCAATCTGTAAAATTGTACTCTACAATGCCCTAAACTCAACTCAATTTTGGTATTTCCGACAACTGGGAACTTTTCTTGTAAGCTATCACATACAAATGATGTTAGTTTGCACTATTTGTGGATGCTCTATCTGTTATGAATCATACATTGTAGAAAATCCACATGATTGAGAAAGTTGTAAAATTTGTTTAGAAGCTATATAATTGATAGAAAGAATTTACACTTTAAGAATCGAATGAGTTTTGGTAAAACTGTCTTTTTTTTTTTTTTTTTTTTTTTTTTTTTTTTTTTTTTTTTAAGGCTAAATTGTTTGTCCATATAAGTACCAAAATGCTAAACTTAGCTAATGTTATTTCAGATATAATAATTTACTACCAACCCAATTTTTTTTTGTTGAATATATATTAACTTCCATTACATGAAAAGCATTATCAATATTATGAATAACCACCAAAGTCTGCACTCTTTGTGTACTATGCCCACCCAAATACACCACAGCCATGCTTAGGAAAAAAGAACTGGCAGACATCAACTCCTACAATATCCACACACACATGAGATCATACATTCCTCCTATTCAATATTACTATTTCTTATACGACTCCCTATCAAAACATTCATACTATACCAATCATTAACTTAACACAATTTATTTATGCTCCCCTAGACCCTCTAATATACCAATTCTTCCAGTTTAATGCTTCAAACATTTTATCTCATTTTCAATTTCTGATCTTACCATCGAAGAAAAGGGACTCACTCTCAAACTTTACGAGTTATACAATGCAGCTCCAACTAATCTGTCTATAAGCAAATTTTGCATTAATTGCATTGTTCAAAATATGAATTTGAAGATGTTGCTCTAACTCCGTGGTTTAAATGTTCATATTCTGAATTTTTAAATTGGAATGACCTCACAGTACTAACTTTCCTGTTCAGCTGAATCATGGAGGTAGTCTCATATCTAACTCCATGAACTGAATACAGTATTCCTTTTAACAACCTTTACAACATAGTTTAAAAGTGTTTATGACTTTGTTCATTCTGCCTGTCTGTCCTTTCGCACTATAACTGCCTTAAAAATGACTTTATCAAAATGAAATTTTAGTATGTTGTTCAGACGGTATGTGGGATCTATGGGAATATAAATTAATAATAACACCCAATTAATTTTGGACTAAACCCAGGTTGAAAAAATGAAATATATTGAACCCGATGGGACCTCATTTTTCAAACATTTTTTAAACCAATTTAAAATTCACAAATTTTAGGAAATATTGAAATTATCCCATAAAAAATATGAAAAAAATTTCTGCAAAATATATTTGGTAACTTTTTAAATAAAATTTAAAATAATAATTACACCCATATTATATGAAGAGACCATGTGACCTGCTTCAAAATAAAATATAGCATCCATCTTATGTCAAAATCGTGATTTTTAAAGTTTTTTAAAATTTATATTTAGAGTTGTATCCATCCTAAAACTGCTTTATTTTTGCTTAAATTCTGTGCATCTACATTCTGAAACAACACAATTACAATATATTTCAGTTTAAATGATCATCAAATTTTGATTATTTCTACAATGACCCTAATTTTCACTTATGAACAATGTAAACAAATAATGATGTAGGATGAGTTGTATAAGAATTGCTGAATTTCTTTAACGCAAAATTATTTAGCTCTGGAGTCTACGATATAGCTGATATAAATGAAACATTCATTGATTTTACAAAGAGAAGCAGATGATTTTTTTGATGAAGTTTTAAGTACAGAGTTAAATTACTTGTACCTCCATGGTTTTAAGTTTTTAAATAAAATAAATTATTGTAGTATTGGGATGAATGAAAGGAATGGAATAAAAGTGTATGAATGAAATATTTACAGCTTTTACATACAGAGCCAGGCAATTTATATTTCAATGACTTCATTTAAATAATGTTAATTTTTTTTTTATAAAGTTTTAAGTTTTCAAATATAATAAATTAATGTAGTATTGTGATAATTTTAATATTAATGCTAAATGTATCGCATTTTAGAGATGTTTAAATAAAATTGCATAGCAGTTGGAAAGTGTATCATAATCAATGCTTTATGCATGATTGATCTTTCTTGTTTCTTCATGAATTAAAGTCTCATAACCATGCAATTGCATGATGTTGTGGCAATGCCTTTGGCCTGAGATTAGAAACACAAAAATAGCAAAATAAGCCAGACTTTGAAAGCTATTTCTCCAGATCCAAGGATTAATTTGATAAACAGATTTCAGTTTTGGATTCAGCATGGTCAAACTAATATACATCAGTTTCTTCAGGGTGACCACAAATCTGGAAAACCTGAAATTATCAGGGAATTTTATGCTTCTGGAATTGGAAAAAATCAGGGAATTCCGTTGAAAGTTGAGGTAAACTGTGAATTTCTGCGATTTTTTTTTTTTTTTCATTTTCTGACCATATAGCTTTCTTTTAGCTGCATGAACAATGCTTGTTCATTCCATGATGTCACATTTTTCATCTCATGTCACAAGACCCATCACTCATCTCCTTTAAATATACTTCTGAACAAGAAATTGGAGAGAGAGTTTTCATCAACAGGCAACATAACCTCGATAAACATCCTTCGAGGGGGAACATTTCAGGGAAAATATCAGGGAATTTCAAAATGAATTTCCTGTGACCACCTTGTTCTTCAGTCCTGAGGGTTGCATTGGGTTCTCTGACATGCTGATACTGCACTTTCGGAGAGGTGATTTAGTTGCAGCTACCTATTACTGCCCAACTGATTAGAATAATGGTGAATGCTTTCATTAATAATTAAATTTGCACTTTTTAGTTATTTGTATTAAGATAAACCTTTTTAAGTAATATTATCTTCTTTAAAGTAAAAAATTACAATTATCAGGAAGTTTAAATCTGTTTTTTATATTAAGGTGTTGAAATGCAGTGTATTGGGCACTTCAAACTACTTTTCAGCCTCCTCAGACTGGATAATTGTACCAAAGTCCAGGCTCTAGCTATTGATGTAAGTAAACATATTTTACATTGTTGATATATTTATATAAATAAAACTGAAAATCTGTGTGTACGTGTGTGTTTTTATGACATCATTACAGGAAAACGGCTGCATTGAAATTCATGACATTTTGTGGGTAATCGTGAAATAGCCCACTTAAAATTGAGTCCATGCTTCAAGTTTCTAAGACCAGGGGTTGTTGAGATATCAATAAAAAATAATCCTCTCAGATAGATAGTGTTATGCAAAAAAAGGATATCATGTTTCTAAGCAACAGAATTAAACCTAATGAGTTTATACAGTAGATGATTTTTGTTAAATCGTTTCCGATTTAAATAATTAAAAAATACATGATAAGTTTTTTCGGAATTACATTTTTGATTGAATTATATCAATTATGGCTTTCGGGTTGAAAGCTTCTGGGATTATTTATATTTCCAATTTCTTGGGTCATGTTTTATTTTGGCAAAGATTTTCCAAACTCATATATTGAGTTTACTAATACTAATTTAGTGCTTTCATTTTTGCTAATGTTAATCCAATTTCACTTCGCTTTCATGTACGCATATATTGATCCAATTTCAGATTTCTAAATTTGCTTACAAATGGAATCGAGAGGTTTTATTCTTTAGATCTGACTGAAGATAATTTTGTTATAGCAAGAACAGAGATTGTTATACTTCTCTTTAGGGGAATTAAATTAAATATTTTAATAGAATGCTTTGACTAGGAATTTGCACACAATTGTGAATTTTAAGTTTCTTAATATTTTATATTCTGTAGATATTATATATTCGAAGAATGGATATACCAAATTTTATGACTGTATGCTTAGATTTTCTGCTACAGATGACACAGACATTCAAACATACATGCACCTTCCTTTATTGTTATAGACCTATATCTTTAAAATCTATATAAAAGCATTAAAAATTGAAAATTTGTGTGTGTGTGTTTGCTTGTCTCATCATCACGGAAGAACAGCTGCACCAAATTTCATGAAATTTTGTGGGTAGTCTTGGAATAGCCCCACTTAAAATTTAGTCCATGTTTTAAGTTTCTAGGATCAGGGGTTATCAAGATATTAATAAAAATTTAATAATTGTACCTTCCATAGACAGTATTGTACAGACAACTTTTTTCCGCTTATTTATTTGAACAAAATGATATCATGTTACTTAGTAATGCATTTAAATCAAATGTGTTAAAATAGCAGATGAGTTTTAATATTTTTTTTTCGATTTAAATGATACAGAAATTGATATGAAAAATAACATTGAAATATGTTTGTGTGTTTGTCTCATTATCAAGGGAGAACTGCTGCACCGAATTTCATGAAATTTTGTGGGTAGTCTTGCAATAGCCCCACTTAAAATTTAGTTTATGTTTTGAATTTCTAAGACTGGACATTATTGAGATATTGATAAAAAAAACACCATTATATCTTCTATAGATATAGCATTATACGGACAATATTTCTTCTACAAATTTATTTAAAGAAAATATCATGTTGCTTAGCAATGCATTTAAATCAAATGTGTTTATACATTTGATTTAAATGTATTTATTGTTGAATGCATTCATTGTGTAGATTAAATGCATTTGATGCATTTGATTTTCATGTAAACAATTCTTATAAATTTTTTTCCAATTTAAATAATACAGAAATTGATATAAAAATGAATTTTATAAATGAACGGTATTACAGTTTTGACTGGATTATATCTATTATGGTCATCAGGTTTAAAGATTGCAGGAATTATTGATATTTTCAATTTCATACATCGTCTGTTTTATTTTAGCAAGATTTTTCAAACACATATATTGTGTTTAGTCAATTGTTGAAACAGAATGAAAGTCACACTGGTATATCTTCTAACACCATCTTAGTTCTTTCATTTTAGCATATATTGATCCAATTTCATATTTGTTGTAAATTTGTTTACAGTCGGGACCAGGATGTTTTGTTCCTCTGATCCACCTGTGAAGATAATTTTATGTAGTAATAACAGAGATTCTATACTTCTTTTTAGAAGAATTAAATATTTTAATACTATGTTTTTAAAAACAATGTCTATTGAAACACTACAGGAATTTGCATATAATTTTGAATTTTAGGTGTCTTTATATTCTGTATCAAGAACGGGTATGCTGCTAGTACTAAATTTTAATGAAAGTTAGATGTAATAAAGTAAAAATTTAGTTTTGTAAGAAATGGCATTTATTAAGATCAAATAGCATTTATTAAGACTTATCAGTTCAGTAAATTTGCTTAAGATCCATCTAAATATAAACATTAAAAACTTTAAGCTAGCAATGTTATGCTACTAATTAGTAATACTCAACACAGTTTAATGTGAAAAGAGATGCTGCTTTTTAGAAATTTAATAGCAATGTTCAGTTCAATGAATAATAATTTCATTTCCAACTTATAACCTATTCCTCAACTTAGACTTCAAACTTTCCTTGAGAAAGCAGTCTCCACAAATAGGGGGTAGGAAATAGAGTTAAGCACATCAATGCTTTCCTTTATAACACTTTACAACATAGTTGAAAAGTGTTTGCATCCATCCAAAAACCACTTTATTTTTGTATATTTTTTGTGCATCTGTATTCTGTGCCAATGCAATTACAATCTTTTTTAGTTTAAATGATTATCAAATATGATTATTTCTATAACAAAGCTTAATTTTAATGGATGCAGAATATAAACAAGTGATTGTAAGGTGAGTTGTATAATAATTACTGAATTTTTTTCAGGCAAAATTATTTAACTCTGGAGTCTGGAATGAAAAGTGTATGAATAAAATATTTACTGCTTTTACATAGAGAGCCATATGATTTATATTTCAATGACATCATTTGAATAAAGTTCATTTTTTTTTTCAATAAAGTTTGAAGTTTTTAAGTGAAATAAATTATTGTAGTACTGTGATAATTTAAAAGATATGACCGCTGAATGTATCACATTTAAGAGATGTTTAAATAAAATTGCAATCCAGTTGGAAAGTGTTTTATAATCAGTGCTTTATGCATGATTGATCTTTGTTTTTTAAATATGGTTGTAGCTTAATTGATTTATTTCATATTAATTTAAAACTTTTAACTTAAAAAAAAAATTGGATTCAGTAGAATTTTAGTTGGTTATACAAACATATATACTTTTTGTGTTATTCGCAGATCCCCTTAAAGTTTGTCACTGACCCCAAAGGATCCACCAACTACACTTTGAGAACCAGTGTTCTTAATTTGTCCCCAAATTTATATTAAAACATTATCTAATTTTGTCCCCCACCTTCTATCATTTATTTGGACTCGAAAACTTTTGTTTGCCTAATAAAAACTTGTATTTCTAGGTCATATCTGGTGTAACTGGAAATCAGGAATGTGTTAACGATATTGCAGCTACCGATGTTCTGGTATATCTGCTATTGGTCCTTCACTCATTCCCATTTTCTGCTAGTAAGTACATACTTTTTGTGTACTTTATTGTACAGTGAAACCTACTTGAAGCAAAGTTCTGTTTAGTTCTGTCAGAATCAAATGAACACTATATGAATATGAAACAGAAACTTTCTTCAAGACACAAAATATTTTCAGTCCCATGAAGTTCTATTTTAGACAGGTTTCACTTGTTTACAAGCCACTTTTTTTAACCGGCTCATACCCTTTTTGATAAATCTCTTAACTTACATTGTATCGCACAAAAAAAAAAAAAAGTGCAATTCTAATACTTTAAAATTCAACTTTACCTATTTTATTAGAAGAGACACTTCCTTCTCTGAATTCACCGGATTGCAGATCTGGTGGTTTTCTTAGTAAAAAAAAGTAGATATAAGTTACACAAAAAATATGACCCGTTGTTTGAAAGGGAAATGCTACATGTATACTTTATCAAATCACATATACATTACATATCAAGTTCTAATACTAACAAAATCCAGTGTTTCGATTTCTTCAAAAGCCACATGCTTGCACATTCTCAGATTTCATGTCATAATCCGGTATTGCCAGATATGATGAATTGCACTATAAGTTAATTTTCCTTCTAAGTAATGGTCAAAAGAGTTCACAACACACATTAGCTCTCATATGTCTTCAGTAGCATTCTTTATGGAAAGAAGTTATGAGATTTGTCACTGTCGTCCAAAGTTATATCATTGGAAGTTATATCATTGTGGTATCAAGGAAGTTATATGATTGATGATTCGCTTGTTATATAGGCGTGTAAAGGCCTTATTACACGACAGCAATTTGGTACAACATAACGTTCGCAAAACAGCTTTGGAACGTTTGTGACGTCACTCCACGCAGCACAGAATGAACGTGACATCACTTCACTTAACAAGTGGGGAAACTCTTTCCCCCTTGCATTCGCTTCGTAATTTCCTCATTGGAATACCGTTTTAGAGTTCTCATACTGTAAAGATCTCTTTTAACATCCCAAAGGTTCCATTTAAATTGAATAATTGTGTTATTACACAGGGCAATTTTTATTACCGAACTTCGGCAATTCCGCCAGTCAATCATACTTTAGGCTCCTCCTCTTTAACAGGTCCATTCTCTCAATACCAGTATTTCATTCCAGAAACCATTCTTCAGTGTGTTTTTTGTATAATATAAATCTTTTATATCTCAAAAGTGTCTGTAATTTGGTAAAAATTGTTTTCTTTTTTTCCATCTGCATTTCCAGACTTCAGCAATTCCGCCCGGCAATAATACTTTAGGTCCCTGCCTTTCTAAGGCTCCCTGCCTCTTTAATGCCGACGATTTCATTCCAAGAAACATTCTTTAGTGTTTTTTGCATATAATTTGAATCCTTTATATTTCACAGATGTCTGTAATTTGGTAAAAGTTCTATTATTATTTTTCCATCGCCAAACTACAGCATTTCTGCTTGGAAATGATACTTTAAGCCCCTCCTTTCTAACAGGTCCTTCCTGTCTAATGTCGCCGATTTCAGAAAGCATTCTTTAGTGTGTGTTTTCAATATAATTTCGCTCTTTTATATCCCACAGGTGCCTGTAATTTAGTAGAAGTTCTAGTATTTTTTCCATCTCGAGATTTTAACTCATTCCAAAGCAGTCTATCGGCCATCTTGGTCACCATTAAAGTAAGAAATAAAATTAATAGAAAGTATGTCACCTGTGACATTCAGATTTACGCACTTCTGATTGGTCAATTTTCGCACAACCTTTTCCTCAACAACAACATTTTAGGTTTGAACCTAAAATGTTGAGGCTAGATTTGTTGAATGAGCTGTCTTGCGAATGGTTTTGTTGTGCCAAATACTGTCATGTAATAAGGCCTTAAGTTGCTAAACTTTGGTTTATGCACTGTCTGCTCTTGCTGTGTGAGCAAGTCATGGGTAAAAGTTTCTGAAATTGAACTGATAGAACTGGAAATAGAAAAATATAGTCTGGTCTATCTGCATGGTACACACAGCCTACATGTGCTGGGCACAGTTTTTGATAGACACCAGCATTTTGAAAAAATACCTCCTAAGGATGGTGTACCTTATTGCTATTGTTGTAAAATGATATATACCACTCATTGTTGTAAATTGTTTAATGCAACATTTTTAGACCTGGCATGTATTATTTTTTGTAAATAGTTAAAAATACATTAATTTTTATTAACTATTAATTTTTTTAATAACTAGCAGTCTTCTATAGCAAAAACAGCTTTCATTAGATACTGACCACAATTTTGAGGAGTGCAAATTAGCTAAGAAAAATGCTGGAAATAGACATACATAGTTACACTTATTTTAATAATTTAAATGTTGATAGATATATACTCTGAGAATTTAATACAATACAAAATCTTTGCTCTAACTATTGCAGAAAAGCACATGGAAAGAATAATTTGTTTAATAAAATAAATGAAAATAAAACTAATTAACAGTATGAACTGGATTTGAAAGCAAACACGATTTCTTCTGGATAAAAGCAAAGGCAGAAAGACATTACTGATTTTTATTTCAGAAACTGTTTAAAACAGTTCATGTTTGCATTATGTTGTTTTAATAAGTTGAATATTTTTTAAGGTATAAATGATGTTCAGTTCAGTTTTATTTGTGTTGTTCTAATGCCATTAAATAAAACAAATTAATAATAATTTTAAATGAGAAAAATTCAACAGATGCTTAGACTTTGGTATTATGGAAGAGGATAATGAGGTATAAGTTTAATCAGTGGAGCAGTTTAAATTATTTTTAGCAAATGATTTTTAGCAATTTTTAAAGAGGCCAAAATTGAAAAAGTTATAGCTGGTTAGAAAATCAGTTTCATAAGAATATGTTATAAATTTAAAAAATATATAATAAATGTATAAAGTTACATTCATTGCAATTTTTCTCCAAAACAACCAAAGTTTCAAATGAAATCAACAGTAAAGCATATTTTTCTCTCCCCCCAATTTTTTTTTTTTTTCCAAATCTTTGAATACTACACTAGCTGATGTGCAAACAACTTAGCTATAGATGCACATAAATTAAAATGTAGTACAGCAAAATGATTTTGTATATGCCTGTCAAATATGTTAGTGTGCTACTTTTTTAAACATTCATTTTTCCTTGTACTGCAATCTACTTGTTTACTATTTTTAAAGTTCTTAAATATTTGTTTCAGGTCAAATTACAGTATTGGAAACTCTTTTACCTTTGATGTCCAATGGCAAACTAGTCAAAGATGCCATGGCTAAAGGTATAATTAAGTTGTTTTAACTTATATGCAATGTGCTTCTAATTTACACAACCTAATATTTACATGTTAACTTTGTGCCAGCTAAATAGAATTAAATGATAGTCCTGCAGTCACTCACATTTTCAACAATGTCTAATTTAAACATTCAGTAGTTGGGAAAACTATTTTATTTTAATAGTAAACTAGCAATCTTTGCCTGCCAACAGTCACTAAGTATAGCAACCAATTTTTATAACAATTGGTTATTTTTAGTATGTTCTGTGCCCATTGCATGGACACAAGTCTCAAAGCACCAAAAGTGGTTTAAAGTTTAGCATGAGCAGGTTAAATGAGTTCATTGTAGAGTAGAAAATACAGTGTAAAAATTGTATCAAAATTAAAGTTAGAGTTGCTAAAATAGATAAAAACAAAGATTTTAAACAAAGATTAATAAAGACCCTTCCAACTCCAGCTTCCACCATCCCCTTTTTGCATGGGCCCAAAAGTCGTAAAACAACAAAAGTGGGTTTAACTTTTGTGTGAACAACAGGTCAAATGGATCCATTGGATACAAATTAAATCACAATTTTAACAATCATGGTACAATTAGACCAATTACACTCTCTTCCGCAAACAATAGTTTTTCTATTTTCAATACTCCTTTGAACTGATCGCTGAATATAATATGCAGAGTCTCCCAATGGACACAATTTAAATTGAAACCTATCACTTGATGAGACTCCATGCATAACAGGTTGTAACATTTATATTCTATTAGTTATCTGAGGTGTAAACCCGCACAGCATTCGTTATACCCCCTAAAGAAGAGAAAATATTTTATACAATCTGTGTACATCCAAATAATGTGTGTGGTGCTCTTTAAATAATGGTGAATATTCCATGTTAATCGAAGCTACTGGGGCATAAATCAAAATAGAGATAAAGATATATGGGGGAGTTATGATCGGAATTATGCCCCTAGGACAGATACATATGAAATTGCAATTTCAATAATCATAGCACAATTAGATCCATTGCTATATCTCAAGTAAACAACATAGTTTTCATATTTCCAATACTCTTCTGAACTAATTGCTGAATATGAATTGCAAATTTTTTCCCAAGTCTCAATCCTGTGCTGCTCATTACATAAAGCACTAGCAATAATGAAAATCTCAAAAATAGATTCAGTCATGGAGTTAAAGGTTTCTCTAACACGATGGATCCAGGTTCATTATAGTGCAACTACAGAACTCCTCCAGTCGCTTCACTATAACAAAGAGTTTAGAGAGATAGGACGGTAATTAGAAGGTTCAGAGAGGTCTACGCCGGACTTGGGGAGAGAGGACCACAGTATCTACCTTCCAAGCCCAATGAAAATAGTGAAGTTCAAGAAAAAGATTAAAGGGATCAATTAGATAGGCAATGGGCCAACTAGATTAAGCAGATTTTTAAACATGTTAGTAGAAATAAAGTGTTTCCCAGGGGATTTATTCTTCTTCAGTTTTTGAATATAGAGTACAAAATTATCATAAAATACTTTCCTGAGTGGGTTTTGAGAAGGTGTAAAAATAAATTGTTCAACCATGGGGTCCACAAAGCAACTGTCCTAACAAACAGACATCTTCTTTTATTATCATAGATGATTGTAATATAGTGAAAATAAGTGGAATATAAATGGATATATGTATATATATATATATATATATATATATATATCATAAACTATTATCATAATTATCATAAACTATTTTTGTTATATATATATATATATATATATATATATATATATATATATATATATATATATATATATATATATATATATATATATATATATGATATAGAAATTTTAAGCCTTTCCCAATAACGTGCCCTTTTATTTCATAATTATTATTCCAAATTCCTATTTCATGTCCAGCACATATTGCAACTACATTAAATTCTATTCCACACCACTAATATTAACAAAGTCTGCCAACATTTCCTCTTTTCCTCGACCATACCATATATGGTCACTAATCTTAACCTTTGCGTAAACATTCTCATATGAAACTGCTTTCCCAATCACATTTTTAAAGCCTTAGATGTGAAGATAGCATGTGCCCCATGCCTCATGCCCCCCCCCCCCCCCCCCCCCCCCCTCTGGTGTAAATGTAATTTATACTTGTGAAAAACTACACAGACTGCACTGAGATTTGGTGAGAGCTGGTCGACGATCAGGAGTCATCCAGCATATGTAACTATATCTATTTGTAGTGTAATCTATTAAAGTAGATTTTTGATAATGTAATACGTATCTTCCCTGGACTATGTCCACCAATATTACATACATATATATATACACACACACACACACACACACACAAATGAAGGATCACTACGAATTTGGTGTC
Organism: Amaurobius ferox; assembly: GCA_951213105.1. Classification (NCBI taxonomy): domain Eukaryota; kingdom Metazoa; phylum Arthropoda; class Arachnida; order Araneae; family Amaurobiidae; genus Amaurobius; species Amaurobius ferox. The sequence continues at coordinate 1,344,088 of OX578154.1, forward strand.
TCAAATGTGTAGATCTGGGCATAGCCTCATTTCTGTTGCAGTGCATTCAGTATTCAACTTTCAGATATTTTTATAATCTATTAAGATTTCCACTTGAAGAAGCATTGCATTCTTATTGTTTTACATAAAAATGCAAAATTTCAGCTCACACGAAATGTGGATATATTCACTACTTAAATATATTAATTTAATCAAACTTTCTCTTCAGGTGCTGTGATATATCTCCTAGATCTCTTTTGTAATTCTACTCATTCAACTATTAGAGAATTGACTGCTGGTCTGTTAGCCAAGATGACCACTGAGAAGCTAATTGGGCCCAAACTCCGCATCACTCTGTCCAAATTTCTTCCAACATTATTTCTGGATGCAATGAAAGATTCTCCGGAAACGGCTGTTCACATGTTTGAAGGTAATTCACTTGTCTCAAGATTCAATTTATATGGATGATTGAAATAATGTTATGTTAATGGGTGCGAAGGGATAGCAATTTTGAGTAAACTTCGTGAAAAACTCATGTCTCAGTGAGAAATTGAATCATTGGTCTCCTAGATGGCCTAACACTGTCTATTGAAGCAACTTTTGTTTTGCATGTCGTCATTCCTCCTTTTTTTAATGCAGGATAGTATCCTGTTTACTGTAACTCTATAAATTAAAATGGATGTTATGAATTGTATAATCCAGTGGCGGCTCGTGATTTTAGAAATGGGTGAAGCAGATTCAGTGGTGGCATTCTCCCCTCCTCAACAATAAACATCATCAAAACATATCACGCTACTGCCACAAGTGTTGTCAAATAATATCTAAAAGTAGCCAAATGAGCTTGAAAAATTTGCCAAATTATAATAATAACTCATTCAACTGATAACTTTAGGTAATTCTGGGTGAAGCGCTGCTTCATCTGCATCACCTGACGAGCCACTACTGGTATAATCATGGGATAATTTCAGTATTATTCAGACTTCAATCATCCACTTTCTTTAGTGGTTATATTGTTTGGGTGCCATTGTAAAGATCTTAATGTATTTTGGTGGGAAATAAAGCCACCAATCTCTGACCCAGCAAGTTCATGCTCTATACTTTTAACTACAGTGACAATAATATTTTCCTTTATATTTGATGTAGTCCTTATAACTTATGTCAAAGTCTGATTGTTGTACAGGATGGCAATGATTAACTTATTCTTCTTCAGAACTATTTGCAAAGACATGAGTGGCTTAATGCCTAAAACATCATATTACAAAGAGGAGAGATTAAAAAAGAAAAAAAAAATAGTAACTATTAAAAAGATAAGTTTGAGAATTTTTTTGTTTATCATAAGTAATTTATTTTTATTGCTTATTATAACATCTTTTGTTTCCCAATGGTTAATTTTCTTTAGAAATTATTGTATAATTTTTAAAATAAAAGTATATTCAATTTAAACTAAAAACATATTTAATTAGATTAAAGCTATTTATCTTTGCACTTAATGGTTTTGGTAGAAAGAACTAAATACTTATAGATGTTTAAAAGACATTTTTGTGCTTTTTAAATATGTTAATTTTTTTAAATATGGTACAAATAATTCATTCTTATGCAGGTACACAAGAAAATCCTGAGTTGATTTGGAATGATGAATCCCGTGAACGTCTGTGCTCCATTGTTAAAAACATTGCTAATGAGTATGTATTATATGCTATATTTTATATTACAAATGCCAGTGTGCCAGTTGTATATGTCTAACATTAATTGTAATATATTATTCTTTATTGATAAAAATTGCTATGTGAGGGTTCTTTTCCATTCGCTATCTGCATGTGATCTGTTAGAATTAAAATACTTTATATGACAGCTTACCAATTCAGTAATCCCTTATACAAAACTGGAGATACCATTTTTTACATATTGCCAAAATAATGAAAATATTGCCAAATTGATAAAAATGATGCAAAGTCAATGAAAATGACGACTATGACGAAAATTCAATATCTTGGAAAGAATATAAGAATAGAGTATGATAACCTATTTTATATAAGATTAACCTATTTTTCCGTCCGTAATGTTTGGATAAAATTTTGGTGACAAATTTTTTAGAATACTTTCAACTGGGTGACTTTTTAAATGTTGCCAAATTGACAAAAATGTCACACAATAGATAAAAATTTGCCAAATTGATGAAACTGATGCTGATTCAATGAAATGATGACTGATTGATGAAAGTTTAATATCTTGGAAAGAACATAAGAATAGACTATAAGAACCTATTTCTCCACCCGTCCGTCCGTAGCTCTTGGGAAAAAAAATTAGCAGGACATCGACAACTTGGCAACTTTTTAAATGTTGCCAAAGTGACAAAAGTGTCGCCAAATTGATAAAAATGATGTCAAATGAAAAGTAATGTTTCACAAATTCTGATTTCCGTCATATAATGGGCATACATTCTAGCATATAAGAAATGCTCTTCTCTCCATTTGTCTGTAACACTTGGTGAATAATCTTGCAAAGTATCACCAACTTGGTGATATTTCACCCCAGATTGACAAAAATTTTGTCAAAATTGCAAACATGACGCTAAATTAATAAAAGTTATTCATAATTGATGAATTAATTATTGAAATATTTTAATATATGGACTATATCACTTATTGAACATGCTATCAATATTGATAATTGTTAATTTTGAGTTGTGTGAAATATAAATTAATTGGGTACTTTAAAATAGTATTACATGTTTTCATCTAGAAAATTACCAAATGTGCAATTCGACGTTAAAAACACAATACTGTGGATCTATACATTTTTTTTTTACTGTAAAAGAAGTACATTCACTGTGTTATATAAGAAAAGTCATGTGTTGCTCACATCAGATTTTTTAAATTTTGATTTAGTTTGAGTTTTTTATTTTTTATGCAATTTTGTAATAAAAACTCCCCACCACCACCACCACCATTTTTTCTTCAATTATCTTAAAAATCTAATTGTTGAAAACGTTTTTATATTTGCCATTTAAAAAGAAACAATATTTACATGATTTAAACAGTTAAAAATAAATTTATTATTCAGAGCTCTAATACTACTGCTGTTGAGACTTTCATTAAAGTTGGCTATTATTATCACTAGATTTCAAATATATATGTATATACTAATATGTTAGCAACTCATGCATTTTGACATATTGACGTGTACGCAATAAAATCTGGAGTTGGCGAGCATAGTAAACAGACTATTAGAAAGAATATATATATATATAAATAGTATAGAACCCAAATTGCATTGAGTACTACAGCACCAGATTCAGTCCCAGGCTCGGTCTAATCCCCTGTGTGTAATATTTATTTTTCTGTTTAATGGAATTAAAGCTGTTGTAATATTTATTTCTTTTAATTTTCAGGCATTATAAAATTCAAAAAGATGATCCTCAAGCCCAGTGGAAGGTAAAAATTTACATTATTTGTTGTGTAATTTTTTATGCTAATGTTTTCCTAAATTTTAAAATATTGATGAACTTCTTTTAAGACATTGATCTTATTCAATTAGTAAAATACACTTTGTGCAAAGAATAAGGAAAACTTGAGCAATGTATATAAGCTCAAATAGTACAATAATACATCATACAGCCAGCTGTTTCAAGGATGTGCTGGATCCCCTTTGTCAGTGCAAGAGCCAACAAACCTCTAAGTCAAAAAGAGGAATAGGTGCAAGTAGAAGAAACAAAAGGGTTTATATACACAAGACTTGGATGAAGAGCTCACTTGAGAGAGCCAATCAAGAGAACAGAATCTCATCTCTTGGAACATTTTGTCCATTGGATGAAACCAGTAAAGGGAAAAACCTCAAGAAAACATGTGTTTTCATCGTTTTTCCTGACTGGGAGATGCATAGATACAAAAAGTATTTCTGGGAGCAGTTACAAAAAGGGTTCTTCTTTCTGAAGATGATGGGAAGGGAAGAAAAAAAAAACTGATTTATCTTCATATTTTATCGAAAGTGATTCTTTTTGTTTTAGCTTTTTGGTATTTCTTTTCACATTTTGCGAAAATAGTGACTAGCTTAAACTCTGATTCTATATATATAAATTAAATCCATTTCTTTCTTTTATTCATGAAAGAAAGGGAAACTGGTTTAATAAAGAATGTTTACTAATACATTGTACATGGATTCCATTTTGAATGCCACTGTTGAGGAACATCCCCATACCTTACAGTTTACACCAGTGTGCAAAACAAATATTTGTATTTACCATTTAGGTCATAGTAGGGAAAGGAAGCACCGAATTATGATTGAATTTAAGATATGAAAGAGCCTCACAACTTTCTGCACATATTTTGAATTACTTACTGTATAACTTAGCATCATAACCATTTTTATCCTTTAATTCTTTGAATAAATGGCTGTTAATTATCTCTGTTATGTACTGATATGTCCTTTTCATATTTCTCTTTTCATTTCAGCCACCTAGCGAGCCCTGTTTGGCTGTTGAGGAAAATCAAGATAATGTTGTGGCAGGAGTTTATTTACGTCTTTTTATTCAAAATCCATCTTGGGTACTCAGAAGGCCAAAAGAGTTTTTGACAGAGTTGCTTGATAGAATACATGCTGTGATGTCCAAAGATAGTGTCAATGTAATGTTTTATTAGATTATAATTTGTGATAGTTTTAAATCATGTTCTTCATTTCAGGATTACAATAAAACAATATCTTCCCTATAACAGGGCATTGCATACAGGGTCCCTCGCTAAGGGGGGGGGGCAGGGGTAGTCCCCCCCCCCCCCAATCTCGAGAAATCCCTGTACAGTTGGCAAAATCAATATCCAAGTTGGCAGACTTGATACATTTTAGATAAAATTTATTTAAATATTAATATCCCTGACTTCAAGGTATTACTGTGGTACTTCCTCTTCCTCCTCAATAACATATTATCTTTTAAACCATGATATTATGATGGATGATATTATGATATGATGTGCACTCCAGGGATCCATATAAATGGAATATGGATAAATGAGGTTTTACTGTGTTTAACTTATTTTACAGAGACACATATTCATCTTTGCTTCAGGCAAGGCCACCTTTCCACAGCATCTTCCAAGTTGATTTCGTTTCCCAAGTCTGCTTCGCACTTCAAAAGCATCAAGCTGTTAAGCCTCATGTCTGTCATTGTTGTTCTCAAGAAATCTTTCATAATCTTTAGCTGACTGAAGGCTCTATTATTTGTGCTGACTCCATAACCAGCTGTTATAGTCAATTAGCACATTTTGAAAGCCAGCTTTAATGCATTTTTGAATTGAACCATGACGTTCTTCAATGTTTCCATCGAGAGTATATGTCTTTCTTTGCATATGTTAAAGAAGACTTTTAACTCACTTTGTAGAGCATGCACATCAGGCCTAGTAGCTGGAGGAAACATCATGACAGACTCTTCAATTGCTTTGATTGTCAGATTATCCTTGTTCAAGGGAAACTTGAAAATTGGATGCAGTGGAGAAATGCTTGTCTTCATAGTAACCATGTTGTCTTTAAGCTCTCTACATAGTGTATCAAGGACAGCCTTAACTCTTTTCTATAGAATTGTTTTAGGTATCTCTATGCTTACTTCATTTTCAGCATACTCTTCAATCCTTCTCGACCTTATTCGTCTTCTATGGTAAAGTTGAAAGTCATGTTCAGGATCAACTTTAATGTTTCCAGCAAATGTTTCTGCACTTGTGATCAAGTTTTCCATTTCTGTGGTGTTAGTATTAATCTCCTCCAAAATTATTACTGTGTTTTCTACAACTGTAATACAATCAATCAAATTCAGATTGGGGCTTTTCAAAGTTTCTGTCAAAATCTTCAACTTATATATAATGTTATTCATAAAACCAAGCTAACAATGAAATCAAATGATTTCATCTTTTTGCATAACCCATACACTTTTATTTTTGTAGCACAGTTTAATTCCTGTTGTGTGCAAATTTCTTCTAATACAGATAGGTTCAAATGATGTGTTTACAGCTTTTATAGTCTTTGCTCTGGCTGTCCACCTAGTCCTAAACAGATTTCTCAAAAGAAGAGCATTCTTCACTTCCTCGATTTTATTCCTCAACTGTCTGAAACGTTTAGTGCTTGAATTGAAGAAAACATACAATGCTTCAAGTGTGTTGAATAAGTCTTGAATAATAATGTCGATACTGTAGCTGTGTTCTACGGCTGTGTTCTTCCTGTGATCTTGGCATGAAATGTATGGTATATGATACCCTATGATTTCTGAGATTTCTTTTGTGCTCTATTAAACTGTGCATTGAACTTACAAAATCATATGACTGAAAAGCCAATGAGGATGTGTCAATTTCTTTTTTCCTTAAAGTCTCATAAATTTGCTTTGCCATTCCAATACCTGTTTTTTCAGCACAATCAGAAACATCTAGCAAGCGTTCTCTTGACAGTTTTCATCGACAGTACGGACAACAATCAAAAGCATATACTTTTGTGAACTGTCAGTTGTGGTATCAGCCATCACTGAGATAAAATCACAGCTCTCAATCTCCTTAACAATTTTTCTTTCTATTTCTTCAGCAACAAGAGATATAAGCTCATTTTGTGACTCAGGACTCATGTATGTTACATGATACGGCCATAATTCTCTTTCATCAAACCACGTTTTCAAGATATGGTTATATCTTGAGATCAACTATATTATTTGTATAAAATTACCATCATTTGGTCCTGAGCCTTGGAATGCTATCACTTAACATCCTAGGATTCTGCATGTGTCAAGCACGATTCTCACTACTTCTCTGTTCTGAAACTGTACTCTTTCATTTTCTATCAGAGCTAATCTCTTAGTTTGATCAAGAAGCACATCAATATGCTGCTCCTTTATTAAAAAGTCACAATAGTTGTGGAGTGCTAAGCTGTGTGCAATAGATGAAAAGTGAGTTTGTAACTTTCCCAGCTTTTGCTTTCCGGCACTCCTCATTTTCCCCCAATTTCTTACTCCAGTCTTTGACCATGCATCTTCACTCTTCTCTTGACCTACTCCATGAGGAAACAGAAAGCACACAAAGCAGCATGCACAGTCTTTAATTGTAATGTACTCTAAGTACTGAAATTCTTCATACCAATGGAGATGAATGTGTCTTTTTCATCACTTGGAAAGAATGCCAAAATTGGTTGATGAGGCCCTAATTTGATCAAATAATTTTTCTGATTATCTGTCAAATCTGAGGGTCTAAGACCAATATCATGGTTGACTAAAGGATCACTAGAACCTGGTCTCTTTTCAACAACAATATTTCCATCATCTTTGTTTGTTTTTTTTAAATGTTTTGCTATCTTCCAAAATTTGTTCAGTTTTTTCTTATCGGCAGGATACAGTTTACTAATTCAATGATAGATAAATTTTTGTTAATAATTTCTTGTTTTGTGTATTTTTGGAACATTTCATTTGCATCTGAATATTTATCTATTAAAAATTCCGGCAATTAACAACCCAAATTGGAAGACCAAGCAGAATTACACTGTGATTCGTACTGCATACCAGAAATCCTTTCTTAAAGCAATCTGGCTTGTAGCCAAGATCGTCCATAAATTTAACCCCCCTACAAATTGAACCAGTAGCTTTTTTCCTAACGGTATTGCCTGTTCGCAAGAGCGGATTCAAAAAGCTCGGTAGGTAGGGTCAAAATTTTTTCTCTCTTGCCAATTTTATGATATAGTAATTCAGGGTTCCCATAGTCCTGAAAAACTCCTTAAGAACTCCTTATTTTTAGCTTTCCTTTTTGAGGGCCCTTAACACAGTTTTCATCAACACTCCTATTTTCCCCCGAAATTGGAGCAAGATCAAGGTTCTCCCTAGAGCGTGATTCCCACAATTTGCTGCTAAATCCCACTCAGAAAAAAAAATTACTTATGTTAATTTTTAAAATCCCACTTAATTTTGACGTTAGGGTGGGATAATCCCACCTAATTCTTTTGCTAGGGAGAACCCTGATGATCGAATTCCCCCAGTGATGCGATCACTTTTCCATTTTCTATCTATTTTTGAGCTTCACTGCCCGATATCCCAGTGTTACCAGGTCTTTTCCAAAAATCACGCTCAAAAATTGATGAAAACTAGCCCAATGTTTAGTGTTGTGAGATTTCGTGTAATGTTGCCCAAAACTACTAAAATTCATAAATTTGCCGAAATTCCAAGATAAAATTTATTGGCCTTCTAAAAGTTCATCAAAATTTGCCCCCAAGATAAATCATTGAACTTTTCTGAAAGTACCCCGAAAATCTGCAACTAAAAAATTTTCCGTCATGCTTTACCTCAACTCTTTAAAAAACTAGCCCAATTGAACAGGAAAACCTCAGAACTAGCAGAATTTTTAAAAAGGGTTTAGTTTCTTCCCAAATACAGGACTAGAAGTTGTCCTATATATTTTTTTAAATAAGAAAAACCCCGGAAGCAGAATTTTTTCTATGTTTTGCGACAAGACTTCTTTGTTTTACATGCAACAAATGGAAAAAATTCTGCTTCTGGGGTTCTACCTATTCTAAAAAAAAATATAGGAAATATAGGACAACTCTAGCTCTGCAAATATGTATATACATCACGCCCCAGTGCATTTCCGTAGTGCAATGAAGTCCGCAATATGGTTTACTTTACGGCCTATCGCAATTAGTCCTTATAAAATATTAATTGGGTTCTTAGAAAGTCCTTAGAAATTCCTTATTTTTTATTTTGAAGAAAGTGTAGGAACCCTGAATATTATAAAACAAAAATGTAAGATATTTGAGTATTGAGAGACATTATGGATGCATTAACCATACTGATATATGCATACAATTAAGATAGTGCTCAATTGGTCATTCCTTCATCACTTATGGACCATATATTCACCATCATTGTTGCTCATCAGCATGATTCAGGTGATGTGATGATTAGTGAGCACGAAACTTCTTAACACAAAGTTTTTTTTTTCTGGTAGAAGCAATTTTTTTTTCGAATCATAAATATGCAGAAAATTATTTGAATCTTACTCACCTTTAACAATGCCCTGCTATAGAGTAGAAATTGCTTAATTATTATCCTGAGCATATAGAATTTTTTAATAGTGTAGGGTAATAAAGTAATACACTGTATTGTTACTGGTTTGAAAAAAAAGATTACAAAACAAAAAATACATACATGCTGTAAAATTCTAAAATCCACTCTCACTTTAGCATTTTAAATGCTGCACTATGATCTGAGAATAAGAAATTCTATTTATTCATACAAATCACATTAAAATGCAACTCTATAAACTATGGGAAAAGAAATATTAAAAAGAAATTACCTATAATTTTCCGCATGTTCCTATTCAGGAATGTTGATGTATAACGTTTATGTTTTTTACTAGATGCAAATGAATAGTTGTATTAAATTTCAGGTTTGTTTGTTTTTATGCACACATTCTAAACAGTTTTAAATAAATGGACCAAATTTAACTGAAATTCATATATAAAACAAATTATACTGCTGTTAATTGCATAATAATCAAAGGAAGAAGCAAGTTTAAAAAAAAGATAATATTCTAATAATCTATGTATTGACATTTACTGAACAGAAATTGCATCAGTATAAGGATTACCTAATTGCTAAAATAAAAAATCTTACCAAAAGATTTTGCTGAAGATTTTAATTTTTAAAATTTATTTTTATACCTATGATATTTGGGAAGCACTGTTCATGCTACCTTTTTCGCACTCAAAGTACATTTTTCTTATCAAATAATCACTTAAAAACTACTGAAATAATAACATGATGAATTAGGCTTTGTAAAATACAGCATATATACGAAAATAAACTCATCAATCAGTTTGAAGGACGAAAAAAAAAAAAAAAAAAAGCTTTCTTTAGGACTAGCAAAAAGCGCAATCTGACTTGTCATGCTTCTTGTCTGTCCTGGTGAAAAAGGCTGTGATTTGCTTTTGAAATTGGCTGATGAGTTTATTTTTGTGTATATGTTGTATTTTACAAAACTTTCATTTAGTTTTAGTTTAATTTTAATTTAAAGTTTGAAGTAATGTTTCTTGTGCTTTTTTGGCATACTACACTACGTCCTTGGAATGATGAATCTAGATAATGTGTATCTGATGATTTCCTCACAGACTATTCTGAAAAACTGTCCAATATCATTTTCGCCAAGGTCTAAAGCTTCTCCCCTTTTCAATGCATATAGTTCTGTCAATTTTACAAAGTAAGTTAAGCAATCACCGGCCAAAAATTTGTACAAAATTTCGGCTGCAGACAAATTAACTCAGGAAATTTTTTCACGAATATTTTCAGTGACTAAAGTGATTTATGAAATTTTACATTTTTGCTTCCATGAGGCTTAATGTCCCTTTTTTATGACATTCTCCTTTTCCTGAATATTGGTAGTGTTATCAAATTTGAAGGAGAAGTTGTTCCTCTGCAGTTAAAAATTGCTTTAAATGCAACACATCTGACACAGCACAGTCTTACATTAGTAATTACTAATTCTAACTATTAGAAAAATCTGTAGCAGAGGAGAAAAGAAGCATACAAAAAAATGAGCTTAATTATATGATTTCCCTATGCATATGCTTCTTCCCTTAGTCAAGATTGTGAAATTTATTTTCTAAATAATTATGCTCCACATGGGGGACTCTGAAAGTTGAAAACACGGTCCCAATATCCAAATAAACATATATCATTGAACTGTGATAATGCAACAATTTACTTTCTCCCATTTAAGGGGGGGGGGAAACATGAGTCAGAAACCCTCTTGGCCTCTTTCTAAAGTTGTTCCGACAGCTATAGAAATTTTAAGCATTAATGTGTTACAATCGAAACAAAAGACAATAAGCACGTAATTTGACTAATTTTGTACTATGTTCCCAACTACACCAATGTTCCCAAACAGGAACATTGAAATTTGATGCATTATAGCAAATAGATTTCTTTTTAATATTATAATTTCAATTTTTAATCACACACTATGCAAAATGATAAAAGAAGTCTATGTTTCCAAAATGCTGTGCACTGCATTATTAGTCTTGTAATGACTTGACCTGTCTACTAAATACATGTAATACATGTCTACAAAATAGATGTCAATGTTAAAATGTAATTTGCATCTTAGAATGATTTTTCTTTCAGGGTGAACTGTTGGAAACTCTTACCCAAGCTCTTGTATGTTTGCTGATGGCTCAGCCCTCTCTTCTTGACCAAGTGCCTGCATTGGGACACATTCCCCGCCTCTTCCAAGTGATGTCAAAGCCAAACGATGCCATCTCAGGATCCGGTCTTCAAATAATTAGACAGCTATCCAATTCTGATGTAATGTATCTCATATTTATTTAAATATGTAAATACATTAGAATTACGATGTGTCTCATATAAAAAAAATTACACTCAAAATGTTACAAAGAAAGACTTCATCACTGCAGCAATTATTTAATAATAGGTATCAACTGGTCAGTGGTCTCCCCAGAATACTTTTGAAGTCATGTGGATCAATATATATATATGTGGATATATATATATATGTGTGATAGTAGGGGGGGCAACGTATGCTGTTATTATAATTCAATTAAAGTAAAATTAACATTTTAAATGTAAATTCTCATCTTCTTTGATGCCACTTGTCTGCAGCTTTTTCAAAGTCTTTTTAATTTAGTCCATTTAGTGAAATCAGCTTTTAGATTATTTAGAGTGATACGATTCCTTAAGCAGATTTTAATTCGCTTTAAAGTAGATAAATCTCTTTTGCACCCAGAAGTGCTTACAGATATAGGCAGTCGTATCATAAGAAACAAACTGTAGCTAGGCATTCAGATTCAGTAAAAATTAGCTGGGTGGTGTGCCCATTAAAAAGGGCCTAGTGAGAACTCTGAATTGTTTCGGAGACAAGAAACAGCCCCCTTTAGAATGAGAAAACAGAAGAACTAGAAGTTTGTACTGCCGGAGTTCTTTTACATATGTCCCAAATAGTAAGTCATTGCCTTCTAGAAAAAATGAAATTAACACGTGAAATTAACACGTGTGACACGTGAAAACCGATTTTTAAAATTTGAATTTTTTTTTTGTTGTTATTTAATGTTTTATGCGATTTCGACTGCTTTTTCCCCTTTTTTCTCCACCATCCAGGCGTCATAGAAAAAAAAATCACACGACCAAAAAGAGCAGACAATTGCTTAGTAAAAATATATCAATTTCAGATCTCAGGGACAAATTCTAATGTTTTTAAAGATTTTAAAACAAAAGTTACTTTCGGCTCAAAAAAACGACTTTCGTTTTTAAATCCTTGTTTCGGGAAAAGTACCAACAATTTCGACTAATAATTTACATTTTTAGAAAGCTCAAAGATCATACTTTCTTGCAAGCCCAATCTGGTCGAGAAATAAGAAAAAGTAGCCGCACGATCTGGATTTTAAGGAAGTAATGATTTTTAATTTCTTGGCCAAAATGCAAAAGAAGAGATCGATTTTTCACCCACATGCGCACGCAGATGCACAGTGTTTCTATGGTGGAGGGGAGGTGGGTGAGGTTCTGACGTTGCGGTTCTGATGAGGTTCTGACATCATGGTTCTGACGAGGTTGCATTAGATACGTATAGCAAAATCGAATGGAACATTCGATATTTGTGCCTGCCAAATAATGAATGTACGTCATTAAACTAAAACAAACCATCCATTTTATTTGTATATAAATTATTTATCCATTTTATTGGAATAAATTATTATTTTCGAAATAAATTACTTTTCATTTTAAATTTCAATTTGCTTGAAATGCATTTATTAATTTTTTTAAAACGTCATTTTTTCTTACAACTCAACCCAAACCTTTCACTTTGTTGTGTTAGCAGTTTCTTCGGAGTGGTTTATCCGTATCAAGATAAGAAGTTATTTTACTTCATTATTGTTCTTTTAAGAACATAAACTTCTCTTTCTCTTTTTATAACATTACGTATTAAGTGTATTTACAAATTTATAGTGTATTTTGTTTATATTGTTTTAAAATTGTTCTGATTTAAACATGGGCTATATATTGTTCTGATTGAACAGGTTTTTGACTTCTATTCTAGAATTGTATTTAGATTTTTGTTTAATTTGTAAACATTCTATTCAGTTTAGAGTTTATTTTAACAGTGGACTATTGGTATTACGGGTGTTTATAATTTTGTTTCGTGTTTTTATTAAAAACAAAAAAGCTTTTAATATATACAAACTTAAATAATGAATGTTTTTGTTTTTGTAATACATTATTTTTCATCTTAAAATTTAATTATTAGTGTTAACGTCATTAAACTAAAACAAATCATCCATTTTATTGGAATGGTGACACGTGAAAACCGATTTTTAAAATTTGGATTTTTTTATTGTTATTTAATGTTTTATGCGATTTCGACTGCTTTTTCCCCTTTTTTCTCCACCATCCAGACGTCGTAGAAAAAAATCGCACGACCAAAAAGAGCAGACAATTGCTTAGTAAAAATATATCAATTTCAGATCTCAGGGACAAATTCTAATGTTTTTAAAGATTTTAAAACAAAAGAAGTTACTTTCGGCTCAAAAAAACGAACTTTCGTTTTTAAATCCTCGTGTCGGGAAAAGTACCAATAATTTCGACTATTAATTTACATTTTTAGAAAGCTCAAAGATTATGCTTTTTTGCAAGCCCAATCTGGTCGAGAAATAAGAACAAGTAGCCGCACGATCTGGATTTTAAGGAAGTAATGATTTTTAATTTCTTGGCCAAAACGCAAAAGAAGGGATCGATTTTTCACCCACATGCGCACGCAGATGCACAGTGTTTCTATGGTGGAGGGGAGGTGGATGAGACTATGACGTTGCGGTTCTGACGAGGTTGCATTAGATACGTATAGCGAAATCGAATGGAACATTCAATATTTGTGCCTGCCAAATAATGAATGTACGTCATTAAACTAAAACAAACCATCCATTTTATTTGAATATAAATTATTTATCCATTTTATTGGAATAAATTATTATTTTCGAAATAAATAACTTTTCATTTTAAATTTCAATTTGCTTGAAATGCATTTATTAATTTTTTAAAAACGTCATTTTTTCTTACAACTCAACCCAAACCTTTCACTTTGTTGTGTTAGCAGTTTCTTTGGAGTGGTTTATCCGTATCAAGATAAGAATTTATTTTACTTCATTATTGTTCTTTTAAGAACATAAACTTCTCTTTCTCTTTTTATAACATTACGTATTAAGTGTATTTACAAATTTATAGTGTATTTTGTTTATATTGTTTTAAAATTGTTCTGATTTAAACAGGGGCTATATATTGTTCTGATTGAACAGGTTTTTGACTTCTATTCTAGAATTGTATTTATATTTTTGTTTAATTTGTAAACATTCTATTCAGTTTAGAGTTTATTTTAACAGTGGACTGACTATTGGTATACAGTGGACTATTGGTATTATGGGTGTTTATAATTTTGTTTCATGTTTTTATTAAAAATAAAAAAGCTTTTAATATATACAAACTTAAATAATGAATGTTTTTGTATTTGGAATACATTAGTTTTCATCTTAAAATTTAATTATTAGTGTTAACGTCATTAAACTAAAACAAATCATCCATTTTATTGGAATAAAAAATTATTTTCGAAATAAATTACTTTTCATTTTAAGTTTCAATTGGCTTGAAATGATGCATTTATTAATTTGCCACGGTCAGAATTTTCAAGAGTAGCAAACAGGCTGGTCGCCGAAGGTGGCTAGTTAGAAATACAAACATAAAAAAATACCTGTAAAATAATTAAAATTTAAAATAAAAAGTTTCATTTATTAATTAATGTGGTTTTATCTAACTTTTTATTTTTCTGTATTAATTTATCTACTAATAATTAATATTTAATAAATGTAAATATTATTTATGAACAATTTGAAATAACTATTCGAAGTATTCTAATATTCGAGATCCGGTTAAGATTCAAGTTTGAGGAAAGTGTTTATTCGCCCAACTCTAATTTTAAACAATATATATATATATATATATATTTTAATTCAAACCATTTTATATAAACTATACATTTTCTTTACTGTTAAATGAGAAGGTAATTAAATATTTTTTGATCCTTTATATGTTTTCAAACATTGTTTCTTAAAGTGAATTTTAATTCACTTGTCATTGCCTCATAACATATACATTTTGCCTTTGATATGCTGTGTCTTACTTTTGTACGTTCTTACTGATATTGTGAAGTTTTAATATATTTCTATTTTCAGAGTTGTATCAAATGTATGTCTCAGAGTATCTTCATTGGTCCAATGATAAATGCCATGAATAGAAGGCGTGACATGGTAGGAGTTGCATGTGAGGCTCTTAACAGTGCTTTCCACCATTGTGCAGAAGATCTAATGCAGCAAGTAAGTTGGTTTTCTATGTACTCTATGTATGTGAACTGAAAGTTAGCAATGAAATTGAATTGAAATTCAATCATTAATACTATGACCCAGGTCTGTCTGGCTGACTGTATAGAAGAAACTCGATGAAAAATTAGCGATAAATTTAGCGCCTTTTGTAAAATGTTACCAAATTGTTAGAAACAATGCTAAATTAATGAAAACAATGCCAAATTGATAAAATTTAAAATTAAAACATAAGTGGAATTTTAATTTTAAATTTTAGAAATGGATTGGAATTCAAACTAAAGTGGGTAATGTATTATGTTTCAATAGGGTCTGTCTGTCTATCTGCCCCACTTAGCGACAAACTTCGCAACTTTGAAAAATGTCACAAAATTGGCAAAATATTGCCAAATTGACAAAAATTCAATAACTCAGAAAATCTACACTATTGTACATCTACACAATTTTATTTCTAAATCTACACAATCTAATTTCTTTGAAATTACCTGTTGCTTTGGGGAAATTATTAATTTAATATTCTTTATTTAGAATTGAGTTTCACTTTCAATGTTCTTGGCAGAGCTATGTTTTATTAACCCTTTGCGGACAACAGCATTCCGGAACTGTTGTGGCCCAAAAGATGGCACATTGCGCTTCCGAACTGTTCCCAAAAGTTGGCGCATTAATTGCACTAAGTCTAACTCCGGAAAAAAATTCACTAAAAATCACCCACTAAACACAGCATTCTACTTTTTTCAGGAATAAAGGAAATACTTACTTTCCATTAGATGTATACTTTACACATAGATGTATACTTTACACATAGATGTATACTTTACACATAAATTATCTTTTATTTAAATTTAAATATTAAGAATTTAAATGATTTAAAATAGTTATTTGTTATGCAGGAAAAACATCCAAATGATTGTGCTCAATACTTTAGAGATTATGCACAATTTTTAAGAAGAAAATAGCTTTGTTACTTAATACACCTTTTACTTATAATGTATTTCAAAACATGGATTCATGCACAAACCAACATTGCAATCTTTGCATCGATAAAAACTGACCATGTGCTCATCAGAAATTCCAAATATCCACAAATCTTCATTATTTGCATTACTTTCATAACTATTCTGTTTGATTACCATGCTAGTATATTCTTCCATATATAAAAACGTCTTGGCATAGCCATTCTCTTATCCAAAATAACCTAATAAATTCACTACCACACATTCCTCTAAAATCCAAACTTGAAAGAAAATACTCTCTTACATTCCAATAATTTGCCAATACTAAAAATGCATTAAACTAAAATCGAAATGTGAACACATACTCAATTACAGTATAGCAGAGTCTGTGAGAAATTATCTGTTTGTTTATATTACAAAACCATGTTTTACCACTCTAGATGAAGAGATGATTCATAGGGACCCCCCTATACCAATGCCAAGTATTAGCAAAATATGTTGTAAATGTTAGCGCCATGGACATTAGCGCCATCTAGTACTCAAATATATCAAAACAAAAATATTCCACGTGAAAACGCACATTGGTATCAGTCATCAGGGTGCATTTCTCCTGGATGCAAATGTGTGACTGTCATCTTTGAAGTTTAACAGTCGACGATCGGATGCTTCTGCCATCTGCAAAAGGTTAAGGGGTCTAGGGTAGTGTAAATTAATTGCTTTATTAGGGGATGATATTGTATGTATGTTCTGATAGGAAGTCATAAAATATAGTAAAATTGAATGGGGGGGGGGGGGGGGGTATGGCTCATATGTGTCTATGGATATTAGGAGTGCAAGTCCTGCAGGCAAGCAGATGAGAGGAATTTTTTTCAACTTTATGAAAGGTGGATGGGGGATAATTTTTAGCAACTTCGTCTTATGACAGGCTTACCCTTCTAGTTTAATTTTGTTTTGAAC
Source organism: Amaurobius ferox (assembly GCA_951213105.1). Lineage (NCBI taxonomy): Eukaryota > Metazoa > Arthropoda > Arachnida > Araneae > Amaurobiidae > Amaurobius > Amaurobius ferox. Next base: position 1,361,355 of record OX578154.1, read on the forward strand.
TAAATTTGCATTAGATATATTAGTTATGAATATTATTTATACTCGCCACCCAAGTTTGCAATGTGTATACATACAAATTTCAAAAGCAATAAATGTATTCCATTCGAACTAGATTTGTCTTAGCCAGGTTAATCTATAATGTTTATCATAGTGGTGCACATAAAATGGATGTTTTTACAGCCTGTTTCTTTATTTTCTAATTACCATGCATGATTTGTTTGAATTAGAATGACATTGATTTATTTTAGTCACTGAATTAAAAGCACACTTGTTAAAAGAGCACCAAAATCAATGACCTGTTGTGACATGTATCATTACCATATTTGGCTGGATCTACAGAGTAGTATTACATACGTAAATAGTATAATGACAACTGCTTGATAATAATAAGATTAAAATTGTGTTCTTTTGACGTCCAAATTTATAACATGGCCACATGTTCTAGTTCCAAAAATTTTATATCTTTGATCTATCTTAACAGTAAATGATGCTAGTTTTCTTGGAATAATTTACTTTTTATAATTAAAGTAAAAGTCAGTTTTTACATATAACAATGCACAGAATTATGTTTTGGTTACAACTATTAAAATATCACTATTTAGGGGCTAAATAAATGGATAAATAAATGTGTAAGAAATTTGAAAGTGAAATTCAGATTACAAGTAGTAGACAATATGTACCACTTGATTCATGCAAATGCATAAGATTTTACACTTGTTGCCATCCACAGTGTTGCCATTTATGTATTTATAAAGCTAAGTAGTTAGTATGAAAAAGAAGAAATTTTTTTTCAATTTTTTCCGTACTCTTGAGGATACATTGTTCCCTTTTTTCATACATAGTCAAGGTAAGAAATTGAAAAGAATTTGAGAGTTGATTCATGTCTGTAATTTTTAAAAGAAAGATTTATTATTCAAAGTACCTTTCTCCAAAATCGCAAATAAGGCAAATCTATTTGTCTTATTTGTTATTTTATAATTTCTGGTCTTCAAGCTCATTAGACATTTTCTTTTCATTGTTATAAACTAGATGAAATTACCTAACATTGCCCAGGTCCAGAAAAAGTGCTTGCTATGTAAATAATATGGATACAAAACACAACCCAATTTCCAAAAGGCTTGATTTTAAAAACATAATTTCTATCCTCTGTTTTTTCCATGCACAGCTAAGCTAATTTTACAATGCAATTTAATAATGACTATATATGTCACTGCTCTCCGTATTGATGGAGTGCTTCTAGTTGTGGTGTCATAAAAATGAAAGAATTTCTTTTCTGCTAGTGTCGAATTAAAAATCACAACTTTTATAGTCCCTTTCTTCAATTTGTTAGTGAACAAAAATAAAATGTCATAAAATATATGTATTTTAATGTATTTGCGTGATACTATATCAGTTATCATTTTGCTTTTTAAAAATATTTTACATATTCGTTTAGGTTTTTTTGTATTATATTGGTTTTTTATTCATTTAGATATTTTATTATAATTTATTATTACAATGTAAAAAAGAAAATTCACCACTGTATACAAGGTGTTCCATAAAGATTACCTGACTAATTATGAAATTACCTGACTATTTATTTCTCTTGAACGATGATTTATCATAGAAGACCAGTAGTTCAGTTTTAGGAAATGCTTTGATTAAGGTAGACTGTTGTATGCAAATTTTGATTATGTGACACCTTTCGGTAAAAAAAATGCAAAATGTAACTTTTTATACAGGCTGGGGAATTTTTTACTTTTTATACAAACAAAAAACAGTTTTCAATTATAAAAATATTTTCCATAGCCCAAACAAAAAAGCTCCATTGTTATGCGATCAAAATTACCCAAAATATTAATTTATTTTTTTAACGGATAATTGGGGACTGTATAAAACTTTTGCTAAAGATAAGTACTCAAGTAAGTTTTTGAATTCAAATTCTATTTTTGTATGGCCCCTGAAGTCTATGATTTTGCTATTTCTTTTGATCGAGTCAAAATTGTCCAATAACTTTGTTTTTTTTCACAGTCAATTCTGCATATTTGAAAACCAGAGAACCAGTTTTTTTTTTGGTTTTTTTTTCAAAGAACCTTTTAGTCAATGAGAAATAATTTGCTAATTGGAACTCTTTTTGAAGAGAGTCGATATAAAAAAGTTAAATTTTTTACTATTTTTTTTTCTAAAATGTGTAATGTAACCAAAACTTTTGTAATCTCTCTCTTTTTTTTTTACCTTTTTTTTAAGCATTTCTTAAATTGGAACCATGGGTATATGACCAAATATTCAAGAGATATTTAGTCATTCAATCATTTGTACAAGAATTGTCAAATGTTGATCCAAATCAGATTTGTTATGTATTTTGTAAAATTGAATATTTATGCATTGTATCACAATCATTTCAAACAGGCTTTGGATGCGAAGTTAGTGCCATATTTATTGGAATTGCTGGAAAAGAAACTCGAAGGCAATGCATCTGCTGTGAAAGCACAAATTGTCCAAGTTTTAAAAGCCATGTGTCTTTCACTACAACACGGAGTACAGGTACTGTATATTATATGGTTCTGTATATTTTATGGCTGTAGATAACTACCAAATTTTGGGTTCCAAAAAAGAACTTTATAGTTTCTAGAAATTTTTGCTTGGTAAAAAGTTTTGAAAATGTTTTTTTAAGATTTCTGAAGGATGGTAGAAATGTTTAACAGGATTAATGGATAAGGAATTTGAGCAACATGTATAAGCATAAATTACACAATAATGCAAACAGATATATGATGCATTACTGTGTTATTTGTGCTTATATGCATTGCTCAAGTTCCTTATCCTTTGCACAAAGTGTATTTTACTTATTGATGATTAATGGAATTTTAATGCATATTCCTTATGTTTCTATGTCAGAAATGACATATTGGTTTGATTTTGTTCTGCACAAAAATTGAGACTAACATTATTGAACGAAGTATTCACTACACTAATAGGAGAAACAGTATTTTTAAATTTCTATTCATTTAAAATGTGTATGAGAGATGACAAGTAATAAGTATGCTCATCAAAAATAAGAAATTAAATTATGTTTTTCACTTGCCTGTTAATAGCAAAATTTCAAAACTTCAAACAGATGTGGAACAAAACGCCAAATAATGTTCTTCAACTGACTTAAAATCACAGCTGTTGACAACTGGTCAATGGAAAGGATGATTTTGTCTATACCTTTGTAGTGTCACCGATTCTTAGGGACTAACATGTATCAGCAATTTTGCAAAATAAAATCATTAAAATTTTTTTAAGGGTTTTTATATAAATTACTGAAAAATGTACACAGCATTGCCATGAATTTAAAACAGAAATTAATTGAATCCATTTTTTCAAATTTTTTTAAATGCATAGTCATGCCCCGCCCACTTTTTAAAATCAAAGATAAAATTAATTGCTGTGCAAACCATACATGGAAAAACTTTAATATTAAAAAAAAATTGAACATTATCTTAGTGAATCTTCATCAGAACTTTGCCATTTTCTAGAACAATATTCATAATGATAATAAAAGACCATAAATTAGAAATATTTTAACTTTGTAAAGTTAGAAAACTGGTAAATAAAATATATTTTGTTAGATAAACATCTATTTTCCTTCTTTATTTTTATCATCTGCCCGGAATGCCCCAAAATCCAACAATGTTTGCACGATAAATACATCACTGCTTCCCATAGCAATGAACAGATTGGGACATTAGTTGCAATGCCCAATGCAAGCGGAGAATAAAACCATTTGCCAATGGAATAAAAAATCTAGTAATTAAAAAAATATATTGTTAAAATGTGAAGACATGCACCCATATTTTTGCTAACTATAGAATAGTGTATATTTGGATGCAGTGAAATAAGAAAATAAAAATAAAACATGCATATTTTGGTGTATTTTAAATAAATATGAAGGAATTATCCTACACATTTGATTCAAAGATTGTTAGAATGAGTGTTCTTCGATCTTTCCGATAATGTCAAGATAGAAACTTTTTGATGGTATTTTTGATTGCTAAGGAATCAATTTGTATGAAAATTGCTCAAAATCATTCTCCAACATAAAATAACAGAAAAACTAATTCAAATTTAAATAAAAAATCTCACTGGCGTGCATCATCTAGGGAACTGATGTCAGGGTGCATACTAGTGCTTGAAAATCAGAAAAGTACTTGAATTTTAGATGATCATTTTCAAGGCCTTGAAAGTACTTGAAAATTCCAATTTTCTTGGTTAAATCCTTGAAAAGAGGAGGGATGAAAATGTTCCTTATCTGCAGAATTGTGTTTTTACTTTCCATGGTAATATATGGTAATGTATAGGGAAAGTATTGGACTCATACCGAAAATCACAATGAGTTTTCGACAGATCTACATGTTGTGGGACCTCTAGAATGTGAAAAAACAATTTTTAGCGTGACGTCTGTGTATGTGTCTGTCTGTCTGTGCAATATATGTATCCACTCTAACTCAAAAACTAATTGATCAAATTTCGTAAAATTTGGTACGTAAGTCACTTGTGGGTGACCCTGGTGCTGATTAGTTTTGGGTACGATTCGGGATAAAAGAACCTGTGTTTTTTTTGCAAAATGGCCCTTAAAAATTTCCTGTATCCACTCTAGCTGAAAAGCTAATAGATCAAATTTTACAAAATTTGGTAGGTAAGTAACTTGTGCTAGTAACTTGTAGGTAACTAATCTTGTAGGTAAGTAACCCTGGTGCTGATTTGATTTTGGTTCAATTCGGAAAGAAATAACCTGCTTTTTTTTTTGTGATATGGGCTGCAAAAATCTAAAATAAAAAACTATGTGTGCTTAAATAATCAATTAAATGCTTGTTTTATACGTAATGTTTAATGACGAAAAGAATAAGACCAACCCCATTACACTAGGACTAACCGTTCTCGAGATATTTTAGTTTCTCGCATTTTCGCTATGCCACCTTTGAAAATAAGTCCAGTTACCAAATGATAACGAAAATTGAATTAAAAATGCAAATTCAATATAATTTTAAATAATTATGGGTGTTATTTTGTGCAATTAAACTCAATATAATGAATTATTGAAGAAATAATTAGAACATGAATATTAGTTTGCTGAGAAAGTCATGTGCTGCCCACATCAGATGTTTTTTTTTCCCCCGTTTCAAAAAGTTCTGCTTGTTCTAGAAATTTCCCAGAAATGCATACAGCCTCTAAATGAGGAGTTTATTGATGTCCTTGAAAAAAAAATTATATTGTATTTGAAGGTCCTTAAAAAGTGCTTGACATTTTTTAACCCTTTCGCGACGGCAGCATTCCAGAACTGTCACGGCCCAAAGGACGGAGCGCTTCGCTTCCGAACTGTTCCCTGGAGATGGCAATTTTTTGTGCTAAGCCTAACACTCGAAAAAAATTCACTAAAAATCACCTATTCAACACAGAAATCTACTTTTTTCAGGAATAAAAGAAATATTTATTTTCTATTTGATGTATATTTTTCATACAAATCTGAATACAAAATACTCGTTAGTTGCTCCCATTCTTTTATCCGAAATAAACGAATAATTTCACTGCCTCTAAAACCCAAACAAAATAAAATACTCTCTTATATTCCTATGATTCACCAACGAAATCATAAAGCTGAAATCAAAACAAAACCCGAAACTCAATTATAAAATTGTTGATGCTGCGAGAATTGCTCTGTCTGCTTATATTGCAAAATCATGTTTCACCGCTCCAAATGGAGAAATAATTCATTGGATCCTCCTTATGTCAAGGTCATGTATCTGTAAAATACATTGAAGTTTGTTCCACGGTAATTTAACGCCATCTAGTAGACAAATTAAAACGTTCCATGTGAAAACATGCATGCATGCCACTCGCCGTTTACGGTAAAGTTTCTTCCGTCATGAGTGCGTGCCGTCCATCCTTGAATGCAAGTTCGCAGCTGACACGCGGGCGTGCCAATCGTCGCGAAAGGATTAAAGGGCAGTATACTCACTCTCTGAAGTACTGTATAAATTTGCAATATCATGAAGTCAAAACTACCTTTAATATTATTGAAAAATACCTTTTTCTTGGAAAATATGTAGAACAGATTACATTCTGAACAAATACTGAAAATATGTATATCTTATTTATTTATTTATTCATTTTAAGCTCAAGGGATATAAAATTGACAATGTCAAATATTCAGCTTTATATGTCAGGTATTTGTATGGAAATCACTTAACAGGAAATTTTGGGGATCCAGGGTAAATATTTTTTGTTAACATAATTCCATGATTTAACCTTTTACTATATATTTTATGCAAAGGAAAAATTTTATGATGGGATAAAAGAAATCTGACTCTAGTTTTGGTAGATCTGCACACTTTAGGTATCTCTGAATGTGATTCAACCATTTTGCAATGATGTCTGTCTGCGAGCAAATATCTCTCAAGCAAAATGGGTAAATAATGAAATTTGATTTTACTACTTCAAATGATAAATATTGACAGCTGATTAATTTTCGGCGAAGTTGGGTCAAATTGCCTTCATGTTTTTCAAACTTTTCCTTTTCTTTTTGAAAATAAAAAAAATGATAAGTAGAAGAGAAATTCCACCCCGCCCAAAGGCACACAGACAGTTGATTCATTATCACAGCATAGCCCCACAGGTGGCTGACAAAGCCACACCACCCTCAGGTCAATGCTCAAAACCCCCAAGCTGGGATCTCCCTCCCCTGCATACCAGGGACCCTCTTCCCCACAGTAAATAATCGGGCAGCGTGCACAAAACACAACTCACACTGTATCCATTGGATCTTATCCTTCAACCAGAACCATTTTATTCAAACTTCACATCAGTGTGTACCAACTTGGCCATAAACACTTCACAAAGATCACAAAAAAGGAAACTTTGTTTCCAACACAAAATGCCAGTATAAAACATAAAAAGTTATACAGATTCTTCTCTTTAATAGTCGTACTACTAAAAATAAAAGTATAAAAAAAATCGTTAAAAATTATAATGAAAATAGTCGTTTTATATGTAATTTTAATAGGTGCTTTGTTTATATTAAAAACTGCTTATTTCTTTTGTTTTAGATAAATGAGCAATTAGAAAAATCAGAAATTTGGGCTGAATACAAAGATCAAAAACATGATCTTTTCATCAGTGACACTCAAACAAGTGGATATCTAACTGGTATTAATATTTTGACTTCATTATTAAGATTTTATGAGTGTGTGCAGTGTTTACTTTCTTAAAGTGTTATTTTGTTACTTGTGGATAAAGAATTATTATTGAAATTTCATGACCTCAAATTAGCATCTGAAAGAGTTATTGTGTTTTTGTTTGTTTGCTTGTTTTTTAAATGTAGCAAGTAAAGAGATATCTACAGAGTGGCGACAGAACCGGGAAATCAGGGAATTCTTAGGAGAAAATGATTTTCTGGAAATATCAGGGAAAACTTAGGGAATTTTGCTTCAAATCAGGGAACATTTTTGGAATTTTGTTTCACGAAGTCAGTGATCTTCAAATCCCTGTGAAAACATCAGAATGGGAATTTTCCTTCCTCTTTGTCCCTCCGCGAAACTGCCCTCGTTATGTGGAAGTGTTAAATTTTATTCTGATTGGCTGTTGATCAGATGGCATCAGTAGCTTTACTCTGAGGCTCACAGGGAATGAGTGAAATGATTGTGCATGGGCAAGTACATGTCCTATCAAGTTTGTTGTTCTTCTCTTCATTGTCTTCAAGAATGATCCAAGATGTTGTTTTAATTTTCTGTGCCACCAGATTTCAAACACCACAAGACCAGGGTTATTTTTTTATTTAAAAAATTTATTAATTTCATCTGAATTGTGCATCATCACAAGTTAAGAATATATTTCCCTTTACTTTAGATTTAATATATTGATTTGTATATAAATAGCACGTGGATGATTTAAATAACAGTAGAGTGCCGATTATTCGGATCTGTCGGGACCGGAAGTGATCCGGATAATTGAACATTTTTTAAAAAGGCAGTAATAACACACACACAAAAAAAAAAACATATGCATAATCACAAATTTTTATGATGTAATGTAAAACATGTTGAAATTACTAAATTATTTTACTCGCTTTGCCTCTTTACATGAAAAACTCATCCAATGTTTTCTACTTCAAAGTTTAGATTCGTTTTTGTACTGCTAGGTCCCACATTCTTTTTAAATGTAACAAGTGGCCAATGTACCAGCTACTTTTGTTATTTTATTGAAGGCAAAAAAGATAACCTTTTTTTAAAAAAAAGGTTGCCACGATCCGGATAATCGGAGTTTGAATAATTGGCTCTCTACTCTACATGGTTTGTACGGTCCATTAAAGTGCTTGAATTGTTAGATGAGACAAAATGGCCTTTTTTTAAAAAACTTCAGGGAAGGTGCTTATTTTTTTTTAACAAATGCAAACTAAAAAGTTTCGTGAAATCATTGAAAGCGCTATTGGGGACTATAAAAATGGAATATTTCATAAAATTTAGCCAAGGTCATTGGGGTGTATAAAAAATTAAGCTTGCATGATTTTTAAAGAATTTTATCAGGGATTATGTAAATCTTGACACCTGCATAGTTAATTAGAGATTATATAAAAATTGAAGCCTGCCTGATTTTTAACAATGTTCTTTAGGGGTTATATAAAAATTGAAACCTGCATAATTTTTAGTGAAGGTTATTGAGGGGGGGGGGGTTGTATAAGAATTGAAGCCTGCATAATTTTTAGCAAAGATTATCAGGTGTTGTATAAAAATTGAATCCCCATTTTTTTTTATTTTTTTTTACATTCAGTTTTCTGAACTTTTATCTTTTATACTCATTTATCCATCTATCAATTTTTAGTTAGTCAAGTTTATGAGTATGGTTGGGAAATTCTTATGCGAACAGATGATTGAAGAAAATCAGGGAATTTCATGGAAAATACTCTGGAAATCAGAGAAATCTCGGAATTTTGTTTTAAGTTTCAGTAGCCGCCCTGATCTATATTAATTATTGTAAGCCACATTCTTGGAGAATCATGTAAAATTGCATGTAAGTTGTTTTTCAGCTAGTTTAAAAGAATTAAAAATAAAATGTAAAGTGCACTTTTATGATGTGTTATTTCATCACTTTAATAATTTGTCATGGGGTAAAAATTTATGGGAAAAAACATATAAGATGAAACAAAATATGTAAAAAAACATAGAAGGTATTAAAAAAGTCATATAAATATGATGGCTTTAATTTCATAACATCCATTAAAAATAATTTAATATTTTATTTTAAATACAGGCTACAAATATTAGAAATTGTTGTGATGAACTCTTTCATTTGGGGAATTTTAAAGATGTCTAAATGATAATATATATATATATATATATATATACACACACACACACAATGTTAGTGCCTCCACAATTCAAACAATTTTAATATAGAGGCTGTTTACACATTTTTAGAGATGTGGTTCAGAAAATTTTCCTAGAAATGGAAAATTTTCGCTATGTTTTTCTGGAAAGTTTTCCACATTTTTCTTCCTAATTTATTTGAAAATGAAATATGTTTTCCGTACTGTCATACTGTTTTTTGAAAAATAGGTAACTTTACAAGAAGTCTTTGATCCTTTAGTTTTCTAATTTTGAGGAGGAAAGGGAATAATGCTTTATTTTGAAACAAAAGGATTAGACAAGAGCTAGAAGGGTACAAGTGACATTTTACTTATTCTGATAAAATAGCTGGTAATATTTTTAGAAACCTATTTTTTTAGCAATTAATTCTGTAAATTTTATGGAAATATAATAAATATGGATTTGGCTGAAGGAAACTACTTTTACAGCACTAAATATATACTTAACCAAAAATTTTTTTTTATCTACGTCGGAGTGGAGGCCATATCGACTTTGAGCCCTCTGGCAGCCCAATAAAAACCAGCCTTGTTATAAAAGTTGTCAAGAGAACAATGTCTACCAAATTGTCTCTTTTATCTCATGGTGCTCACCCATTTAATTATAAACAGGTATTTTTTAAACAAATTTTAATGTTATATATAGGAATTATTTTTTATACCTTTAATAAACTAAACAATTTATTTTTCTTTTTATTATTATTAATTACTAAATAGTAAAGAGTAGTAGTCATTCAAGAAAGTGGTAGATTCAGGGCTCATGTTGGACTAATTTACGTAGTGTAGGGAATAACAGGAGTCCTTCAGATTACCCTTGCAATTATTAGTAGTAGTGTTGGTTGATTAAAATCCCATTGGTCTATAAACTATGTTTGTTTGTTTCTGTTGTTATTGTTTAAACCATGAATTTCAGTTTAAAAAACGCCCATTTTTTTTTCTAACCCTGGTCTGCTGGCATCTTTTAAACATTGTTAACATAATATTTAATTATTTATTTTTAAATTATAAGTAGTTTTTATTTTTTCTTATAATATTTTTATATCACAATAAATAAAACTGTTGCTTGTGAGAATAAAACTTTCTAATCCTTCCTTAAAGAAAGAAAGCATATGAAAATTATATATTTAATAATTTATTTCTTACACCTGTAAAAAACAGTAAATTATTTATGATTCAGAAAGGGTTTAGCAATTTTTATTTATTTTTAATTTATTTTATTGTTTTAAATTTATGATTTACAAAAATATTTTTTTTTATTGTTGATAAAATATAACTATTTTATAACTTTTCAGAAGCACAGGTACTCAATGAAAATATTAAATTACAGCTGCTCACTTCAATATATATGTATTAGAAATTTTTGTGCATAGACTATTTTTAAATATTTACAAAATTTAAACCCTTTTTCAATCTTATTATTTAATATATATATATATATATTGCTTTTACTTTTACTAATGTATCATTCTTTTTCATTTATAATTCTTTTTTATGTATGATCAAAAAATTTGGGGAGCCAGAAAGGCCTAGCTTCTCGTGAAGTTTTTTCAGTTTGAATCTTTTCATCTTTTACACTATTCATGCACATACACCATGTATGTTAATGCCAGGAACAAAGGGTATAGTACCTTTAGTACCTGTATTAAATATATGGTTTATAAAATATAAAAATTTTGGGTGTTGTTACAGGATTATTTTTACCAGGCTTTGAAACCATGAAATCCAATTTGCAATTGCTTACATTATATATGGAACAAGGAAAGAGGGGGTATTTAACTCCTATTTAGTACCTGTTTTATACAAAGGGAATATTTCTCCAGCCTAAAGGGATTTTTATCCAGCATAATGTTGAGTCTATTTTATTTTCGCATATGCTCTTCAGACCATTTTCAATTACAGATAAATCAATGGTATTGAAATACAAGTAACTAAAATTCTTAATATATATATATATATATATATATATAATTGTAACTCTAATACAAGAACAAATATTTTTAAAAGTCACTGGATATATTATTTTAGTTTAAATGTGATATTTAAGAGTAAGTTCAAAATTTTCTGGAAAATCCACATCTCTACACATTTTTAGAACAAATTTAAGGCAATATCATTAAGCTTTGAAATAACAATAATTATTTCTTAAATGGCTGGTTAATAAATAAAAATAATCTGAGGGCTCTTTCTCTGAACTATCATTGTGTATCTTGATTTCAGAGATAAGAGAGCTTTTCTTAAAGTTATGTGGTATTTTATTCCTCTCCTCTTTCACAGTTTTTCATATTTCATCCACTATTTTAGATCTGTGTTTAGAAAGTAAGTTTTATTTTTAACAATGTAAAAGGACAATATTTCATTGGTGACATATAAGGAGTCTTTGAAGGAATATGAGCAACAGGTATAGCTTTAATACCTGTTTCTTTGTCATTGTTTTTTCAAGAAATTGAGCGGTAGATTTTGATGTGTGACTGGTAGCTTTATCGTGATGAAATTCTATTATATGAAGACTCTGCAAATAAAGGGATGGTATTTCTTCTTTGAGTAAAGTAGTTAAAACATTATTTTGGTAGCATGTTGAATTGATTTTGACATTTTTTTTCTACTTTTCTTAACTTCAATTTACCATTGTACAAAAGTCAGCAATAATCATGAATCCTTTATTGAAACCTTCTTTTGATTTTTAGAACCAAGTTTTTAGGTCTTTTATTCCTCTTTTGTGATAGTAAATCTGTCTTTTTTTTATTACTGTCATTTAAATAGATCGATGTTTCATCAATAGTCACACTGTATTTCCATCTGTCACTGATTAAATAATTTTCTTAGAGAATTCTGCAGTGTGTTTTGTGCTGAGTCACAGGTCTAGGCAAAAGGCTGTGAATATTATGTATTTTAGCTTTTTTAAGGTTTAAATCTTTATTTATTATCTTGTTTACAGTCGCTACAGAAATATTTAAAGAGATTGCAATTGTTTAAGTGGATTTTCTTTTGACACAAGAGATTTTATTTTTGAAATAGTCGTAAATATATGTACTTTCTTTGGGTATTCATTAATTTTCTTTTTCTGGTTAAAAGCAATGCTTGATGCTTTTTCCCATTGTTATTAATAATATTTATATATATTTTATTATTATTAATAATATTCCCATTGTTATTAATAATATTTTACATTCAGAAATGTGAATTCAATGTTTTTCACAATATTTTTTTATTACAGAATAAGAGTATTTCTCTTTGGAAAGAACTAAAACATAACCTTCAATCTAAAGTTTGTTTACATGCACCATTTTTAAAATAGACAAAATTTTACTACAGCAAACAAAAAATTTGCTTTTCTAAAATGAGTTACTGCCAGAAATTATTTTTTTATAATTTAAGTTTCGTTACTTTTTGCAATAAATTCATTCTAAAAATGTGTAAACAGCCTCTGTATTTGATCTAATAAAAGTTGGATTTCTTTAACATGTTAGACTGTAATGTCATGTAAAATGGAACTGTTTTAGGTCCCATGTAATTCCATTGTCTATTATATTGTAAAAGTAAGAAAAATTAAATTGCATATAAAATATAAAACAAATAAGACCGCTAAGGGTTTAATTTACCTTAAAAAATTCACATTTTTAAGAAACATATAAAATGTATAATACTTACATATATATGCATACATATAATACATTTTATAAGTTTCACATGGCATATGTGCCATGCCTGGTTGTATATGAATGTAAACATGCTCTGTTCTTCAAGTAGAAACAGATATTCACAACATTTTCTCTTTTCATATAGGAGCACCAACTGTTGCAGGCTATTTAACACAAGGGGCCTTGAAAGTCATGTCAAACTCGCCTCCTCCTTTGGAGGATGGTTGAATCGAAAGTTCTCAAAGTTTGTTTCACCTGTTGCTTAATTTCACAAAGTTTTACAATATGAACCAGGACTAGAGCTGTGTATACAATTTGTTAATTTACACTCGAGGGGGAAATGTGTTGCAAGTTTTAACTGAATGTAACCGGTCAATACTAACACATCATTCAAGTTTGTTGAAAATTTTTTGTTGAAATTATATTATTTTGGTTACATTTGTGATTTATATCTATATTGAAGTTTATGATTTGTAATTTTTATTTTGTCGAAATGAGACTATTTTAAGCCCCACTTGGTGCTTTTATATTGATAAATATTCTAAATGATATATATTGAAAGTTGTTTATTTGTTTTGTTATTTTTGTTTGATGCATGCTTCTACTCTACTTCAAAACTGGAACCGCAAATACTTCTGTGATGTAAATATTTCAAATATAGAGAAGTAATTTTTTTACTGCTGAAAGTTATTTTTCCATCTAGGATGCAAAGTATATTTTTATTGTAAAAATGAGCTTTCACAATACACAATTCTTGATTTGCACTTGCTGAACTGTAATCAAAATTGGATCACACAAGTACACGTGTAATCCAAAATTTTATAAACTTTTTACATTTAGTATTTATCAGTATTTTGAACTTAAGATTTCAGGCACTTTTTATACTGTTTTGTCTTAAATGATTCTATCATGCTTAGAGCTCAAACTGTTGCTTGTGTAATAAAACTATAAAAACTTTGTCAAATGCAACATGCAATACAGAATTGATAGTGTCGACTGGCTTCAAAGGCTTTGAACAACTTTCTTCGTCAAGACAAACAAGAAGCGTAACCTTCACAGAACAATATGAACAACAAAATACCAAAGCGAAATTCAACATCCAACAAAGATATTAAAGCCCTTTTTCCTACTTCAGACACATTTGTTGTTCTACCATCAGCTGCCGATCTTGCTCTAGTGAGTAAAGGTTATGTTTCTAGTGTAACCGTCACTCGCTAAATCAAGATTATCAACTGATGTTAGAACAGCAAATGTGACTAAAGTAGAAAAAAAAAACTTTAATATCTTTGTTGAATGTTCACTTTCTCTTTGGTATTTTATGGTTCATATTATCCAACTATTAATTCCTTCCTCCATGGTTTTTACTTCGTTTTTTTTTTCCTCTCAATGTTAGCAATCCCCTTTTCCTATTTCAGTTGTGTTTGCTGTTCGAACATCGGTTGTGCTTGTTTACTCCAATGAAGATACTGTTTCTTGCCTTTGAAACCAATCACCACTATTGATTTTGTGTTGTGTGTTGCTTTTGACAAAGTTCTTATTGTTCCATTAGTTTTATCATATTCTCATAGTCTGTCTATAGCAGGCATTTTAGAACTTAAAATCATACTTTCAGTGCAGTAAACAATATGACTGATCGGTTTCACTCTTATGAGAGCTCATCATCAGTGACTAACTGTTGTGTAATGGTTAGCAAGGAAACTTGAAATTGCAATATTCGGAGATAAATTCAGATGTGAATCTTCCTTTGAGATAACTTACTGTACTTATTTTATAAATTCGAAGATTCTTCCTTAAGAGTCTTGAATTCATCCCTGATTTGAAAATTTGCCCTTGATCTTGGGATTTATCAGCTATGCAATTTTATTCTAGCTTTGTTGTTTTGGAATAACTTCTCTCTGTTATGGAATTGGTAATTTTTTTGCAACTATTATGATTTGATTCTTTCTTTTTGGTGCATAAAGTGAGTCTCCAGATTAATATTTTAAACTAAAAGAGGCTTATTAATCCGTCCATTGTATTTTATGTTTATTTTTAATAAATTTTCGTATACTAATAGCATAGCTGCCAACTCTACTGGTTTTTCCAGGAAACTCCCGGTTTTTGTCAATTTTTTTTTTAGAATTCCCTAAAGTTAAGGATTTTTTAATAAAAATTTCTGTTATAAGGAATTTTTATCGAACTTGCGACCGCCAGTTTGTTTTTTCTGTATATGAGCATAGTACCAGTTCTAAGTTGCATCATTTTCACTTTATTGATGGATACTGCTTTAAATAAGTGTGATTTCGTGTATATAGATTGCATTGGCATGTCATGCTGAAACATTCGTTTCCATCTACGTTTAATTTCAAATTATGTGAATGAAAATTACACAACATTCATTTCTTTGTCATAAGTTTCATTATTAATCAATACTTTCATAAAATATTGATTGCTTTTTTAAGTGTGATTTTACGAGTATGAATTACATTCCCGTGCAATGTTGAAGCATCCTTTTACATCCATGTTTAGTTTCAAATTATGTGAATTAAAAAATGCACAACATTCATTTCTTTGCAGTATGTTTCATTATTAATTAATATTTTTGTAAAATATTTATTATTTTTAAGTGCGATTTCGCGTTTATAGATTAAATTTCCATGTATTGTTTAAACATCCTTTTCCATCCATCTTATTTTTGATAAAATTTCAAATTAATTAAACAGTACTTTCACATTTTTACAGTTTACATAAAAATGAAGGATTATTTTCTTTAAGATATGCTCTTTTCCCCTTATTTTCTAGACAATAGAGTCCCTAAAGCATTTTCCTATCCACATTCATCTAAGTAACTAAATTACAACTGAACATGTTTTGTTTCAGTGATTCCCCCCCCCCCCCCTCCCCGTCTAAAATTTCTCTCTATGCCACTATGTTTTCTGTTTTTTTATACACTATGTAAAAACATTTTTCTCATGCAGTAGACATTTTCAATGTTATAGTGAGTTATCATATTTTGAAAAAAAAAAAAGCATGCATTTTTTGTGTGATGTAAAAAAAAAAATCCCTATTTTTCCTTAAATGATATTGAACAGGTTATACCCTGGCTTGTAGAACACTGTAAAAAATGCTCACTGCGCTATCTACTGGATTTTTATTCTCCAATGTTTGCCAGGTATGTAACCTGTCCACCTTGATTTTGCTTTCTAACCGAAGTATTTATCTGTACTTTTCTATAAATTATTCATTTTCATCCTTCTATGTGCTTCGATTTCGCAAGTGTGTGTGGTAACTAACAATTAGTGCTATCACTGTTGGCTCCAAATCTGACAAAAATGGAGTTATAACTGTGCAAGACTGCAAGGCCAAATATACTGTAGAAGTTTCTTAATTAACCTCCATCTTTTTTCAAGAAACATTTAAAGCAATGTATATATATATATATATATATACAGTAGTTTATGCATAATTTACGATTAAAATCTTTCATTTTATATATATATTCTTATTGGTAGGGTTTAGAGGCTACAATAGGAATACTAAGTAAAAAGCTGGATTGCAGCTTAGATTTTTTGCTTAAAAGATCAATTTTCTGAATAAATTTGAAAATTTCTTTTTAATACAACTTACATTCTAAAAATTTATGCTTTTTTTTTTTAAATTTAGAAAACTGATAGTGTAAATGAAATGACATGATCATATTGAAAATATACTGAAATGCAACTAAATTATAAATATGCAATAACTCTTTATTAGAAAATGCATCAAAATCTTCATCAAGTTTATCATTGTGTCAAAAACATGGGGGTTAGAAACACAAACATTATGGAATATGAAATGTTTTCAAATTTTCAAAAGCGGGTTATTATTGGAATTGTACAGTATGTTGGAATAAGCTGCTAATAAAAGGAAGTGATTCCATGCTTTTGAATGCCTTCTTAGTCATTTATCAGATTATTTATCTGGCTTTGTAGTCTTGTGCAGTTTGTGATCGATCTTCTATCAGTCCAATTGCATACATATGAGCTCATCACTTTTACCCAACTCTTCCCAACAGTTGTACAAAAATGTTCTATTATATGAATTTTAAAATGAAATTTAATTGCTTTGTCAGAACATTCCTTTACTTTGTTGAGAGAGTATTGCCAAAATATTATTATTATTATTATTATTATTATTAATTTTTTTAATTTTATATATTTTTCTTATTTTTATTTGTTTATTTATGTTTTTAATAAATTTTTGAATAATTTACAAACAGGGTACTGTTTGTACTAATTTAAAAATCTGGGTATTTTGTGAGAAATTAAAGTAAAATCCGATTATGGAGAATATGTTTTTTTTCCCTCTTAGAATCAATTATAATTTAAATCTTCATTACACTGATTTTCCAAATTTTGATCATTAATTGGATAACAGGAAAACATCTCAATTTTCATTTCACCAAATTGGCAGCTATGCTATGACCAATGTTAGTATGATAAGACTGTGATAAGACCCAAGACAGTGATAAGACCAATGTTGTTAGCCACTGCTTGTGAATTTGTAGCACAAAAGTTTGCTGCAACTAAATGTTATAGTTTTTTGCTGATGATTAAGTCATAATTAAAATGAAACCGATATGGCAATGTTGCTGACTGCATTGAGAATATGATTCTTAGTTTTATTACATTTTGAATTTATATGAAAAATTCTATATATGTTTATAATATACATTTATAATTGGTAATTATATAACTTTTTTTTTTTTTTCAAAAAGTCTTTAGGTCTGCACTCTTTTTTGAACTTTCTATCGCTTCATATATATAAAATATTTAATAACATTAATTTAATATGTTGAAATTTACAATTAAACATCCTGTTTTGTTTTAACTGAACAGTTGCAATCATAAGTTAGGAAGTTCATTTATTTGAATTATTATGTATTTGTTATTTGTTTCATTGTAAAGTAACAGTATTGATACCAATGCATCTACTGCAGCCGATGTAAATATTTACTTTTTCCTTTTATATTGATTTTACGTATTTGCCTGTTCTCTTATTTTTATGTCTTACTTAATTATGTGCCAATATTCAATTTCTTCAATTAGAACTTTGCAAAATTTGCTGTAATTTAACCACTGTGTGAAGAATCTGGAGATATACAAATCAAATTTAGTAGAAAATTCAGTGATAAAAGTTTTAATGTGTATACATTTATAAATACTGTACACTAATTAAAGTTTGTACAAAGATAAAATAAATATTTTTTGTTCAAGTAGATGTTATTTAAATTATACTCAACTAGGGGGCTCAACTTCATGCTCTCTCTGCTCACCAATATCCCCTTTCTGTCTATACATACCAAAAGCTTTGAACTTGCCTTTCTTTTCATATCATATTTGCTTAGGCTAAATTCTTTGGGTTTATCTTAAGTGAAGAATCATAATTCTTTGGGTTTGTCTTAAGTGAAGAATCATAATTCTTTGGGTTTGTCTTAAGTGAAGAATCCCAATTCTTTGGGTTTGTCTTAAGTGAAGAATCCTAATTCTTTGGGTTTGTCTTAAGTGAAGAATCATAATTCTTTGGGTTTGTCTTAAGTGAAGAATCATAATTCTTTGGGTTTGTCTTAAGTGAAGAATCATAATTCTTTGGGTTTGTCTTAAGTGAAGAATCCTAATTCTTTGGGTTTGTCTTAAGTGAAGAATCATAATTCAAATAAACTGTATAGGATAGTCTCTTTTCACCACAGTTAAGCAAAACCTAATTAATTATTAACAAGAAAGAACAATCATGCATAAAGAATTGATTATGAAGCACTTTCCAACTGTGATTCAATTTTATTTAAACATCTCTAAAATGCGATATATTCAGCTGTGATATTTTAAAAATTATCACAATGCAATAATTTATTATATTTGAAAACTTCATCGAAAACAAATGAACTTTATTCAAATAACATCATGGAAATATAAATCGCCTTTCTCTATATATAAAAGCAGTGAATATTTCATTCATAAACTTTTTTTCATACCTTTCATTCAGCGGTGATATTTTCAAAATTATCACAATACTACAATAATTTATTTTACTTAAAAACGTAAAACTATGGAGGTAAAAGTACTTTTTAACTCCATGCTTAAAACTTCATCATTAAAAAAGGCAATACTATAGAATCGTCTGCTTCTCTATGAAAAAACAATGAATGTTTCATTTATATCAGCTACATTGCAAAATCCAAAGCTAAATAATTTTGTGTTAAAGAAATTCAGCAATTCTTATACAATTTATCTTACAGTTTGATGTATTTACATTCTCCATACTTAAAAATCAGGCTTCGTTATAAAAATAATCAAAGTTTGATGATCATTTAAACTTAAAAATATTGTAATTACATTGGCACAGTACATAGATGCACATAAAAAATAAAAAATAAAGCGGTTTTAGGATGGATGCAACACTAAATATAAATTAAAAAGAACTTTAAAATCACAATTTTGACACCAGATAGATGCCATATTTTATTTGGAAGTGGGTCATGTGATCTCTTCATATAATATGGATGCAATTATTATTTAAATTTTTATTTTAAAAGCTACCGAACATATTTTGTTGAAATTTTTTGATATATTTTATAGGATAATTTGAATATTTTCTAAAATTTTTAAAGCAATTTATAAATTTTAAATTTGCTCAAAAGATGTTTGAAAAGTTTGGTCCTATAGAGTTCAATGTATTTCACTTTCTCATCCCAGATTCAATCCAAAACTCATTGGGTGATATTATTCATTTACATTCCCATATGTTCAACAGACCGTCTCAACAACATACTAAAATTTCATTTTGATGAAGTCATTTTTATTGCAGTTATCATGCGAATGGACAGACAGACAGGATGACCAAAGTCATAAACTTTTCAACTATGTTGTAAAGTGTTTAAAATTATGATTAAAACGTAATTATTATAGCAATTAACAATTACATTGGTTAATCATTTGCAATAAGTATTTATGCATTAAAATTGCAATTCTGTAATTGTTAATTGTTATTATTGTTAATCAATTACAGTTATTCAAACTCCTAGCATTCAAAGGTGTGTTTTCCATTTCTATGTATTTCAAACATTTTTAAATATTTAAGAATGAATAAAAAAATGTATACATTTCTTAAAGATCTGAGTTACAAGGATGGTCTGGCAAACATTGAATAGTGTGTGCTCATTTAATAAAAATTAATAAAGCTGTAGAGTTATGAAATTTAAAGAATAGCTGCAAGAAGAATTATGATTAATAATTATTAATTAATTAAACAGTTACAGTTGACTCTTGTTAACCCAGAACCCTATAATCTGCATTGCATTTTGGATGCAAACAGTTCAATTCACAATAAATCACAATGGTGTCTTAATATCTTCAAAAGTTAATTCTGATACTGATTCTGATGACAAAGGAGAAAAGGTTATTTTTGAACAGGGCTTAGCTCTGGGATATAAATACCTCGGCTTTATACAAAAACAGAGTTTTGTTACAGAGCAAGAAATAAGGACTGTTCATAGACTGTAAGAAAAAATATTGAATAAAAAATCCTTAAACGACAATTAAGTTTATGTTTGAAAATTTTAAAGACAAGCAGCAAAATTTATAAAATTAGCTCATTTTACTTTAAATGTATTGCAGAGTAATTTTTAATTAAACAACTCAGGATGTACCAATGTCTCATTTTTCACATTAGTTTATGCAGAAATGACCTATAGACTGTAAGAAAACATATTACATTAAAAATCCTTAAACGGCAATTAAGTTTATGTTTGAAAATTTTAAAAACAAGCAGCAAAATTTATAAAATCAGCTCATTTTGCTTTAACATTACGGCTCCAAGAATCCATTTTTTCAACTCCATAACGGCAAAATAACTGAAAATTCCACCCCTCTAAATAAACACTTTCAATGACCTTGTCTTTTGTTCATAACTCGTCCCCCCTTCAGTCAGGAGAAACTTGAAGGAAGGGCTGCAGGCATTCTTCAAGTTTTCAGAAGAAGATTCAGAGTTTCAAGAGAATTTCAGTGGTACAATTGTTGTACCGCCGTAAAGAAAAGGTTAAATGTATTGCAGAGTAATTTTTAATTAAATAACTCAGGATGTACCAATGTCTCATTTTTACACATTAGTTTATGCAGAAATGACCTATAGACTGTAAGAAAACATATTAAATAAAAAATCCTTAAACAGCAATTAAGTTTATGTTTGAAAATTTTAAAGACAAGCAGCAAAATTTATAAAATCAGCTCATTTTGCTTTAAATGTATTGCAGAGTAATTTTTAATTAAATAACTTAGGATGTACCAATGTCTCAATTTTGCACATTAGTTTATTCAGCAATAACCTATAATCGCAAAATTCTATAATTTGCATAGCCTCTGGTCCCTAAGCTGTTCGGATTAGAGGGAGTCTACTGTACTTGTAATAGCAATTAAATGAAATCACAGTTAGAAGTAACTGCCATTAACTTTTTTGTACAATTTCAGGTTTGATGACATTATTTTAATTAATTAATAATTTACAATATAGATTGTGATGGACTGGCATGGCATCCTATTCCTCCTACTTTTGAGAAAAATCTCTATTTTTGCAATAATATTTATATGCAATTATAAAAAATTAAAATAATTAATGAAATCAAAGTATTATTTCTAATCATAGGTGATGATGTTCACATACAGTTTAATAGTATTATTATAAGTTGGAGCCTGGCCAACTGTGGGGCCTGTTCTGTTTTATTCTACCATTTCGCATCAAAAAAGTTGCCATGTTCATCAAACATTCGAGTGCAGATTTCACTCCCTGTTTTTCTAAAACATAAATAAACTGGATGTCTTATTTAACTTCTGTCCCTCATTGCTGAAATAATTAAAAATTTTGTAACTGCCAAAACTGATTTTACATTACCATTTCTCATTGTAGGATGATCAAGGGTTGTGATTTTAAATGTTTTGTAGTTGAGTAGCAAATTGTCTGTGCTGCCATAAAGATCAGCAGGGATTTAAAAAAATTCTGCTTTCTTAAAGACATATACTAAATCCTTTTTTAATTTTTTTTTTTTTTCAAAACATAACATTATTCTCAAAATATGTTCTTGCACAGAATGCTGTCACCAGTCAAATGGATTTTAACTTTAAAACTCGATAAAAACTGGTCTGCAACCATGTTAAGTATAGAAAGTTCAATACAATATGCAGCTGGTTTTAAATTTCCAAACTATTTATTAAAGGATTCTTACATTTTGGAATTAGGATCAGTGATATAGTTAAATATTTTCTCCTTGGTTTGAAGAAAATATATCAGTTATAAACATATCAAAACATTTCAAATGTTGCCAGGATTAGAATAGTTTGTATAAACTTCAAATCTGAATACTGAGAAGAAAAGTGAAATTCATATTTGATGAAATAAATGTGGATACAAAACAGAATAGGTGGTAAGTTGATTTTTATACTCTACTTGAAGCAGTTAATAAAGCAGGTTATACTTAATAATTGTTGCAGGTTGAAGCAGGTTATACTTAATAATAAATGAATACAATGCAATTCAAGATCTCCCAGGCCCAGCCTTGGGTTTTATTTTGAAATTTGGGAAACATGGGCCAGGACTTAATTCATAATTAATGAACGGATCAGACCTGGTTTTGAATCAATGCTATGTAATGCCGCTGAGGCAGGCCCGGTGCCAGAATTTTAAAGTGTAGCCTTCCTCTTCCTTCAAAGTTTGAAATTTAGGTCTAGTCATAAAAGTATCGCCTTCATTTTTCATTTGCTGCTTACTCAGCAATTTCACATTGACATATTGCTTAACCATAGTGGTGCAGACGATAAGTTTGAATCTGAAACATGCTGAAATGATTTCCCAAATTCTTCTACCTGAAACAAAACATAATTTCAAAGAGATGTTTACATGATTTTTATTATAATTCACCAGTTCATGTATAATTACTAATTAATTATTAATTAAAAGATACATTTTTTTAAATAAGAGAGAAAATTTTTGATAAAGGTATAGTTTAACCTTTATTCTTGTGCTTATTTTATACTAGAAATTGTACCTGGCATTGCTCGGGATTTTAAGCCAGGATTAATTGAATTTGTTTATTAAATTTTTCGGAGGACTTAGTTACTCGCTGCATGATCACACGCTTAAATCATAAAACACACGTCAGCACATGCTTGCCCTAAATAAGCACATAATCATATCTTAGGCCACTGCTCAGGTACGTAATATGCCTTGGTCTTGGCACTGGGCACATTGAGTGCTGGGCCCTAAAGTGACTGCATATTATGCCCTAAATATGCCTCTTACCGTCTGCACAAGTGTATAAGCTGTTTTGATACACCCTAAATAAACTCTTGATTCGTCCCAAATACATACACTTTTCACCCTCTGTGTGGGCTTGGCTTAATACACTTTAAAAATGTTCTTTTCATACACCCTATAATCTATATAAACTCCTTCAATATGAAACTCTTTTAATGCACTACATAAGCTCCATTGATTAAAATCTAAAGTATGTTTTCTAAATGAACATTCTTGCAGATTCTGATAATATTTTTTATGCTAGTACCAACTTGCAATCCAAATAAATCCCTAAATAGGTGATGTCAGTCTTGGCAGATGACTCTGCTTCAAAATACCTGCCTATCCTAAAGTGTTCCAGGTCCAAGCTTCAAAAAGAAAACTCTTAGCCCTGGTCCCAAGGATGAAAGATAACCTGATTTATCACTCGTCCTGTATTCTACTAGAATTCTTTTGAAAATTTGAGGTTTTACATAAAAATGCATAATTAATGAATGACATACGGCAGAAACATACTTTTTCAATTGGAGCAGTGTGTAATATTCAAAGAAACTTCTTGTAAATTATAAAGATAGGATTGTCATAACACTAATAGTATATATATATATATATATATATATATTTTAATTCATGAAAAATTTTCTATTAATAGTATGGATGCCATTTGAAGTTTAATTGAAAAATAATTTTTCATTATTTTCGAAGGTGTCAAGATGGAAACTCAGAGATATTTTCTTTCACTAAGGAACTCATTTGTGTGAAAATCACACTAAAACATGATATAACTTAAAAACTACTTCAAATTTTAAAAAAATAATGCCAAGGGGCACTTTTCTAGGTTCTAAAGTATCTATGTACCAAACTGTCTATCCGATAGATTCTGTTTTCAATACATTAAAAGTATATATTTTTTAAAAATTTACAAAATTTTGTCTATTAACAGTATGGATACTGTTCAAAGTTTGTTTGAAAGAGAATTTTTCGCACTTTCCAATGGTGTTATAAATGGAAACTCTGAAATAATATTTCCATATGCTAAGGAACTCATTTGTGTCGAAATCGTACCAAAACACAAAATAACAAAAAAACTAACTTCAATTTTAAAGAGGTGCACTTTCTCCGGTTCTGAAGTACCTATGTACCAAATTTCATGGTCATACACCGTTTAGATTTTCCGCTACAGGCATTTTCATTTATTATTACAGATTAATTTCATATTGTTTTTTAAAAACTTTATCTTAACACTTACTACCTTCAATGTAATGTTTTTGAAAAAGCGTACATTTTTTTTTTTCAAAAAAAGAAGAGGGAAAATGTGTTTTATATTTTTTTTAATGTACATCTGTTATACATATGTCATACAAAAATAATACTATAACTCAATGTGCAGTCTTTGTACTGATAACTTGTAATTTGATATCATAGGGCTAGACGTGTATGTATTTGATAATACAAAGTGCATATGGGTGCTTGAACATTGAGAAGGTATTTGAATTTTAGATTAACATTTTCAAGGCCTTGAAAGTACTTAAAAATTCCCATTTTCTTGGTTAAGTCCTCGAAAGTGCTTGAAAAAGACAGAGTTGAAAGTGTTCTACAAATTCATAGCATTGTGTTTTTTTATTATTATTATATATTATTATTTTATTTTTAGAAGTTCTTTCTTTCTTAGGAGTCTTTCTCTGGAAATTTCCCTAGTAGTTTTGCTGTCACTGAAATTTCCTAAATAACATTGTTTTTCCAAAATTTCCTCAATGGCTTCAACGTTAAACAATAATGTTAGTTTGCTATGATTTTTCCTCCCAGAAACGCATACAACTTCATAATATGGAAGAAATGATGTTCTTGAAATATAATTGCATAGTACTTGAAAGTCCTTGAAAAGTGTTTGAATTTTTTTTTCTCTTTTTCTCTAAGAAAAGAGTATTCACCCTGAATATATGCATTCAACTGATTAAAACTATTCATATGTAGCACACACTTAAATTTACTTAAAATCGCTGAGAATATTCGTAAGAGAATCAAAGTAGTAGTACATTAATGTAAAAATTTTATATTTAAAATTACATACATCACAAGTGGAGCTATCTAGTCTGCTTGATTTAAAAGAAATCTGAAATAAATTTGTAAGATTGTATATTAGATACTAAAAAAGAAAATCTATATAAATAAAATTGAAAATCTGTCTGTCTGTATGTGTGTGAATTTCATGAAATTTTGTGGGTAACCATGAAATAGCCTCATTTAAAATTGAGTTCATGTTTCGAGGACCAGGGGTTATCAAGATCTTAATAAAATATAAACAATTAAACTTTCCATAGAGATAGCATTATGCGGAAGATACTTTTCAACCAATTTATAAAGAAAATTATATCATGTCACTTCAAATAATAAAGATATGTATATAAAATAAATTTTATCGAAATTGCATTTTTAATTGGATTATATCCATTATAGCCTTCAGATTTGAAGATTTTAGGGATTATTTATATTTTCAATTTATTATGTCATCTCTTTTATTTTGGCAAATATTTTTAAAACTCATATATTGTAGTACGGGTAATCTTCTACTAATACACTGGCATATCTTCTAATCTGGGAGAATATAAGTACAGTACGGGTATATCTTCCCATATAATTTTAGCATATATTGATTCAATTTTGTACGTTTTATAAATTTATTCACAAATGGGATCAGGATGTTTTATTCCTCAGCCTGTGAAGATAATTTTGTATAATGAGAAGATAGATTTTTAAACTTGTTTTTAGAAGCATTAATTTAAATATTTTAACAGAATGTTTTGAATAACAATGTCATTTAGAATATTATAGAAATTTGCACATAATTGTGTTTCTTTATAAGATTCCACATACGAAGGACAGGTATACTGCTAGTAATATAATAAAAAAATAATGTCGATTTAGCATACTAAGATGGAGTTCTTTCCTTTTATGTTAGTACTAGAGAGAATTACTGACATTGTCCGTTCCCTAAGTATGTGCTCACTACTTATAAGTAAAATAAATATCCGCTACTTAAATGATACAGAAAGAGGTAACACCATACTTAATTTCCAAGTCGCATGTTTTTAACTAAAACTATAATCGCTATAAAATTAAAATCTCAATCACAAAATGAGACTCGCATTTGACCATGTATTTTAAGCACACTATTCATGAAAATGTGAAAGGAATGGCTTCAACCCTCCCACTTATGCGCTTGTGTGAAGGTAGGCATGGCTTCAGTAGGTCGATGAACTTGAATTGCAGGGTCCAAACTTATATGGGGAAACGGTTAGATGACTCAAAAATTTTAATAGTTTGCTCGCTTAAAAAATTTATAATCAATAAATGGACGACTCCAAGAAATGAATTCTTGTTTAGGAGCAGTTTATAATATTTAAAACTGGAGTTAAATTATAAACATTGAATTGGCCATCAATTTTTTTATATAGTAATATATAATCAGTGATGTTTTAAATGTGCAAAAAGTATATAAAATTCATGAAAATTTGGCTGTTAATCATGGGTTCCATTCAGGGTTTATTTGAAAGAGAATTTTTCAATCTTTTTGATGGTGTCAAGATGGAAACTGATAATATTTTCGGTCACTAAGGAATCGATTTGTGTGAATATCGCCCAAAATTGTTGTAAATCGGAGTAAAATATAAAAGAACTAAAAACCTAATTTGAATCTTTAAAAAATAACATCAAGGTGTATCTTTCCGTGTCCTGAGTGGGACAAAAATGCAAAAAAACTAAGATATCTCGAGAATGGCTAATTCTAGAGTAATGGGATTGGTCTTATTCTTTTCACTCTCAAAATGTACATGCAAAACGAGGTTTTTTTTTTTTTTTTTTTTTTTTGAGTCTTACCAAAACCACTCAGTACCAGGGTAACCCACAAGTAACTTATTTGCAACATTTTGTAATATTTATTTATTTAGTTTTTCAGCTAGAGTAAATACACAAGTATTTTGTAAGCCATTTCTCAAAGGGCTGGGTTTTTTTTTTTTTCGAATTATACCAAAATCTAATCAGCACCAGGGTAAGTGACTTATCTACTAAATTTTATGAAATTTTGTCTATTAGTGTTTTAGCTAGAGTGGATACATACATTGCCCAGATGCCTCACTAAAAATAGTTTTTTCGGATTCTAAAGTGCTTGATGCATGTAAATCCATCGAAAAATCGAGTTGCAATTTTTAATACGACGTTGTACTTTTCCTATACATTACTCTGTATTATAGGGAAAGTAAAAAATGTTTTAAAACTGTATATATAATTTTCTTGCATAATAAAATAAGTTTTTTATTTATTTTGCGTTTTGGCATGATTTTGAGCGATATTTCCAAAATTTGGTTCCTTAGCATCCAAAAATATTATCACAGTGATACATTTTGACACTATCAGAAATATCAGACAATTCTCTTTCAAACAAACTTTAAACGAAATCCTGACACATATATATACTACGTGACAGTGAAAATGAGACACCAAGAGGGAGTAGACAGAAAAATAAGCAAATTGCAGAGTTGACTCAGCTCACCGAGTTACGTAAATGATGCGAAATGCGCAGTTTCTTCCACCGACGTTGAGTGAGATAGATATAAGGGAAGGAACCTGCAGATTCGGCAATAGTTGCGCCGCTCTATCTGACAGGGAAATAATTTTGCAATGTTTTTTGTCTCAGAAAAAACGTGTAGTAGCAGAGAATGCCAGGCCGCCAGCCGAGGCAGTTCTAGCAGATAGACGATTTCACGAGGGGTATGGTGATCGGACTCAGAAGGGCAGATTGGTTCATATGTCAAATCTCAGCGAACTGCCACCTACACGCGTCCAATGTGCGCCGGCTGTGGCGAAGATGGTTGGAACAAGGGAATGTGGCACGTTTGAGGGGTGTCGGTACGGCCAGAGCGATGTTAGCACGCATGGCCGACGCATCCGCCAGCAAGCGTTGGCTGCCCAGCAGGCCACTTCCGTCGACCTTTTGCAGCATGTGCAGGGCACCCTTGATGTTCCCATATCGACCAGGACCGTTATCCGCCAATTGGTCGCCGGCGATCTGCACTCATGGCACCCGTTAAGAAGACTGCCATTGACCCAACAGCACAGACGCTTCCGTTTGCAATGGTGTCGGGATAAAGCCACGTGGACGACGGAATGTCACAGGGGCGTGTTCTCAGACGAGTCACGCTTCTGTTTTAGCAATGACAGTCGTCGTGTACGAGTCTGGATCCGAAGTGGTGACAGGTCCAATCCGGCCGCATCTGTGAAACGCCACACCGCGGCATCATGGTTTGGGGCGCCATCGCCTGTGATAGCAGACCATCTTTGGTCCGTATTGAGCGCACTATGACGGTCCAACGAGACGTGGATGACGTGCTGAGGCTAGTGACACTGTCCTTCCTTCAGGGGTGCCCAATGCCATTTTCCAACAGGATAACGCCCTACCACACACGGCCAGCATCAGTCAACATGCCCTGCAAGGTACCGAGGTACTTGCCTGGCCACCAGTCGTGTGTTTAAAATATCCTCGATTTTTATATTGCGATATAAAAAATTTACTAGCAATCCGACGTTTATAATTAAACAGCAGTTCCTTTAAATATTACAAGCTGCTCCGAAAGAAAAAATAATCCTGAACTCATCCGTTCAGTAATTATAAATATTTTTAGCGAACGAACTACTAACATTTACGAAGACCCGCGTTTTCACCCAAGTAATTTCTCCCATCCTTTCAGAGGTTGCGTATGCGTTTAAAGCCACAAAACCCGCCTTGTAGGAAGTATTTCCTTTTTCATCTTTTATTTTCTTTTTGCTCGGGGAGATTGGAGAACATTCTTTCCAACGATGTTTGAACCGAATCCGTATATACAGACACTTCCTTTATATCTATTTTTTTTTTAAATACACCAAATTTTGCATTTTTTACCCTTTGCTTCAGGGACTGCGCATGTACTTAAAAAAGGGATTTCCTTTTCCATCTTTAATTATTTTATTTATTTATTTATTTGTGTGCTTAGTCGCACGGGGTCGGAGACATTATAAGGTTAGGGGGCGGGAAGGGGGATAAATTGAGAACGGGATCGTATCATGCACGTCCCCCCCCCCCCTCATTTTCAGGTCAAAATTCGCTTTGGTGTTCGTATGGGTAGAGCTAATTTTTGATTTTGAGTGCGTTTTGGCATGATTTTGAGCGATATTTCCAAAATTTGGTTCCTTAGCATCCAAAAATATTATCACAGTGATACATTTTGACACTATCAGAAATATCAGACAATTCTCTTTCAAACAAACTTTAAACGAAATCCTGACACATATATATACTACGTGACAGTGAAAATGAGACACCAAGAGGGAGTAGACAGAAAAATAAGCAAATTGCAGAGTTGACTCAGCTCACCGAGTTACGTAAATGATGCGAAATGCGCAGTTTCTTCCACCGACGTTGAGTGAGATAGATATAAGGGAAGGAACCTGCAGATTCGGCAATAGTTGCGCCGCTCTATCTGACAGGGAAATAATTTTGCAATGTTTTTTGTCTCAGAAAAAACGTGTAGTAGCAGAGAATGCCAGGCCGCCAGCCGAGGCAGTTCTAGCAGATAGACGATTTCACGAGGGGTATGGTGATCGGACTCAGAAGGGCAGATTGGTTCATATGTCAAATCTCAGCGAACTGCCACCTACACGCGTCCAATGTGCGCCGGCTGTGGCGAAGATGGTTGGAACAAGGGAATGTGGCACGTTTGAGGGGTGTCGGTACGGCCAGAGCGATGTTAGCACGCATGGCCGACGCATCCGCCAGCAAGCGTTGGCTGCCCAGCAGGCCACTTCCGTCGACCTTTTGCAGCATGTGCAGGGCACCCTTGATGTTCCCATATCGACCAGGACCGTTATCCGCCAATTGGTCGCCGGCGATCTGCACTCATGGCACCCGTTAAGAAGACTGCCATTGACCCAACAGCACAGACGCTTCCGTTTGCAATGGTGTCGGGATAAAGCCACGTGGACGACGGAATGTCACAGGGGCGTGTTCTCAGACGAGTCACGCTTCTGTTTTAGCAATGACAGTCGTCGTGTACGAGTCTGGATCCGAAGTGGTGACAGGTCCAATCCGGCCGCATCTGTGAAACGCCACACCGCGGCATCATGGTTTGGGGCGCCATCGCCTGTGATAGCAGACCATCTTTGGTCCGTATTGAGCGCACTATGACGGTCCAACGAGACGTGGATGACGTGCTGAGGCTAGTGACACTGTCCTTCCTTCAGGGGTGCCCAATGCCATTTTCCAACAGGATAACGCCCTACCACACACGGCCAGCATCAGTCAACATGCCCTGCAAGGTACCGAGGTACTTGCCTGGCCACCAGTCGTGTGTTTAAAATATCCTCGATTTTTATATTGCGATATAAAAAATTTACTAGCAATCCGACGTTTATAATTAAACAGCAGTTCCTTTAAATATTACAAGCTGCTCCGAAAGAAAAAATAATCCTGAACTCATCCGTTCAGTAATTATAAATATTTTTAGCGAACGAACTACTAACATTTACGAAGACCCGCGTTTTCACCCAAGTAATTTCTCCCATCCTTTCAGAGGTTGCGTATGCGTTTAAAGCCACAAAACCCGCCTTGTAGGAAGTATTTCCTTTTTCATCTTTTATTTTCTTTTTGCTCGGGGAGATTGGAGAACATTCTTTCCAACGATGTTTGAACCGAATCCGTATATACAGACACTTCCTTTATATCTATTTTTTTTTTAAATACACCAAATTTTGCATTTTTTACCCTTTGCTTCAGGGACTGCGCATGTACTTAAAAAAGGGATTTCCTTTTCCATCTTTAATTATTTTATTTATTTATTTATTTGTGTGCTTAGTCGCACGGGGTCGGAGACATTATAAGGTTAGGGGGCGGGAAGGGGGATAAATTGAGAACGGGATCGTATCATGCACGTCCCCCCCCCCCCCTCATTTTCAGGTCAAAATTCGCTTTGGTGTTCGTATGGGTAGAGCTAATTTTTGATTTTGAGTGGGAATCATATGGCTGTTGCTCCGATATACATGAATTGCATACAATTTACACTGTTATTTATATGATTAAGATTTATTTATTATGCTAATTTTTTAGATTAATAAATTCAATTTATCCCTGATTTAACTCCCGGGCAACGTCGTATACATTTTCAAGTTGAATATAATTTCAATTGGTTTATGAAATAAGTGAATAAAAAATGAATTTGAGTCTGCATAGAAAATTATGTGCTGCCCACATCAGATTTTTCAACTTTCAACTTAAAGTTCATTCTCGATCGAGAAACAAGTCTCCGCCTTCATGGCGTCACAACTGAGGGTCGTGAACTTTGCTACATATTGCATTAAAACGTTACGTTTTCAAAAGTCGTGACGGACAGGCCCTGATTATGCCATAGGTCACAAGGGGGGGGGGGGGCGCGATAATTCAGTGGCTAGCCCGCGGGGATTGCAATCGGACGACCCGAGTTCGATTCCCGCCTCTGCCCAAACTGTCGTCGTGTTCTCAACTTATTTAAAATCTGAAAATAAATTTATATAATAAAGAGAGAAGATGGGCACAATAAAAACGATGACAGCTACTGCAATGTAGTGTGTATTGATAGTATTGATTCATGGTTGTATACTAAAGCTCAAAGGATTGTTAGGAACATAAAATTACAAATACTGACTGGAACTGAATATAATTTCAACAAACTGGAGCCCTGGATTCTGAGAAAAGTGAGATTATAATAGACAAAGTGAATTTGCGGATACAAAACAGGTTAGGTGATGATATGATTCATATTCTAAATGCGACTGATCGGTGGTTATATGGTAACATACAATTTCTCATTTCTGTATGAAATCGAGGTCCGGTACCTGAACATTCTGAGATCCGTGATGAATAACTTAAAGATGCGAATACAAAATATGTTCATGTACCCTTAAATGTGAACAAAAATTCTCAGATATTATTTAGAATATTTGAAAACTAAATGAATTACTTCAGCAAATTAAAAAATTTGATGTGGGCGGCAGATGACTTTCCCTGCAGATTTATATCCACGTTCTCTTTATTTCAATTAAATTTAATTCACTTTTAATTCAATTTTCGTTCTCATTTGATAACTGGACTTATTTTCAAAGGTGGCGTGGAGAAAATACGAAAAAAACTAATATATCTCGAGAACGGCTAGTCCTAGTGTAATGGGGTTGGTCTTATTCTTTTCTTCGTTAAAAATTACGTAATAAACAAGCATTTAATGGATATATTTGAGCATACGTAGCTTTTTAGTTTAGATTTTGACAATTTTTGAGGGCAATTTTGCAAAAATAGGCAGGTTGTTTTCTTCCGGATCGTACCAAAATCTAATCAACACCAGGGTAAACTACAAGCGATTTATCTTCCAAATTTTGTGAAATTCGGTCCATTAGATTTTCAGCTAGAGTGGATACAAGCTTTTGTGGGCCATTTCGCAAAAAAAAGCAGGTTCTTTTATCCCGAATCGTACCCAAAACTAATCAGCACCAGACTCGCCCACAAGGGACTTACCTACAAAATTTTGTGAAATTCGGTGTATTAGTTTTTTAGTTAGAGAGGATACAATATCTGCACAGACAGACACACACACAGACGTCACGCTAAAAATGGTTTTTTCGTATTCTAGAGGTCTTGAAACGTGTAGATCCGTCGAAAACTCGAGTTGCGATTTTCGGCATGATTCCAATACTTTCCCTATACATTACCATGTATTGCAGGGAAAGTAAAAATCTGATGTGGGCAGCACATGAATTTCCCTGCAGACTTATATATACATTCTCTTATTTTAATTAAATTTAATTCACTATTAATTCAATTTCCGTTTTCATTTGGTAACTGGACTCATTTTCAAAGGTGGCGTAGAGAAAAAAACAAAAATATCTCGAGAATGGCTAGTCCTAGTGTAATGGGGTTGATCTTATTCTTTTCTTCGTTAAAAATTACGTATAAAACAAGCATTTAATGGATATATTTCAGCATACGTAGTTTTTTATTTTAGATTTTGTCAATTTTTGCGATCCTTTTTGCAAAATAAGGCAGGTTATTTTTTTTCCGAACCGTACCAAAATCTAATCAGCACCAGAGTAACCCACAAGCGACTCATTTACCGAATTTTGTGAAATTCGGTCCAGTAGTTTTTCAGCTACAGTGGATACAAGCTTTTGCGGGTCATTTCACAAAAAAGGCGGGTTCTTTTATTCCGAATGGTACCCAAAACTAATCAGCACCAGCCCCGGCCACAAGTGACTTACCTACAAAATTTTGTGAAATTCGGTCCCTTAGTTTTGCAGTTAGAGTGGATACAAAATCTGCACAGACAGACAGACAGACACACAGACACACACACAGACGTCACGCTAAAAATGGTTTTTTCGTATTCTAGAGGTCTCGAAACGTGTAGATCCGTCGAAAACTCGAGTTGCGATTTTCGGCATGATTCCAATACTTTCCCTATACATTACCATGTATTGCAGGGAAAGTAAAAATTCTGATGTGAGCAGACATGACTTTCGCTGCAGACTTATATTAGCGTTCTCTTTATTTTAATTAAATTTATTTCACTTTTAATTCAATTTCGTTCTCATTCGATAACCGGACTTATTTTCAAAGGTGGCGTAGGGAAAGTACGAAAAACTAAAATATCTCGAGAACGGCTAGTCCTAGTGTAATGGGGTTGATCTTATTCTTTTCGTCGTTAAAAATTACGTATTAAATCAGCATTTAATGGATATATTTGAGTTTACCCAGTTTTTTATTTTAGATTTTGGCAATTTTTGCGGGCCATTTTGCAAAAAAAGGCAGGTTATTTTTTTCTGAATCGTACCAAAATCTAATCAGCACCAGGGTGACCTATACGTGACTCATCTACCGAAGTTTGTGAAATTCGGTCCATTAGTTTTTCAGCTACAGTGGATACAAGCTTTTGCGGGCCATTTCACAAAAAAGGCAGGTTCTTTTATTCCGAATCGTACCCAAAACTAATCAGCACTAGCCCCGCCTACAAGTGACTTACCTACAAAATTTTGTGAAATTCGGTCCATTAGTTTTTTAGATAGAGTGGATACAAAATCTGCACAGACAGACACACAGACAGACAGACACACACACAGACGTCACGCTAAAAATGGTTTTTTCGTATTCTAGAGGTCTTGAAACGTGTAGATCTGTCGAAAACTCGAGTTGCGATTTTCGACATGATTCCAATACTTTCCCTATACATTACCATGTATTGCAGGGAAAGTAAAATGAACAGAATTTTTTAAGAATATTTGGAAATGAACAGAACATATGAATATAAATATTTGAAAATATAAGTAAAATCATTTAGAAAAACTAGAAAAAAAATTATATAAAATTTGCATGTGGGAGTGAAGATTAGTGTGTTTGTATAAATCGGGGTGTTTTCTAACGCGCTGTCTTGTACAAACGCAAACACACTGATCTTCACTCCCACATGCAAATTTTATATTATTTTGTTCTGTTTGTCTGAAACTCTGAGGGGGAGAGTCAGCATGTATGAAAGAGGGAGGGTGCATATAAGCTGTGTATATGGATCTTGAACACACAACCGTATATTTAGGGGGAAATGGGGGTTCTAACTCAGTGAGGAGCTATACTTTAACATGGCTCCTCATAAGAATTCGGGTGGTGCTGAGAGAGGCTAGCATATAAAAATTTTGAAGTATGTAAAATATTTATATTACTTTTTTTTTGAGTACATAAAATGGAAAATTAATTTTTTGAACATATTTGAATCTTTCTGACTTTAATGTGCTCATATAACTCGTATATATGAATTATAAGTAAGGAGAAAATGGGGATTCTAACTCAGTGAGGAGCTATACTTTAACATGTCTCCTCATTAACAGTCATATGGTGCTGATTTAAAATCCAGCCGTGGATAAACATTTCTCAACTTATTTAAAATCTATATAATAAAGAGAGAAGATGGACACAATGAAAATGATAACTGCTACTGCAATTTTGGTGTGTATTGATAGTATTGATTCGTGGCTGTATACTGAAGCTCAAAGCATTGTTAGGAACATAAAATTACAAACACTGACCGGAACCGAAAATAATTTGAACAAACTGGAGACCTGGATTCTGAGAAAAGTGAGATTTATACTTGACAAAGTGAATTTGCGGATACAAAACAGGTTAGGTGACGATATGATTCATATTCTAAATGCAGCTGATCGATGGTTATATGTAAACGTACAAATTCTCATAAAATTTTTTAAACTATCGACATTGAACGCAATAGCATTATTTCTGGATGAAATTGGGGTCCGGTCACTGAACATTCTGAGGTCCGTGATGAATAACTTAAAAATGCGAATACGAAATATGTTCATGTAACCTTAAATATGAACAGATATTCGCATATTTCATTTATAATACTTGCACACACG
This sequence comes from Amaurobius ferox, assembly GCA_951213105.1. Lineage (NCBI taxonomy): Eukaryota > Metazoa > Arthropoda > Arachnida > Araneae > Amaurobiidae > Amaurobius > Amaurobius ferox. The sequence goes on from OX578154.1 coordinate 1,397,145, forward strand.
ACCGTATATATTTAAAAAAAAATCACCTAAATAATGCAGTAAGGAAGAATTATGGGTTCTAACTCAGCGAGGACCTATACATTAACATGGCTTCTCATAAGAAGTCGTGTTGTGCTGAGAGAGGCTGGCATATAAAAATTTTGAAGTATGTAAAAGATTTATTTTACTTTTATCTTGAGTACATAAAAGAGAAAAAAAATTAGTAAAACGATTTACTGGAAACTCTACCACACTTACATTGGCGCTAGATGATTACCATTGGTTGAAATTTTGAGTAGTATTATGACATTTTTTTCATGAATTGATTAGTTTGAGCTTAACCCATCGATTTTATATATATGTATTGTAACTTTTAATCATAAATAGCTTTTAATTGAAGGACTTAAGATTGGCTTAAGAGGCTTGCAGATTTTCCTATACGTCCATACTATCGAGCTGTGTTTGGTGAAAGAACGACGAGTCTATGAGCTATGAATCTTCCCCAAAGTACAGTGCCTAGAAGTCTCTGCTGGACACCGTAGTCAGAGGCTGCAACAAGCAACGGCGTAACTGTCCCTTAAGTAAATTATGCAAAAGGGCCTCTGAAAATTCCAGGTTTCGCCTCCAAATTCTCCATTTAAAAAAAAATGCTTTTATTTTGGAGTCCCCTAAAAATTTTAGTGTGGAGAAAATTAAAATTTCAGTTTTGACCTCTAAAATAAAATCTTTTAAGAAAATGATTTTATTTTTGGGAGTCGTATTCGTAAGTGAAAATATTTTTGAAATTTTTTTATATTTTCTTTATATTTCTTCTTCTTTTGGAAGCGCAACCAGTTTTACCTAAATTTTTTGTCACCCATAGTTACATGAATGATTTTTTTTTTTCAAATGTGTTAGAATAGTTTGAGGAGAACTATTTGCAGCCGCAGCGTATATAACACGGAATTAAAATAACGTTTATTAACATACCCGGAATTAAAATAACGTTATTTTAATTCCGTGGTATATAAGAACATCGTTTGAACCTTGGAATATTTACATTTCGTCTGCTATTTCCAGCTGTGAAGTGAAGGGAATTGCGAAGTGAGACCATCACGCGCATGCGTGTAGCCTCTTCTTGGCTCCCACTTCGCGCTTGATAGAATCAGCCGTTTTTCAAACTTTGAGAGACAATTTTATTTACATTTAACAATTAATGTACATGTTGAGTAAAATTGTTTTCATATTTATCATAAAAATAAGTTTAATGAGCCATAAATAACTTTATAAACGAATTATTATAATAACAACAACAGAATACTTTCACTTTGCGTTAAAATTTTTGAGGTGAAAGTTTCTTTGTTCTGGCTGCCGCAATTGTCTAAGCTCAGACAAATATGTAGGCAGAGGCACCTAAGAAATATAGACTCCTTATTTCTTGAGCCCCCAAGTGCCAAGTGCCACTACTAGAAACAAGGCCTTAGTAGATTAAATCGTAAATTCGCTTCGTAATTAACCATTACCAGAATCTGGCAACGCCTAATTATGCCATGGAACCTGAGAAGGGATGGTTGCTGAACCTGATGAACCTGGATAATTTGATGAAGCATAAAAATATAATCTTTCTTTTCAAAAGATGAGTCTTCTATTTTAACATTTTACAACGCAGTTGAAAAGTGTTTATGACTTTGTTCATTCTGTCTGTCTGTTCGCAAGATAACTGCCGTAAAAATGACTTTATCAACATGAAATTTTAGTATGTTGTTGAGACGGTCTGTGGGACATATGGGAATGTAAATGAATAATATCACCCAATTAGTTTTGGATTGAACCCGGGTTGAAAAAATGAAATACATTGAACCCTATGGGGCCTAATTTTTTAAGCATTGTTTAAACGAATTTAAAAGTCACAAATTGCTTTGAAAATTTTAGGAAATATTCAAATTATCCCATAAAATATATAAAAGAAATTCAGTAAAACATGTTCGGTAAAATTTTAAATAAAAATTAAAATAATAATTGCACCCATATTATATGAATAGATCACGTAACCAACTTCAAAATAAAATATGGCATCCATCTTATGTCAAAATCGTGATTTTTAAAGTTCTTTTTAATTTATATTTATTGTTGCATCCGTCCTAAAACCGCCTTATTTTTTATTTTTTTTTCTGTGCATCTGTATACTGCGCCAATGCTATTACAATATTTTTGAGTTTAAATGATCATCAAACTTTTATTATTTCTACAACGAAGCCTAATTTTCACGTATGGAGAATGTAAACACATCAAGCTGTAAGATCAGTTGTATAAGAATTGCTGAATTTCTTTAACGCAAAATTATTTAGCTCTAGAGTCTGCAATATAGCTAATATGAATGAAACATTCATTGATTTTACATAGAGAAGCAGACGATTCGGCAGTATTGCCTTTTCCGATGAAGTTTTAAGCACGGAGTTAGAAAGTACTTTTACCTCCATCGTTTTAAGTTTTTGAGTAAAATAAATTATTGTAGTATTGGAATAACCTTAAAAATATCGCCGCTGGATAAAAGGAATGGAAAAAATTAATGAATTAAATATTCACTTTTTTTATATAGAGAGCCAGGCGATTTATATTTCGATGACGTTACTTGAAAAAGGTCATTTGTTTCGATGAAGTTTTCAAATATAATAAATGATTGTAGTATTGTGATAATTTTAAAATATCACTGGTGAATGTATCGCGTTTTAGAGATGTTTAAATGAAATTGAATTTCAGTTGGAAAGTGTTTCATAATCGATGCTTTATGCATGATTAATCTTTCCTGTTATATTTTGTATTTAATCGACGGGACCCGTTGACTGCTGTGATAGAAGCGTCGTTTCTATAAAAATAGGTAATGTTGAACTCTAAAGTATTAGTATCGAATTTATTTATGTAGTATTAAATACACTATCAGCTTTATATGGATTTGCTCTAAATCAGAGGTCCTCAATCTATTGATCACGGTTTCATTGAGTCCCGTGTACCTTTCAGGGGCTCCATTGATTTTTTTTTTTTTGAGGCATTACTATACTTTCTGTTAATGTATGCAAAAAGTATTGTTTTATCGAAAGTTTTTCATACCGAGATTTTGGCAGATAATGACCTCCTGAGACCATTTTGAACATACTTTTGGGGAAATGTCCGTCTATGTGTATATGTGGTTGTCTGTGAGGGGTACGTCCGATACCGTTATATAATCTTATCATCCGTCATCAACCGTCATCTACCGTTATATAATTTTATGAAAATACATAAAATTAATAACAACATAATGTAAAATACTGAAGCTACATAGAATTTTTTAATAATTGAATTACAAAACATTTTTAGTAGTTTGTTTTCTGAAAATATGTATATATAACATTTGGTTGAAACTGATAATTTGAACTAGTCCTCTCAGCAGTCAGAGAGTAAAAATTATCTAAATCGCGGTCCGATTTACAGTAAATTCAGTTACAACGTAATGAACAGAAACAGAATTTATCAATACAGTGCAGCTCGATATGTCGCAGAGTAAAGTATGTCTACAGAAAATCGTGTTATACTGCATTTAAATATCAGTTGCCATCAATTGAAAATTATTAGAAGTGAAACTTTTTAAATATTTAGGTCAGTAAAATTTCAATAGATGGCAGCACCACACTAATTTTTTCCACCACTGATATTTTTGCTATTTAGAATGAATAGGGCTAAGGTAAAATTGGTTGTTTTTAGATCAGAAAAATGGGGATTGATGGCAGCACTACACTCAATTATCACATAAATTATAATTGTATTCCAACCAAATATTTAGTGCTGCCATCTAGCGAGCACTAATTAGAGTAAAGATTGGATTGGATCTATAGCATTTCAATAAATAGCATATACATATCCACGTTTATCTAAGTAGTTATAAAAGTATCTATCTGTAGTGTTCCTATCCATAGATAAAGGTGGCTATGCACATAGCCACTTTTATCTGAGGATAGCAACACTCAGTGTTTCTTTCAGGATTTTTTTAACCGGGGGAAGAGACGAATGAAATTTTAGGGGGGCAAGTTTTCTATTTGCCCTATATAAATATGGCTAAATGCTGTGTCTCATAAATAGAAACTAGTTTCACATAAAACGTTTCCAGGGAGCTTCTCCCCCCCCCCTTCATCCCCTGGAGGTATGCCTGAAAAAGAACATTGTATATACTCATTACTATCTCCACTAAGTGGAGATGATAATGGTATATTACACTTAATACCAAAAGTTTGGTGTTGTCATCTATTGAATATTAGTAGAAGTGAAAATTAATGTTAGACCAATAAAATATCGATAGATAACAGCACTACACTCAATTCACTAGAGTCTCTTTATAATATCTATAAAGGGACTGTATAGAGTCCCTTTATGTATCTAAAAAGAGACTCTAAAATTCACGGGTATGTTAATAAAAAAGGATATTTGTCCTCCACTGATTATTATTTAATATAAAAAATTTAGTACTTCTGTCTGTTAAATATTATTTGAAGTAAAAATTGGTTCTAAATTAATAGAATTTCCCTACATGGCTTTGAAACAAATACGGAAAATTAAGTTTACATTTTTTTCTCCATTGATTATTACCATCTATTGAATATTAATTGAAATTATAATTGGATTTTGATTAGTAAAAATTTAATAGACAGTAGCACGACACTCACGTCTGGGGTAGATGGTATACAAACACTGAAAATCGAGTTTGATTCACAAAAAATTTGGTGCATCCATCTATTTTATATAAGTTGAAAAGAATTATTTTTTTCTTTTTTAGCTCTGTAAAATGTTGATAGATGATAGAATTTGACTACATTTAGCAAAAAGAAGGTAGGATATATATTCAAAGACCTAAATAAATTAGCAGCACCTAAATAAATTAATTTTTTTTTAATAAAATTGAGTTTGAAAAAAGTTTTGAAATGTGATGTTGGGGGGTAACTGACTAATAATTTGAATTCCTATAATACCCACTGGCATCTCTCGGTCGATCAAGCCATCCCTCTCCCCGAGGATTCGTAAACATCCCTTCATTGGTCATTATTTGGTTGAGAATATGTTCGAGTATCAATCATACTGTTGGGGGGGGGGGGGGCTGTTTTAAATCGGATATATAACAGTTTGTTCTCTTGGATATTATCACCCCGGATTTCATCTTTTTCTCTGATATATTTTAATTCTTTGGATTTGAATCTAATCGGGCTAGTCAGTCCTGGGCCGGTCATAAGAATGTACTTGTTTGTGGGGAATTACTCGAGAATTGAGACAGCTAGGAAGGCCAAATTTGGTACGTTGTCATACATTTTCATACATTGAAGTTCATTTTAATAAATACATTTAAGTGGCATACAAATAATAAGAGGGGTATACTTTAAAAGACTATTTTTTTTGTTTTTATTTGTTTCTGTCGCCTCGTATCCCTTTCTGTTTTGGGGAATCATCTGTGTTTTCAAATTGATTTTATAAATAAACTTCTCTTTTCGTTACTATCTTCCAAAAGTAGGCTTAGCGTGGGACTCCATAAATCAAGAAAACGATTACAAAACTGCTGGCGAAAATGTTGTGAAGAAGAAGAAGTTGAAGAAGTATACATAACATTTAACTTGATACCCAAGAGTTTATCACAATTTAAAATCGCACAAGGGGGGGGGGGGGGGAAGAAAATTACAGAGACAATTAATTAAAATTGTAAATCAGTGGATTGATATTGACGCACGCAGGAACCAATCTGTCATGTTATCACTGATGAACAAATGACTGGATGAACAGACCAATGAGAACACTGAAGGGGAAGATACTGAAAATGATTCAGAGGTTCTGGGAATGACTCAGGGGATGATTCTGGAAGTGATTTAGGGAAAGATTCTGGAGGTGATTACCGATATTCCTAGAATAGAAGAAGCTGTGAAAGGCATTGTTACTGTTTTGCGGTGAGACATCACTTACTTCACTAAGATTAATCCGAGTAGAAGAAAAAAAAACTTCATATAAACAATTGAAAATGACAGACTTTATGGATTCCGAAGCATTGTAATGAAGGAAATGCCCGTAAGTACACTACTGTTAATATAGTAAATGCATGTGTTATATAATTGCAGTTTTTCTACTATAAAATGAATTAAAATGTGTGCAAAACTGACATTTGCTATCTGCAAACGTCAGTTTTGTACAAAATGCCTAACAAACATTTAAATCTTACTTAATAAAGAAGTATGTCTGTCTGTGCATTATATCGCTTTTTTTTTCCTTTTTAATTTCGAATTAGTATTTTATATATTTTACAGACTCGAATTTCCTTTTAGACCGCTAAAAACGCAACGAAAATGTGGCTAGAATTTCAATCGAGGCACAGTGGCAAGATCATAAACAAGCGTTTCGGGCGCGAAACCGGAAATTCCAGACGGTTGACGCTTCTTATTTATTGGGGTGCATGTGGATTTCCGCGGAATCGCCTGTTTTGTGAGCCGTTGAATATACTGTCAATTGCAATTATCCCATTTTTTTGTATTGAGCATACGATTTGATTTTTGCAAGTTTCGGATTGAAACCGTTTAAAATTGTGTTCAAATATAGTATTAAATCAACGGGTGCTTATTTAATTATTTATAATTAGTGGATATTTAGAACCCGGGCAACGCCGAGTGATTCTTTCTGGTATATAAGTATATAACATAGAAATATACATTTAGAACACAATAAATAATATAACTATACTATAACACTGAAAGTTCAGAGTTAAAATAGCACTTCTCGTTTATAACGCGGGTGATTTGAAGTCGTCGAAAACTTGCTTTATAACCGGAGTTCACTGCATAAGTTAATTTGGTGCAGTTAAACCTCCCTGAGAGACCGCCTCCCATTGAGGTGACGGACACCACTTAAGTGGAGGGCCGGGATTCAGGAGAGGCCCGGAACCCCCAATATTATTTTGCGGGAGGAGAAGACATGACAAATTAGCTCCCCCCTCCCCTCCGTGAAACATAAAATAATAAAAGGAAAAATCAAAATCAAATATGAAGGGGGCCGTGATAAATGTTTGTAAGGAATCCCACATTTGTATCTTGTATGAGCTGCCCTATCCTAACGACCACTTTTTCTTGAAACTGATTTTTCTCCAAAGGCCAGTTTTCCTCCTAAAGTGCCAACATTTTTTTTACTGATTGTATTTCAACCAAATATTTAGTGCTGCCATCTAGTAAGTACTATACTAGTTAGAGTACAGATTGGGTTTAAATCAGTAATATTTCGATAGACAGCACAGCTACCTTTATCTAAAGTAGTTATAAAAGTATCTATCTGTAGTGTTGCTATCCATAGACAAAGATGGCTATGCACATAGTCACATATATCTGAGGATAGCAACACTCAGTGTTTCTTTTACAGCTTTTTACTCCGTGGGGGGGGGGGGGAGGCAAGTTTTCTATATATCTAAATGCTGCGTCTCTTAAATATTAACTAGTTTGACATAAACGTCTCCCCCCCCCCCCCACAGGGAGGGGGGTTACTTCTTTTCTTTTTTTTAATCGAATTTGAGTTTTAGAACCCATCTTTTTTGGATTTACAGTCTCTCAATTTGATTCGGAAGAACTATCGTTGGAACTCACCAAGAAAATCCCGTCTCAAGAAACTCAAGGAAGTGAATAAGTTAAGGGAAACTTCATTATTTGTCAAAACAAAAAAACATTTACTTTTTGAATTTCAAATTTGTTTAGAAGTAAAATTCTAACATCAAAATAAACTGCAATTTATTTTTTTTTAAAAGCTGTAAATTACATAGCTTGCAATTTAAATATCAAATTACCAAATCATATTTTTACTTTCTCATACTATGTAATAGAGAAATTATTGTTTACACGCAATTTTTCGAATTCAAGATTTTAATTCCGATATATTTTTTAAGACCGCCTGAGTACATTTTGACTATTTTGGGGTTGATGTCTGTCTGTCTGCGGCCGATTTTTTGTGTACATGATAGCGGCCACAAACATTAATAGATTTTCAAGAAACTTTACATCCGGCATTTGTTATCAAAAAATGTAGAACTATAGATAGAATTTTTTTTTTTAATTTGAGAGAAAACTTGACATTAATTCAAAATTTTACATTTTTTCAACATGGCAGCGTAGAACAAAATTTGATATAATCATACATAAAAAGGGTTTATTTATGGTTCAATGAACACGAGACTTAATAGTTTCAGTTATTGTTGTGGAAAATAGCCGCGATGCAAATTTTGTGTTCGTGTCAACATTGGCACCGCCGGGGTGGGGATGGGGGTGGGGAGTTAAACCCCCTGGGGTACATTGTCAAGTATGGTATCAATTGAAATATTTTTTCAAGTCCTGTAAATTGAAGGGTAAAACGCTATAATCGTAATCATTTGGATTTATAATATCAATTTTTCGAAATTTCCTTGTAAAATTTGAAAGGGGGGGGGGGGGAACCATGCTACTAAACATAAATTTTGATATAAGAAAATCGAGTGAAGCCACTCTCCAGTTAATTTCATTTTATATTTTGCATACTAATGGGATACAAATTTTGCCAATCATGTATGTCACTTCAGATTTTTTTTTTTTTTTTTTTTTACAAAGTTCTTATAGTTTTCGAGCAGTCGTCATTTTCATCTTGAAGAAAATTTGAAAATTTTCTCTTTTTAAAGCTTGAATAAGCTTATATCTCGGAAACTAAAAGTGATAACTAGTATAAATAATAAGCTAATTTGTAACTATTTAAAAGCCTTACAAGGAAATATGTTTGCATTTCTGATCAGAGTCTTAGCTTTGAAGAAATATAGTGGTTATAATTTCGATATTTTAATATTATGAAAAGATGTTTCCAATTTCGGTATTTTAATAATTTGAACTGAATTCTATATTTTAATAATTTGAAGGTCTAAAAAGACCCAATCAATACAAAGCAAGACATTATTCACGCAAAACCATTTCGGCTCCATCGAACTGTAACCACTGCCGATTTGTTTCTATTATAATGATTATCGGTAGGCGTTGACCCTATGTATGACATCTTAAGAGAAATAATTGTCCATTAAACAACATATATAAACATTTATTAACTTATGATTTACAATAAATTATATATTATACATTGACAATATTTTTACAACAGTCATTTTGGCTGATATAACATGTAGAAGTAAAACCATCTGATAATTTGGCATGGGGATTTGTGGAACTTTAAGGCTGCTTAACAAATCACAGACTGGGCGTTTTCATGGCAGCCATGGATATTATTAATTGGTAATGATAAAGAACCAAGGCTTAACTGTATTCCGCGACTCGGTACGTGACGCGAATGCACTTAAGCCTTTTGTTAAAAAAAAAAAAAAAAATACAACATTTGAATTGTGTGTGTAAAGGGAAATATATCTAATCCCTTAATTATAACGGAATTTTATATCCTGAATTTTATTTTTACTTCACAATGATTGATTCTACAATTACGGAGATATCTGGAATATAAAAGATGTAAAATAAGTCGATTTGAAAAGTCTGAAAAAAAAAATCAGTAAAATACTTAATAGTTAATTATATATGAGATATAATAAGACATCTACAGAGCTTAAATATTTGTATTTTTACTTCCCTACAATACATGTTATAACGTATAGGCGTATGCGTCGAAAATCGCAACATGACTTTTTAACGGATTTGTACGTTTTTGGCACCTCTAGAACTCGAATTCTTTTTTAGCGTGGCGTCTGTCTGTCTGTGCAATATATGTGTCTACTCTAACTCAAAATCTAATTGACCGAATTTCATAAAATATTATAGGTAAGTCACGTGTGGGTGATCCTGGTGCTGATTAGATTTTGGTACGGCACGGGATAAAAGAACTTGCCTTTTTTTTTTTTTTTTTTTTGAGAAATAGGCTTCAAAAATCGGATATGTCCACTTTAGCTAAAAATATAATTTACCAAATTTCATAAAATTTTTTAAGTCACTTGTAGGTTACCCTGGTGCTGATTTTGGTACGATTCGGAAAAAAAAGAACCTGCTTCTTTTACGAAATGACCCGCAAAAACCGTTATAATCTAAAATAGAAGACTACATATGCTGTAATAAGTGAATTAAATGTTTGCTTTATACACAATTTATGACGATGAAAAGAATAAGACCCACCCATTACTCTAGAATCAGCCGTTCTTCAGATATTTTATCCAGTTATCAAATGGAAACGAAAATCGAATTAAAAGTGCAAATTCAATGTCATTTCGAATAATTATGCTTGTTAATTAAATGAATTATTGAAGAAATAAAGAGCAAATGAATTTAAGCCTGTAAGAAAAGTTATGTGCTGCCCACGTAGTATCATAATTTTAATTTTTAATTCGGCAATATTAGAAGATCATAATTATAAATACAAAAGTAGAGGAGAAATATTAACGATAAATGTTTTAAAATGTTCCAAGATAAAAAATCTGATGTGGGCAGCACATGACTTTCCCTGCAGACTTATATCCATGTTATCTTTATTTTAATTAAATTTAATTCACTTTTAATTACATTTTCATTCTCATTTGGTGACTGGACTTATTATCAAAGTGGCATGGAGAAAATACGAAAAAACTAAAATATCTCGAGAACGGCTAGTCCTAGTGCAATGGGGTTGGCCTTATTCTTTTCATCGTTAAAATTTACGTATAAAACAAGCATTTAATGGATATATTTGAGCGTGCGTAGTTTTTTATTTTAGATTTTGACGATTTTAGCTGGCCATTTTGCAAAAAAAAGGCAGGTTATTTTTTTCCGAATCGTGCCAAAATCTAATCAGCACCAAGGTGACCCAGAGACTTATCTACCGAATTTTGTGAAATTCGGTCCATTAGTTTTTCAGCTAGAGTTGATACAAGCTTTGGCGAGCCATTTCGTAAAAAAAGGCGGTTTTTTTTTATCACGAATCGTACCCAAAACTAATCAGCACCAGATTCGTCCACAAGTGACTTACCTACCAAATTTTATGAAATTCGGTCCATTAGTTTTTTAGTTAGAGTGGATACAAAATCTGCACAGACAGACAGACAGACACACACCCAGACGTCACTCTAAAAATGGTTCTTTCGTATTCTAGAGGTCCCGAAACGTGTAGATCCGTCGAAACCTCGAGTTGTGATTTTCGGTATGATTCCAATACTTTCCCTATACATTACCATGTATTGCAGGAAAAGTAAAAAGAAATGCCCCTATGAAACATAAATATTCTCATTATTGTAGAATCATCCTATATACATGGATTGGGGAAATATTATTATGAGGTTGCAAATTTAAAATCGAGTTTTTGATGGATTTGGAAGTTTTGGGCACGTTGGGAAGATAAATCAACTAACTTCAGCAAGACATCTGTGCGTGTATGCTTCTGTGAAATAGTTTGTATTCTAGCTACAAATTTTTGTACATTTTACTTATTTGTGCAGCATTTTAAGTTGGGATCCATTTATTTTTATTAGAGATAATGTTATGTAATTTTTATTATTTTTCTGTTGCCGAATATTAGTGAGTTTCTGTTTGTCGTATTTGGCAACGCTACAACAAGCACTCTGGTTTCGGTTTGCTCAGCAAATGGCTATGCTGCCGGCAAATCTTTATTTGCAGCTAATAAATAGATATAATTAAATCATGTCTTTTCAAAATTTTGATAAAAAACTCATACATGTTTGGTGCCTAAACGCCGCTCTGTTCCATTAGTTAATGAAGATTGTCATATTTGGAATCTAATATCATCTTTAGTTTCATACATATTTTATTGCACAATAGGTGTGTGATTTCTTTCTTTTATCCGGAAGCTTGTTTTTGCCTCTGAAAATTACACTTTGCAATATTTTCTTGATAGTTTTACTTGTGTAAGAATTAATACCAAGAATGAATAATTACCAATTCCTTAGATAATTACCAAACATTGGCATTTAATTCCAATTCTTTACGGACAGCGTGGTTTCACATTAAAAGTATTTCAATTTGGCACCAGTGAATGGCTCACCCTCTGTCTAATTACAAGTTTGCAAGACATTTCATCACAGAATTAAATACCTCTTAATGTACACGAGTCAAGAAGTTATCCAAAATGGCGTCGTACCTTCATGTTTTAAATCGTAAATGCCATTTAAAATTCCATGATTTGAGGCAAAACTTTCAGTTCAACCCAGAACAGAATTCACCAGAAGGTTATAATATCTCTGACTTACGCCTCTGGTAAGCGTGGTATCACAAAGAAATGGTTTAAGCACACTAAGCATGCGCAGTTGTTGATATTATCTCATCCACTGTGGATTAAAATTTTGAATGTGGATGAGAGATGAAGATTTAGAATTCTAATGTAAAATCATGTATTCGTCTAATCAAGAATCTGCACCACAGCATACTATATTTCTATGTACAAGAGTCGAGATTTGCTAATCCAAAATGGCGTTGTATCTTGCTGCTCTTAATCTAAAGTGCCTCAGCCTATCCGGGTGCCAATGATCTGAAGTAAAACACAGTTTGCAGCTTTGGTCAACACAGTTCATTGCAGGACAAGATGGCACATTCAATGGGGACCTATACCTGAGGCTATAGGATTCTGGTAACCGGGGTATCACATAAGAATAATTAAGACACGTAGCACATGTGCAACAGTTGGCAGAACCTCTCATCCACTGAGGATTAGAATTCTGGGCTAGGAGGAAATGATTGGGGGCAATGAGGCGTGGTGGCAGAACAACTGGAAGTGTCGAACTGGAATTCATAGTCCATGGATATGCGAGTGGAAATGGCTGAATTGCAGACGGCGCTGTTGCTAACTGCGTAATGTCTCTGTTTGTCCCAGATGGCGCCTGACAAGGTTCTTGCCAGAAAGATGCAGGTAGCCTTCTTTGCCGGAGTGGTATACTAGGTTTTGGATCTTGATCAGAATTTCGGGATTTTTCAGTACTTCCATCCGTTTCTAATGCAGCTGGATTCATTGCAGTGGATTCGGATTACTTAAATTTTTGAAGTGGAAAGTTTCTGGAAAAAAAAAAATTGAACTTTAAAATGCTATACAATCCTCTTGATGGAGCACCAGGAAGTATTTCATTAATTAGAATATCCAATTGAACAAAGTTGCTGCAATGACACCTATTCTATATTTAAGGGTGAGCGTCAGTAAATCTTCTGCCCTATCCGCGCTTTGTTAACTTTCGCGGCACACATTTTTCGCCGAAATTCTGCTCAAACAGTTGCGAAATATTTTCTGAAAGTTAAAATGCAATGCTTAGATTATATTAAAACTAAATTTAATATCCAATAAAACATAGAATATATTTTGATCCAAAATATTTTTGGTGCTGCCATTTGTTGTCGTAATTTAATTCATATCGATCATTTTTATTTTTTGATGAACATTTTTAAATATCTATTCCTTCTAATACAGTATTAAATACAACGACAGATCATATATATTAATAATGCCACAATCACGGAAAGGTAATTTCTCATTCTATAAATTTGATAAGGGGATCTGAATGTACACCACTAAGGACTCCAGCTTTGTCTTCAAGTTCCTTTGTCTTCAAGTCCAAGTTCAATTACGTTTCCTTGATTGTGGCATTATTATATATGATCTGTTGTTGTATTTAATAGCGTATTAGAAGGAATAGACATTTTAAAATGTTCATTAAAAAATAACAAGAAAGATCAATCATGCTTAAAGCATTGATTATGAAACACTTTCCAACTTCAATGCAATTTTATTTAAACATGTCTAAAATGCAATACATTCCTCGGTAATATTTTAAAACTTATCACAATACTACATAAATTTATTATATTTGAAACCTTAAACCTTCATCGAAAAAAATTAACTTCATTCAAATGACGGCATTAAAATATAAATTGCCTGGTTTAAACATCTCTAAAATGTGATACATTCCTCGGTAATAATTTTAGAATTATCATAATACTACGATAATTTATTATATTTGAAAACTTCATCGAAAACAACTGAAATCCATTCAATGACGTCATAGAAAAAATAACACGCCTGGCTCTCTCTATAAAAGCGACATTTCATTCATAAATAATTCCCCCATTCATGTCATTCATCACAATACTATAATAATTTATATTATTTAAAAATTAAGACCATGGAGCTACAAGTAAGTAAAACTCTATGCGTAAAACTTCATCGAAAATTATCGTCCTTCTCTTTCTAAAATCAATGAATATTTCATTCATATCAGCCATGCAGACTCCATGGACTAAATGATTTTGTGTTAAAGAATTACAGCGATTCTAATACAACTCATTCTACATATTTTGCTGTTTACATTTTACATAGGTGAAAAATAGGCTTAATAGTAGAAATAATCAAATTTGTATGAGCATTTAAACTGAAATATATTGTCATTGCGTTGTTAAAGTATGTAGATGCACAGAATTTAGGCCAAAATAAAGTAGTTTTAGGATGGATACAACACTCAATATGAATTAGAAAGAACTTTAAAAATCACGATTTTGAGACAAGATGGATGCCATATATCATTTTGAAGTGGGTCATGTGATCGTTTCATATCATGGACACGTGATCGCTTCATATAAGAGGTGTTATTATTATTTTAATTTTTATTTAAAAAACTACTGAATATATTTCGCTGAATTTTTTTTTATATATTTTATGGAACAATTTGAATATTGCCTAATATTTTCGAAGCAATTTGTGAATTTTAAATCCGCTTAAAAAATGCTTGAAAAATTAGGTCCCATAGGGCTCAATGTATTCCATTTATTCAACCCGGGTTCAATCCAAAACTAATTGGGTGATATTATTCATTTATATTCCCATAGGTCCTATAGACCGTCTGAACAACATACTAAAATTTCATTTTGATTAAGTCATTTTCACGGCAGTTATCGTGCTAACGGACAGACAGACAGACAGACAGACAGAATGAACAAAGTCATAAACACTTTTCAACTTTGTTGTAAAGTGTTAAAAATAGTCGGTATGAATTAAATTACGATAATAAATGGCAGCACCAAAAATATTTTGAATTAAAATAAAAAATATATTCTATGTTTTATTAACACTTTACAACATAGTTGAAAAGTGTTTATGACTTTGTTCATTCTGTCTGTCTGTCTGTCTGTCCGTTAGCACGATAACTGCCGTAAAAATGACTTTATCAAAATGAAATTTTAGTATATTGTTCAGACGGTCTGTGGGACCTATGGGAATATAAATAAATAATATCACCCAATGTGTTTTTTATTGAACCCGGGTTGAAAAAATGAAATACATTGAACCCTATGGGACCTAAATTTTCAAACATTTTTTAAGCAAATTTAAAATTCACAAATTGCTTCGAAATTTTTTGGAAATATTCACATTATCCCATAAAATATATAAAAAAAATTTCAGTAAAATATGTTAAGTAGTTTTTTAATTAAAAATTATTTAATATAGGGAAAAAAACAAATTCAATCAATTAAATTCTGACTTTTGGAATAACCTCCAGAAAGAAAAAAGAGATATATTATATAATAAATATTTTTCCAAGAGTTTAATCATTTTGTATATGAGAGAGGCTTCACATTTTAAAATAAATTTAGTAGATAACAATTTTTCATTTTTTATTAATTTTATATAACTCTTCGTGATATACTTATTTGATGGCAATTTTTAATGCACTTTCCTACGTCCTAGAGAGTTAAAATTTGGTATACAGCTTAAATTTGTTGAACATTTTATTCGACAAAAAATTGGTGTATCTTTAAATATAGATCATACATTTTTTTCGAAATGGCCTGCAAATAATCCCCCTTCACTTCTATAAATCATTGTTGTAATATAATTAAAAATTCTGATGTGGGCAGCACATGTCCTTCCCTGCAGACTTATATTCACGTTCTCTTTATTTTTTCAATAATAATTTGAGTTTATCTGCACAAAATAACAGCCATAAGTATTTTAAATGACATTGAATTTGCACGTTAAACTTAAATTTGGTTCTCATTTGATAGCTTTACTTATTGTCAAAGGTGGCGTAGCGAAAACGCGAAAAAACTAGAATATCTCAAGAACGGCTAGTCCTAGAGTAATGGGGTTAGTCTTATTATTTTTGTTGTCAAAAATCACGTATAATAAAATAGGAATTTAATTGATATAATTGAGCACACGTAGTCTTTTATTTTTATATTTAACGATTTTTGTGGGCCATTTCGCAAAAATCCTTTTTCCCGAATGGTACTAGAATAATCTACAAATGTTTTATATACCAAATTTTGTTAAATTTGGTATATAAATCACTTGTAGGTTATTGAAATATTATACACCAAATTTTGTTAAATTTGTTCCATTAGTTTTTAGCTAGAGTGGATAAAGGCAATTTCTGCCGGCCATTTCGCAAAGAAGGCAGATTCTTTTATTACGAATCGTACTATAATCTAATGAATCAGGATTTCCCACAAAAAACATACCTACCAAATTTTATGAAATTTAGTCCATTAGTTTTTCAATTAGAGTGGATGTAATATCCTCACAGACACACAGAAACATACACAGATTACATACACATTAACATATTATTGGCTTTCGTGAGATAGGTATTGCATCCAACAGTAACTGGTCTGAAAGTAATAGGACTTTTATGTAGTTTCGGAATATTAATCAGATACGGATACTTTATAATTCCTGTATATTTGATACCAGTTAATAAATACAAAGCTTTGATTTTATTTGAGATTTCCTTAAGGGAGAGGTTGATTTTACTGTAAAGAACTTCATTTTCATATTTTTCTTTCAATATGTTAATGTAAAATGAAACTACATAAAAGTCCTATTACTTTCAGACCAGTTACTGTTGGATGCAATACCTATCTCACGAAAGCCAATAATATGTTAATGAAGCTTTTACAACCTATTTTGCTGAAACTTAATAACCAAGGAAGCTATATTATAAAAAACAGTCTACAAGTGATCAATATATTGAAAGATCATAAACATCCTTTGCACTTAAGAACTTATGATTTCCAGGAACTTTTTAATACTATAGATCTTGATGACATGACAAATATACTTTACAGCTTGTTTGAAGAATATGACTTAAAAAAAAGTCTGGAATTCAATAAATTCAAGTCTATAATCAAAATAGTTATTAAAGAAAATTACCTTTACAACGGATTATCTATTTATCAACAAATTAAGGGCATCCCCATGGGGGGGATGTTCTTCCATATTGGCTGATATATATCTTAGTTTTTATGAAAGAAGATCACATATAAACAACGAAATCATATACCTACGTTATGTAGATGACGTAATTATTGGATATGAGAATGAAAACTATACAATGAACTTTGATTTTTATCCACCAAACCTAATCTTGAAGGAAAACCCTCTTAAAAATAACAACGAGGTCGAATTTTTGGATTTGAATATCAACTATAGTCAAATCCCTATCATATTCACCATCTATGATAAAAGAAAACAATTTAAACTACCCATTATTGGAATTATACATTGGAACTCCAACATACATTTGAATGTGTTTCGCAATGTTTTCTTGGGAGGTTTAATCAGAATAAAAAGAACTATCAAAGAGGAACATTTACGTATTAATTTTGACCAAGAATTTTTAAAACAAGCATTTTTTAATAAATATCCAATTTCCTTTATGCTTAAAAATATTGATAATTTATACAGAACCAATTTTGCATATGGTGTAAGACTTAAGTCTTTTTTGAGTTCAATTAGAGACAAAATCATCGAACCCTCCATATGACAGGACCGCACTGTGATCACAGGACCGCAGCTGGCACTACATTTCATTAGAGTCGGCAATTCTGTTGGCTTTATTTGTGGTGATATGGCTCTCGTGCACTTCTCTATCCAGGTCTCGTGATGATTTCAAAGTCACTCCGGAGGTTGGCTTGGGCCAGGGCTGGCGACAAGGAGTGAAAATGCCGCGGCGTTTTTGACGAGCTCGTTGAACTGGGGAGTAAGGTCACAACCCCTTACCGCCATATTGTAAGCTTTTTGCCGAGCCTTCCTTCCTTTTTACATGTTTTTTTCACTTTGTATATTTCAATTTTTCTATATATATATATATATATATATATATTATCTGTGTATCAAAATTCCGTGCCTATGCAATTACAATAGTTGTGATTTTAAATGATCCCTAAACTTTTATTATTTCTTTAACGAAGCCTAATTTTAACATATGCAGAATGCAAATATCTCAAGCGATTGTAAGGTGAGTTACATAAGAATTGCTGAATTTTTTTCACACAAAATTATTTAGCTCTGGAGTCTGGAATGCAAGTTATATGAATGAAATATTCATTGATTTTGCACAGAGAATCAGATGATTTATATTTTGATACAGTTTTAAATATTTAAGTATAATAAATTACTGTAGTACTGTGATAATGTAAAAGATATCACCACTGAATGTATCACATTTTAGAAATTTTTAAATGAAATTGCATTTCAGTTGGAAAGTGTTTCATAATCAATGCTTATGCATGATTGATCTTTCTTGTTGGGTATTAAATTTAGTTTTAATGTAATCGAAGCATTACATTTTATCTATCAGAAAATATTTCGCAACTGTTTGAGCAGAATTTCGGCGAAAAACGTGTGCCACGAAAGTTAACAAAGTGGGGATAGGGCAGAAGATTTACTGACGCTCACCCTTAATATATTTTATGTGTAATTGTTTTATATGTTGAAATAATTAACTCGGAAAAGTTATACTTTTGATGCATTTTAAAAATTGTACGTTAGAGGTACCCACTATTTAGGTGTCGGATATTTGGAGGTTTCACTTTATGTGTGTGTCTATACTTGAAGCGTCTATATTTAATGTAAATTTAATGTATCAACCGGTTTCGGAAACAAGACACAGCCTCAATTGGTATAAACAGAGTTGTAAAATACCTAGGAATTTTGGGGAATGAACCCGTAATTTTAGAAGCATTGGAAACTTTGATGGGAAGAAACTAATTTATGCGTTTCTTATATGATTTGGCTAATCACGTCCATTACGCAATTTTTAAATCTCATTGATAGATCACACTTTAAATACGTTTACAAAATCCTTATTGGTTTAAAGGCAAAGTCTATTGAATAAAAATTTTTGAAAATTTGAAACTAAAAAAAAATTGTTAAAAATGTTCAATTTATATTACTCACAAAGTTATTAAAATGTTATTGGGACTCATATACAAGGTAGAATCAACAAGTTCGGAGACTATGCTGATATCGCCAACTCTGGTTGGAGGAGAGAGGGAACTATTTTAACGTGGAGTAGAGACACATGTGACGCGAGATGTGAAAAGGAAGAAGTTTTTCCAGACAATGCGTGTCAATGAACTGTGGTCGTTCGCGTTCGTCGAAAACGGAAATGGCGTTTGAAGAACAACGTGCGAATATCAAATTCTGCCAGCGTCATACGAATTTGATATTCGCTCGTTGTTCTGCCAGCGTCATACGAATTTGATATTCGTTCGTTGTTCTTCAATCGCCATTTCCGTTTTCAACGAACGCGAACGACCACAGTTCACTGACACGTATTATCTGGAAAAACTTCTTCCTTTTCACATCTCGCGTCACATATGCCTCTACGCCACGGTATAATAGTTCCCCTCTCCTCCAATGAGGGTTGGAGATATTAGCACAGTCTCCGAACTTTTTAATCCTAGTAGTGGATTTCTTAATATTGTTCAACATTAAAAGAATATAAATAAATTTATCGCTTACTCCATCGGAGTTGTTTTAATTCTTAAATAATTACAAATTAAATGATACTTCATTTGTGGTATTAATTTTCAATTTTATATATAATAAGAAAATCACACAATTTAAATATTTTTCTTGAATCTAAGAAATCTCTGTTATCCATACTTCAGACATTTACAATTCTGAATGCAGAAAACAAATATTAATGATGACTCACACACATTTCTTTAACAGTTTTTTCAAAATTGCCTCCCCAAAAACCCCTGTTTATTCCCGGGAATAAACCAAGTTCCCCTACTCCCTTTTTGCAAACCTAGGTATAAACAGACAGATCAACCACACCAACAAGAACAGGAATTCAGCTGTCTAAACAGATGACTTCTTGTCTTTGTTGCTATGGTTTCTCTCTTTTTATCCTGAAGCTGATTTGTGCCTCTGAAATGGGTTGCTACATTTCATGCACTTTGCTTCCTTTGGGAAAATAAATTTTTAATATCTAGAAATCGGATCGTGATAACGCTTACATAGTGACACCTCTTCATTTTTAATGAAACAGGTACTTACAATTATCTAATAGTGAGCATATTTAGTTCTTCAGTTTTGTTTTCATTTTTGATAAATAAAAAGTGCAATATCTTCAGAACTGTCCATATTAACGTTGTGCAAATAATGTCATCATTTTTTTTAAATACAGTCCATGTTTTGAGTTTCTAACACCAGGGGTTTTTGCGATATTAATGAAAAACGAAACTTTCGTTTGTCTCATCAGCACAGGAGAACAAACAGCTGCATCGAATTTAATGGAACTTTGTGGATGGCTTTAAAATAGCTCCCCATAAATTTAGTTCAAGTTTCGTGTTTCTAAGACCAGGGGTTATCGAGATATTAATGAAAAACGAAACTTTTTCCTAGGAGTTGTACTCTCTAACTCCATGATTCCCCACGAAAAAGATTGGAAATCGGTGGTTTAAAACGTGAAAGTCAATTAAATCTCTGAGTTTTATGGGAGTTTATTGAACGTATTAGTCACTTTGAAAATCGCAGGTTTGAAATGTGAATTTAAATGGAAACTCTATCACCATGGTTTATTTTTTACAGGCTTACTCAACAAATTTTATTAATCTGAATAATATATATAAATGAATATAAACATATCTATCTATCTATCTATATATATATATAAAGAAGAAAAGTATGTATGTATGATCCAATGGATCTGATTGGCCAAAGAGTGACTAATCAGATCCATTTTTTACTTTCCCTGCAATACATGGTAATGTATAGGGAAAGTATTGGAATCATACCGAAAATCACAACTCGAGTTTTCGACGGATCTATACGTTTCGAGACCTCTAGAATACGAAAAAACCATTTTTAGCGTGACGTCTGTGCGTGTGTCTGTCTGTCTGTCTGTCTGTGTGTCTGTCTGTCTGTCTGTGTGTCTGTCTGTCTGTCTGTGTGTCTGTCTGTCTGTGCAGATTTTGTATCCACTGTAACTAAAAAACTAATGGACCGAATTTCACAAAATTTGGTAGGTAAGTCACTTGTGGGCGGGGCTGGTGCTGATTAGTTTTGGGTACGATTCGGAATAAAAGAACCCGCATTTTTTTGCGAAATGGCCCGCAAAAGCTTGTATCCACTCTAGTTGAAAAACTAATGGACCGAATTTCACAAAATTCGGTAGATGAGTCACGTATAGGTCACTCTGGTGCTGATTAGATTTTGGTACGATTCGGAAAAAAATAACCTGCCTTTTTTTGCAAAACGGCCCGCAAAAATCTTCAAAATCTAAACTAAAGAACTAGGTATACTCAGATATATCCATAAAATGCCCGTTTAATACGTAATGTTTAACGATGAAAATAATAAGACCAACCCCATTACACTAGGACTAGCCGTTCTCGAGATATTTTAGTTTTTCGTACTTTCCCTACGCCACCTTTGAAAATAAGCCCGGTTACCGAATGAGAACGAAAATCCAATAAAAGTGAAATAAATGTAATTAAAATAAAGAGAACGTGGATATAAGTCTGCAGGGAAAGTCATGTGCTGCCCACATCAGATTTTTACTTTCCCTGCAATACATGGTAATGTATAGGGAAAGTATTGGAATCATGCCGAAAATCACAACTCGAGTTTTCGACGGATCTACACGTTTCGAGACCTCTAGAATACGAAAAAACCATTTTTAGCGTGACGTCTGTGCGTGTGTCTGTCTGTCTGTCTGTGTGTCTGTCTGTCTGTCTGTCTGTGTGTCTGTCTGTCTGTGCAGATTTTGTATCCACTGTAACTAAAAAACTAATGGACCGAATTTCACAAAATTTGGTAGGTAAGTCACTTGTGGCCGGGGCTAGTGCTGATTACTTTTGGGTACGATTCGGAATAAAAGAACCCGCATTTTTTTGCGAAATGGCCCGCAAAAGCTTGTATCCACTCTAACTGAAAAACTAATGAACCGAATTTCACAAAATTCGGTACATGAGTCACGTATAGGTCACTCTGGTGCTGATTAGATTTTGGTACGATTCGGAAAAAAATAACCTGCCTTTTTTTGCAAAACGGCCCGCAAAAATCTTCAAAATCTAAACTAAAGAACTTGGTATACTGAGATATATCCATTAAATGCCCGTTTAATACGTAATGTTTAACGACGAAAAGAATAAGACCAACCCCATTACACTAGGACTAGCCGTTCTCGAGATATTTTAGTTTTTCGTACTTTCCCTACGCCACCTTTGAAAATAAACCCGGTTACCGAATGAGAACGAAAATTGAATAAAAATGAAATAAATTTAATTAAAATAAAGAGAATGCGTATATAAGTCTGCAGGGAAAGTCATGTGCTGTCCACATCAGATTTTTACTTTCCCTGCAATACATGGTAATGTATAGGGAAAGTATTGGAATCATGCCGAAAATCGCAACTCGAGTTTTCGACGGATCTACACGTTTCGAGACCTCTAGAATACGAAAAAACTATTTTTAGCGTGACGTCTGTGTGTGTGTCTGTGTGTCTGTGTGTCTGTGTGTCTGTCTGTGTGTCTGTCTGTCTGTGCAGATTTTGTATCCACTCTAACTAAAAAACTAATGGACCGAATTTCACAAAATTTTGTGGGTAAGTCATTTGTGGGCGGGGCTGGTGCTGATTAGTTTTGACTACGATTCGGGATAAAAGAACCCGCCTTTTTTGCGAAATGGCCCGCAAAAGCTTGTATCCACTCTAACTGAAAAACTAATGGACCGAATTTCACAAAATTCAGTAGATGAGTCACTTGTGGGTTACCCTGGTGCTGATTAGATTTTGGTAAGATTCGGAAAAAAATGACCTGCCTTTTTTTGCAAAATGGCCTGCAAAAATCGCCCAAATCTAAACTAAGGAACTGGGTATACTCAAATATATCCAGAAAATGCTTGTTTAATACGTAATTTTTAATAAAGAAAAGAATAAGACCAACTCCATTACACTAGGAGTAGCCGTTCTCGAGATATTTTAGTTTCTTCGTATTTTCTCTACGTCACCTTTGAAAAGAAGTCCAGTTACCGAATGAGAACGAAAATTGAATTAAAAGTGAATTCAATGTAATTAAAATAAAGAGAACGTGAATATAAATCAGCAGGGAAAGTCATGTGCTGCCCACATCAGATTTTTTTTTCTTATATAATGCAGCGAATTTACTTCTTTCATAGTGAAAAAACAATGTAGATTCACGGTCCTATATGTTCCGGTGCAATTTTTATCAGAGTTTTGCATCGTAAATCCCGAGCAACGCCGGGTAATCGCTGCTAGTTTATTATAAATCAGATAAATATCACTTTTCAGCTAGGCCTGTAAAAGTTGCTTTATAGCTAGAATAGTCACAAGTAGGTGAAAACCAAGGTCAGTAAAAAAAATTGTTTGAATTCCCTTGAATGAAAAAGGGGCAATATACCCGTTGACTTGGACTAGGGATTGCAATTTTGGACAATTTTTAATTTTCACAATCCCAGTATGTCGGGACTGGGAATTTTTCAGTGTTGGGATCACTAGGGATTGGGGATTTCGCTGTACAACATTTAAAGAAAGCTAAAAGTGATATACTGTTAAGTTTTAATTTACTTTTCAATTAATATCGCGTATATTTAAACAATAATACCATGCTGAGATCTTTCTACAACAAAATTTTTGTACAAGAACAGTATAATAAGCATTTTTTTTTTATATATATAAAAATACGAATATATTTAGACAATTTTAACACTGGTAATGAATGCTGAAAACGTTGAACAGTGTTAACCGTCTGAAGTAATGTAGACTTAACAATAAATTAACTGTAATGTGGCTCGACTCGAATCTTTCATACCAGAATCCATTTTGAAGTAACTTGTGCTTTTTTATTTGTTGTTTTTTTTTTTTACAAATTCTGCACGAAAAAAATTTGAAAAATCTGTATTGTTGGTCGAATTATAGAACTTTACCTTTCATTTTAAAGAGTTTAAAAAAAATGTTTCGATTGATACCAAGTTTGGCAAGGTACCCCGAAGGGGGGGGGGGAGGAGAGGGGGGCTAACAACGTCACGAACACGAAAATTGTATCACGACTATTATTCACTATAATGATTGAAACTGTGAAGTTTTGTGATCATTGAGCGATAAATAACCTTTTTCATGTATAATTATGTCAAATTTTATCCTTTATTGTTATGTTAAGAAAATATAAAATTTCGAATATAAGTTTCGAAGTTTTCGCTCGAATTTAAAAAAATTCTATTTCGTTCTAGATTTTTCAGTAACAAAGGCGAATTAAAATTTGATGAATCATCCAACCAATCATCCGGGTAAGTTACGCCCCCCCCCCCCCCATCCCCGGGGGATATATTTTGAAGTATAGTATCAATCGAAAGATTTTTTCAAATCCTTTAAAGTGAAAAGTTACACTCTATAATTATACGATGCATATAGGGAAAATAAAAGTGACCAACAATGCTTAAGGATTATTTTATTTTATGCACTGGGGATACAGTTGTCCACAGTGTGAAGACGAAGAAGGCATTTTCAGATATGCTCATTGTACGTAATGTTTTACTTAGTTTATAATGTTTTACGTAGTATATGCGATAATTCCTTGTAATATTTGTCCTTTTTAGATATCCATTCGGTAGCTGAGTTAAGCGTTTCATCCTGCACTCTCGACTGCCGGGTGGTGGGTTCGAAATCCAACTGCGGGCATGGATGTTGTGGTGGCTGTTCAGGGTAAATTGTGGTGGTGCCAGGCACGTGACAACTGGGGGGGGGGGGTTATGGAATGACCCCCCCCCCCAATGTCGGGCGGAAAGGAAAAAGTTGGCAAATTCGCCAATCCGAAACAAAGATTGCATCACTGTGATATGCCGACAGCAAAATATTCGATTATTCATGGTATACATGTCGTCATTTCAGATCATATTAAAAATTTCCAGGGACAGAATTCGCACTGCGTTCGCATCTGCGTTTAATGTGGACGGGGAAGAAGAATATAGAAGGCATCACCGTTTGAGATTGTTTCCAAAACGCATAAATTCCGAGAGAGACACACAAGTCCATCTACACATAAAACAATATTACATAAAAGAATTTATTTCCCTCCTAGATACTTTCATTACTGAAATTTTAGCGAATATGGGTCAGTGTCTTGAAAAGATTGGACCATTATATAAAATGTTCTGCCCACCTCTTAAGAAAAATTTAATCGTTGAAGATATTGTACCAATGTGTGATTTATTTCCACCTGTTTGTAAGCCTGATCTGTATGTCATGTTGGGGGACTTTGATGTTTTAAGTAATTTAATTGAAGAAGACTTCAAAGATGTTGCATCTGTTTGCTTAAAAATAACCGAATTGAAAAATGTGTTGTTTAGTGCTTCAAAAACTGTAGCGATAAACGAACGTACATTTAGTAAGTTAAAATTGGTGAAGAACTTGTGTAGGACAAATATAGGAGATGATAGATTCGAGTCTTTAATCATTCTTTCAACAGAACGAGATTTAACTGATGCAATAAATACCAAGAAGTTAGTTAAAGCTTGGAGCTTCCTGAAAGCTAGAAGAATTAAAGTGTAAAAATGTATCTTGCTCACAAATTAACGTGCGCAAAACAATTAATCTACTAAATTACTTACACATTTGAAATAGTTTGTGTGTTGAATGTTTAAATGTCTAAATTTCTTTGGTATTAGAGAATAAATTATTTTTAGTATATTTTATTAAAGAAAAAGGTTTGAAAACAGATGTTGCAAGGACGTCGTTTCTAGAATAGTCAGGGGAGGCGCTGATGGATATGCGTTGTTTGTAGAGTTAAATTTTTGCCCCAATATGGGGGGGGGGGCAAAAATTTATGTAGATAGCAGTACGCAGGCAAAAATAAATGTAGATAGCAGTTTGATCGAATTTCACTTTTTTCGCGCTGAGTTAGAGAAAAGTAGGGTGGTTGTGATTGTGACGTCATGTGCCGCTTTTCATAATAGATATGCTTTTAGCAGTAGAACAAGCAAACTTTTTAATTTAACCGGTGTAGCCACGGGCGGCAAATAGGGGCGCGAGGGGGCGCGGTTGCGCCCCCAAATTTTTCTTATTCTGGACCAAAACTGAAAAAGCGTAAAAGCATTCCAAGCAAATTAAGTGAAAAAAAATCCCCAAGGTGAAAAAAATCCCCATGATGATGTTAAATCATATCACAGAATCAATATTCAATATGAAATTATAGATTCAGTATCTAATGAAATTGAGACAAGATTTAATGAGAACAATATATCCGTTTTGTTTGCCCTTAGTTCAGTATTATCCGGATCAGATATCGGAAAAGAAAAAGAAAAAGTTTCAACCATATGCAAAGTATATAATTTCCAGAAAGAGGAATTGCTATGAGAATTGCTACTGTTTTATTTGATGGTGGAAAATGTAAACATAGACGATAGACCATCCCAATTTTAAAAGTCGCCTGAATTATTTTAAAGAGCAGAATTTAAAAAAATGTGTTTCCTGTCATAACATTATTAGTTAAATTATTTTTGACTGTGCCAATCAGCTCAGCCAGTTGTGAAAGGTCTTTTTCGTGTCTCAGGAGGTTGAAAAATTGTTTGCGCAATACAATGGTACAAGAAAGACTTTCATCTTTAGTTACTTTAGCTATAGATTAGGATGTACCACTGGATTATGATGATATTGTAACAAAATTTTCTCTTCATCCAAACTCTAAGAACCGGCGTTTAAAACTTCAATAACAAGTAAACAAATATAGATATTTGTATTTAGAAAAATTATGTTAACAACAATTACGTTACCACAATTATGTACAAAAATTATGTTAGCAACAATTATTTTTCTCAACATCAATTTAATTTTATGATCCCTCTCCCCTCTCCTCCCTCCCCCCCCCCCCTGTTAACAAGCATTTTATTTATTTCATATTGGGGATTTTCATACAAATCTCGCACCCCCAAATGAAATGCTGAAATGCCGCCCCTGGGTGTAGCCCTAAGAAAAATAGGGTGATCGTGATTGAATCACGCATCGAGTTTTCATTGCAAATACGTTGGTGGAGAACCCTTAGATTCCAGTAACGACTTTGTCTATGGGTGAATCCGTGAGTGAGTGTGTGTGTGTGTGTCAAATTGTTGGCCCTTCGTAATTTCGAAAACTACTGTAGTGATTTGAACCCAGTTTAAGTGGCAAATTTCATAATATTATGTAGATTTTTTTTTAATCTATGTAAAATAGTATTTTGTTAAAATCGTCGGCTTTTCGTAAACAGGAAAACCGAAAATCTGGGTTGTTTAACATTTTATCTAGTTCTAGTCTTTTATATAATATATCTACACACACACACAGAGTTGGACAAAATACATTGAAAACATATTTTCGATACAAAATACATAGATTTTAGGGTATAAATTGCAAAATACTTTTCAAATTAAAAAAAAATTCCAAATACAAAATACATTTAAAAAATTTAAACATTGTTGTGTATTGGACTGGATTGAATTTTTAATGCAAAACAACATTTGTCTATCCATTTTATTGGAAATAAACAAACTCTATATTTGTCAAATATTAACATTGGCATTTTAAAAGGATTAAAATGTATTGAAAAACAAAGTTTGACTTAGAAAACTAATTTTAAATCTCAAAGATAATAAGGTAAAAATAAATAAAGAAAATAAATCAATCTATGGGAGGACACATTTCACATGGCAAAAATATAATAAACAAGAAAGATTAATCATGCATAAAGCATTGATTATGAAACACTTTCCAACTTCAATGTAAATTTATTTAAACATCTCTAAAATGCGATACATTCCTTGGTAGTATTTTTAAAATTATCACAATACTACATTAATTTATTATAATTGAAAACTTAAAACTTCATCGAAAAAAATGAACTTCATTCAAATGACGGCATTGAAATATAAATTGCCTGGTTTAAGCATTTCTAAAATGCGATACATTCCGCGGTAATATTTTTAAAATTATCATAATACTACAATAATTTATTATATTTGAAAACTTCATCGAAAACAAATGAAATTTATTCAAATGACGTCATCGAAATATAACACGCCAAGCACTCTCTATAAAAGCAGCATTTCATTCATAAACATTTTTCCATTCATTTCATTCATCACAATACTATAATAATTTATTTTATTTAAAACCTTAAGGCAAAATAATTTTGAGTTAAAGAAATGCTGCAATTCTTATACAACTCATTCTACATCTTTTGGTATTTACATTCTCCATCAGTGAAAATTAGGCTTCGTTGAAGAAATAATCAAAGTTGGATGATCATTTAAACTCATATATCGTAATATATAGTAATATATATTGTAATTGCGTTGTTTCAGTATGTAGATGCACAGAATTTAAGCAAAAATAAAGCGGTTTTAGGGCGGATACAACACTAAATATAGATTAAAAGGAACTTTAAAAATCACGATTTTGACACAAGATGGATGCCATATTTTATTTTGAATTATGTCACGTGATCTCTTCATATAATGGTCGCGTGATCGCTTCATATAACATGTTGTTGTTGAAACCCAGACCGTCCGACCTACCAGAAAGGTGTAAGGTAACTGTTTGGACGGTCGGGAAGTGCCGCCCAATTTAGACCGGAACCCAGTGGGGGGAGGCATCCACAGGGACCGTACTCTCCTTCCCCTACCACCAACCTCTCGGAAGGACTTTCGGACCCACATGTTTAACGTGATCGTACTCCGCATGAACACGGCGGCAGTTTTGGCAGTGGCTGGAATCGAACCCGGGCCTACCGAGTGCAACTCCAGCGCGCTAACCAATGGGCTACCGCGCCCGCTTCATATAACATGTTGAAGACCCAGACCGTCCGACTCGTCCAGAGGACTAAGAGCAGCTATTTGGACGGCCGGACTCATATAACATGTGTAATTATTATTTTAATTTTTATTTAAAAACTACTGAATATATTTTGCTAAAATTTTTTTATATATTTTAAGGGATAATTTGAATATTACCTAAAATTTGCGAAGCAATTTGTGAATTTTAAATCCGCTTAAAAATGTTTGAAAAATTAGATCCCGTAGGGTTCAATGTATTTTATTTTTCCAACCCGGGTTCAATCCAAAACTATGGGTGATATTATTCATTTATATTCCCATAGGTCCCACAGACCGTCTGAACAACATACTAAAATTTCATTTGGATAAAGTCATTTTTACGGCAGTTATCGTGCTAACGGGCAGACAGACAGACAGAATGAATGAACAAAGTCATAAACGCTTTTCAACTATGTTGTAAAGTGTTAAAAAACAAGAAATTGATGAAGAAACTTTCATATTGTGGCAAATGGCTTATGCACACACATAACATTTCATATCATCAATCAATCGTGTATTGTTCTTGATATTTCATGTCTACAATTTACTCAGTGAGCACGAACATTTCCCTGAAAATATTCGAAATATGCTGCAGGCGGTATTAAAAACATGCGTTTTGTCCAAATATCGCTTTCTAAATACGAGTCTGAATTAACTGGACTGGAGTGTCAAAAATCCAGACCACTCGACTGGTCTTAGAGCTTACAGCAGTTGTTTGGCTCAACTCAACTCGACTTTCTCACAGCAGAATCCATTTTTAAGTAGCTTGTGGGTTTTATTTCCCTTTTTTAACACTTCCCAACATAGTTGAAAAGTGTTTATGACTTTGGCAATTCTGTCTGTCTGTCCGTTCGCACGATAACTGTCGTAAAAATGACTTTATCAAAATGAAATTTTAGTATGTTGTTGAGACTGTCTGTGGGACATATGAGAATGTAAATGAATAATATCCCCCAATTAGTTTTGGATTGAACCCGGGTTGAAGAAATGAAATACATTGAACCCTATGGGACCTCATTTTTCAACATGTTTAAACCATAGTTAAATTTCGTAAGTTGCTTTGAAAACTTTGGAAAATATTCAAATTATCCAATAAAATATATAAAAAAAAATTTGAGTAAAATAGGTTCGGTAGTTTTTTAAATAAAAATTTAAATAATAATGACACCCTTATAATATGAAGGGATCACGTGACCCACTTCAAAATAAAATATGGCATCCATCTTGTGTCAAAATCGTGATTTTTAAAATTCTCTTTAATTTATATTTAGTGTTGTATCCGTCCTAAAACTGCTTTATTCTTGGTTAATTTCTGTGCATCTACATACTGAAACAACGCAATTACAATATATTTGAATTTAAATGATCATCAAACTTTGATTGTTTCTACAACGAAGCCTAATTTTCACTTATGGAGAATGTAAACACCAAAAGATGTAAAATGAGTTGTATAAGAATTGCTGCATTTCTTTAACACAAAATTATTTAGCTCATGGATTCTGCAATATAGCTGATATGAATGAAACATTCATTGATTTTACATAGAGAAGCATACGTTTTATCGATGAAGTTTTAAGCGCAGACTTAAATTACTTGTACTTCCATGGTTTTAAGTTTTTAAATAGAATAAATTATTATAGTATTGTGATGAATGAAAGGAATGGAAAAAAGTTCATGAATGAAATGCTGATTTTATATTAAGAGCCAGGCATTTATATTTGGATGACGTCATTTGAATAAAGTTCATTTGTTTTCGATGAAGTTTTCAAATATAATAAATTATTGTAGTATTATGATAATTTTAAAAATATTACCGAGGAATGTATCGCATTTTAGAGATGTTTAAACCAGGCAATTTATATTTTAATGCGGTCATTTGAATAAAGTTCATGTTTTACGGTGAAATTTTAAGTTTTCAAATATAATAAATTAATGTAGTAATGTGATAATTTTAAAAGTATTACCGTGGAATATATCGCATTTTAGAGATGTTTAAATAAAATTGCATTGAAGTTGGAAAGTGTTTCATAATCAATGCTTTATGCATGATTGATCTTTCTTGTTCTATGTATGATTATGTCAAATATTATCCTATGCTGCTATGTTAAAAAAATACATAATTTCGAATACATTTCGAAGTTTTCACTCGAATTTAAAAAAAAAAATTCCTTCTAGTTCTGGATTTTTTTTGTAATACAGATAGATATAAAATTTCGTGATAATCCAATAATAGTTGTGGCAGCTATAGTGTACACAAGAGATCGACCACAGACAGAAAGATGGACATCACTCAAAAAGAGTGCAAACGTATTCAGCAGGTCGTGAAACTTATATTGGCATCAAAATCCCGAATTCGAATATTTTCGTTCCATATCATATTACATACTATGAGAAAATAAACATTTTTCATTAAATAGAAATGTTTAATTTTTTTTATATTAAAATGTAAAGGTTGCAGATTCCACTTCAACGGTAAGAGCTTACAATTACGTCCCAGTAGCTTAACGGTAGCGCTTTGGCTGGTCAGTTCGGAGATCCAGGGTTCGATTCGCGGTTGGGGCAGCAAGGATCTTTACAAAATTTAAAATGTCGTCAGAAGTAAACCGGAGTTCAGCGAAGTAATATTTGTAGAATTGAGAAAGCTATAAATATTTTTCTTGCAACCCCACCTAAAAAGTTTTGATGTGAATAACATCTTTGGTTGATGTATCTCTGGCTGAAATCGGAGCATTACGAAGATGGAAACACTTTTTGGAGGTTTATAACCCCAAACTTAATAGATAAGAATAGAAATCATTTTTCTTATTTTGTCGGAAATAATGTTCAGATTAAAAATATATAAGAATAATTTCAATATTTTAATATTTTAAAGACAATTTTATTGAGAAAAATTAAAAAAATAGCCTTTGAATGAGTGTTTTTATTCCCATTTTTCGAACCTGTACTCGAAATATATAATAAACTATAAAAGATAAATATAAATAGTAAACGACAAAAATGCGTACTGGAAAAGTTAGCGTTAAAATATATATTTAACATTAAAATAAAAGTTCTTACAGTTTTCGAGTCATCGTCTTGTCAAATTATCCGTTTTTCAAGCTTGTAATGTTTATATTTCAAAGAGAGACAACTTTAAACAATAAGCCAGAATAAGCAAGAATTTTTTCTGAATATGCCACCCACTTCCTTTATGGAGAGAAAGCAATTAGCATTTTTCTAAGGTTAAAATCATATATACTTTGCTATGAATGTTATTTTGAATAAATGATGAGGTGTTTTATATGAAATGAAACTTTTTTATGCTTCTATATTTGCATCGTATTAATATGAAAAATAATATGGTTTCATTCATACATATCTTGGCTGATTTTCAAACATTTTATTTCAAAAATATGTAGTACAGAAAATAAATAGTACAAATTCATTATCCGCAAAATTATTTTTTAACTAAAATCACTATAAATATATATTTTTTTCTCATTAAAGTGATCTTTAATGTTTCTATGCAGTAAACATAAAACATTCTAAAATATTTTACAAAAAATGCATTTTTTTTTAAACATAAATATTAATTTTTATAACCCATTTTTTAAATCGGACAAAAATATTTTTTTATTATCATTTTTTTAATTTTTAATTAGAATATATAGGATCAATGCAGCATGTAAATTAATTTCTAAGCAAATAGTTTCTAGTACTATGTAATATAATATATACTATATGTAATATAGTATAATATTGTTTCACAAAAATATTCGAAATCGAGATTTTAATGCCGATATATGTTTTAGGATCTCCTGAACACGTAATTAAAATTATTAAGAATGAGATTCTGGTATGAGAAAGTCGAGTGGAGCCAAACGCCAGTTAATTTTTATTTTGATTAAAGTTAAGCTATTTTATATTTCTATGCACTAAACATAAAACATTCGAAATTATTTTTATATAAAAATGCATTGTTTTTTAAATATTAATTTTCAAATTTCATTTCTTAAATCGGACAAAAATATTTGTTATTATAATTTTTTTTTTTTTCAAACAACATATATTTTAACTTTTAAGCAAATTGGATAATAACTGTTTTTTTTTTATATTTAATCATAAATATATATAATCATGCGGAAAGGCACAAAAATTTGAAACTGAGAAAAAAAAAGGATTTAAAAAAACATTATAAGTAATTTAAAACAATTGAACTTTATTTTTTGATTATTTTGAGTCCGGTTTTGATGCGGTTTGCTTTAAATTAATCCCAAAACACAAAATATATAATTTTTATTTTATAATTAAATTTGCAAAATCGGTGTTTTGCTGAAAATGAAATAGTGTGAAGTATAAAAATTCTTACCTTTTTTCAGACGTCTACTCCAATATAATCAATGTCATGTTTTCCGTATTCAAAATCCCAATGTCACTGAGGAAGAACTACTTCCGGTAACAAGATATAATAAGGAAGTCCAGAAACATCAAAGACGTACCGCTCAGTGGAGGCTCACGAGAATTTGTGTGGCGGGGGTTGAAGCTAAAACAGGGATCCGATTCAAATAGCGCCAAAATGAGCGCCACAAGTCAGCTGTTGGCGAAACGCAGTAGCTTTCCGAGGTTTTCTGAGGCCCCCTAGCGAGCTTTCACAAAAATGCCTCGTCTGAACAATAAATACAGTGAAACGTCACACATTCGAAAATTGGTAATCTGAAAATTGGATTATTCGACAATTTAATTATGTTTTAGTATAAAAATTATAAATATTATGTTGTAAAGTATAAAAGTATAAATATTATGTTGCAAAGTAACAAAATATAGTAATAATGATAAAAGAACAAGTATAATATTTCGAACTACAGGCCTATTACCATTCTCTCCCCTTTTTCAAAAGTTTTTGAATGTGTTATGCATGAAAGGATCTTTTCCCAAATTAAGCAATGGTTTCTCTGTACCAGCATGGGTTCATGCCAAGACCATCAACTGTAACTAATTTAGCTTGTCTTACCAGTGATATTGTTGATGCTATTAAAAACAAGAGACAACTTGATGTTATTTATACTGACTTTAGTAAAGCTTCTGATCACATCGATCTGGGGTTATTAACTCGTAAACTGATTACTAGCGGTTTTAGTGTTGATTTGTCGATTTGGTTATACTCTTATATTTCAGATAGACTGTATTCTGTAAAGTACTGTGGTGTAAACTCTAGACTATACAGTAATTCCTCTGGTGTTCCGCAGGGTTCTAATCTGGGCCCACTCCTTTTTTTAATTTTTATTAATGAAATTCCCCGGATTTTTAAAACAGCTAAATGTCTTATGTTTGCAGACGATTTGAAGCTTTATATGAAAATCAACTCATTAACTGATTGGAACTGATGCAGAGAGATCTAGATGAACTGTATAACTGGTCTGTACTAAATAAACTCCATTTAAATATTTCTAAATGCTATGTTATGAGCATTGCTAGGATCCATAATATTCTTAATTACAATTATATTTTAAATAATTCATCTCTATCTCGATGTACTCATATTATTGATTTAGGTGTCACTTTCGATGATACTTTTAACTTTCAGAGACATATCGGTAATATTATTAAAAGAGCATACCAAAGACTTGGTTTCACCTTAAGACGATCTCGTGTTTTTGCCAGCTCTGATACGATTATTTGTATTTATAATACCCTTGTTAAACCAATCTTGGAATATTGTGCAATGATTTGGGACCCTGTTTACAATCTGCATTCTCAACGGATAGAAATCGTGCAAAATAAACTATTACGTACTATTGATTACAGATTGACTGGCTATTATCCTTATGATATGCATACGAGGGAACTCAGACGGAAATATAGTTTAATGTCTCTTAAAAAAAGAAGACGCTGGTCCTGCCTCTTGTTTTATTATAAGGTTTTAAATAATACTATTGATTGCCCTATTTTACTTTCATGCCTGGAATTCCACATACCTGTCAATAATACCAGGAAAAAAACTCTTTTTCACAATACTACTGTTAAACACAACTACATTAAATGCTATTCTATCTATAAATTTGTTGATCTATATAATACCTATTGTGCTGATATTGGTATATTTAACTTGACTCCTGCCTGTTTTAAAAAAGCCTGTTTCAATGCGCTTGACATGTTTGCTACTTAGTATTCTTGTATCCCATGTTCTGTACTTTTTAATTTCTTGTGTGGCTACTGTAACTGAATTTCATCTGTAGTTGCCACGTAAATTGAATAAAATAAAATAAAATAAAATAAAATAATATTAATAATAATAGTAGAATACGGATTTATTAAACGACTAACATATGCGCTAGGTTTTTCACTTTAGGTTATAGAATAGAAAGTTGGGTCTCCCCGAATCAACAATATTTTGAAGATCTTTGTATGATAGAAAATACTTCCGGGTTCAAAACTGCCTTGTCTCAATGGCCAATCCAACCATAGTTATATAACTGTCCCCGTGTTCACGCGGAGTTATATATGTGGGTCCGTAAATCCTTCGAGAGGTTAGTGGTAGGGGAAGGAAGGTACGGTCGCTGCGGATGCCACTCTGAGTTCCGGTCTAAATTGAGCGGCATTGTCCCGGCTGTCCAAGTACATACCTTATATCTTCGAGTATACCGGGCGGTCTAAGTCGAAAAAGACGAAAAATAACCTGGTTATATAACAAAGTGCGCCATGGGAATTATAGTACCATGATCTCAAGATGTCAACTACAATTCGATAAACATGTTGTAGCCAAGACATTGTAAAGAATTATAAACTGATACACAAATGCCTAATGTTAAAATGTAAAATTATATAAAATGCCAAGAAAATGTTGGATTGGTTATACTGTATAACACACTAATGATTCTTTAAAGAAAATGCAAGATAAACACAATAAGAATAATGAACAGAATTATGAGGCTCTTTCCAAACATGAGGCTTCTTCTTCTTCTTCGACCCAAACCGTCCGATCTACCCGAAGGTGTAAGGTATCTGTTTGGACTTCCAGGAACTGACACCCAATTTTGACTGGAACCCAGTGGGGATGGCATTCATAGGGACCGTACCATCCTTCCCCTACCACCAACCTCTCAGAAGGACTTACGGACGTGTATCAGAAGGACTTATATTTAACGTGTCCATACTCCGCGTGAACACGGGGACAGTTTGGTCAGAGACGGGAATAGAACATGCACTCGAAGGACCCGAATTCGACTACCGAAACTATTGCCGAGTCTACACGGAGTACAGGCATGCTGGGTTCGAAAGTTTTCCCGAGAGATTGGCTGTAGGGGAAGGAAGGTACAGTCCATGGTGTGTGTGTGTGTGGGGGGGGGGGGTCACGCTAAAAGTAGTCGATTTGTGTTCTTGAGTGCCCAAACCGTGTAAATCCGTCAAAAATTCGAATTTCATTTTCCAACCCTAAACCAATGCTTTATACATTAATTGCTATATATGGCTTATTGCTATGTAAAGCTTATAAAATGCATCATTTTATAAGCTTTTGTTTCCAAGGTTTTTATTAATAAAAAAATATGGTTGCCGACAGATAAATTAAACAGTTACAACTGCTTATATCCTTTCACCTGAATGATGAAATTTTACTTCAATATCTAATGCATTTCTTTTTTCTTCTCATACGGATTATAATACAAGTAAGAGGGTAAAACTAAAATATATAATATGGGTCGCGCGACTATGCATGCAATGAACGATTTCGTGCTTATTACGTACGCTTCATAATTTGATCCATTCCTCCGTCTATCCTAAGGCTCCTACGAACTGACTCGTCAAGCATATTGAAGCCCACCCAGGCCGAAAGCATAATCCATTAGCATTAGGAAGATTAGGATTATTTTCACTTTAGGAAGTACTATTGAAATTATTTTTGGTGGGTGTTCTTCACCAAACTTCTCTAAAAATACTAGAAAAAAGTTTAGGTAATTTCGTTTTCCCAAAAATGAAGAGGAAATAAAAAAATGTCTTATAAATAGTCGGCAAAATCATTGGATACCCGGTACAGAAGCATACTTGTGGAAGCTAAATTTTACAATATTGTAATTAAAATTTCTATTTTTATATAAAGTATTTATTTTAAACACTCATTTTATAATTTCGGTAAGTGTAGTATGTATTATTATTGAATTTTATTTGTTATAGTCTTTATCTTAGTAAACGTGGTTTGTAGTCCTGAATGTGTTATTCTCTCTTCCAAACTTAAACGTATAATTGCTTCAAATTGTATATATATTAAATATTTATTTATGTTACACCAATATCTTTCAAGTTTTATACACTTTATTGCATTTTTAGAGTATAATGATAAAATTGTAGATTCCTACAGCTAACAAACTGTCGCCGAGTGGAAATCTTACCATATTATAATAATTATGTAAACATAAGCTAAAATGGCAAATAAATCGAAATCCATTTATCATAAAAGATAATGAATAGTCAAATGGGATATTTTTACTAAAAACTGATAGAAATTATGTCTTAATGACTCGAATTTACTTTGGAATGGAACTGATATTTTCATTGCCAAGACGATGATTGGCGCCAATCATTTGATGTAAACATTGGCGCTATGCTTAGAAGATCTAGTTTAGACGATTTCCTCAATATTATCTTTTAAAGTACTTCAATTCTTTTGTACTAGGTATAAAAAATATATCGTTTACAATACAAATTTATATAATTTATTATTATAAGATTTTAAATGTTGTATTTATCTAATCTATACATCCACAGGTTTATAGTTAACAAAATTGCTCCTCTTTAAAATTTTAATACCTTTAAAATTAAATACACATTTTTATTTTAAAATGCCCCCCCCCCCCCCAGTACTATATATCATCATAAATATATATTTGAAAAATAACTTTTTATTATTTATTACAGGTATTTCAAATAATTCAAGGTCTTTCTGAGTTCATAATAAGACCACATTTTATTCTATATAATGTTAGAACTGTAACAAATGTAAAATAGAAATACACATCAAAGTATTTCATAAATTTTAATAAGACTGGATTTTTGCAAAAAAAAAAATAATAGGAAGGCAGTTGAAGAAATTTGTATAAGACTGAATTTATCACTGATTCGCAGAATTGTGGCACATAGCAATTTTTTTTTTTCTAGCATGGTAGGTATCGGCTATTCTAGATCTATGCAGTTGTCATCTTTGTGGAAGCCTTTCATGCTGACGAGAGCATAATAGGCTCAAAACCGGTCAATGGATGTTGCTATCTAGCGATTCTAATTTTTGGAACGCCCTCTTTATAGGCGGATTCTGCGAGTATGAGAATCTAATAGAATTCTATGAGAAACTCAAGTGGAGTCTCGCATTCCAAGCATTTCAATTGCAGCTCATCAGTTAACTTAATTCCAGTCCAGCGTCTATGACTCAGATGATTATTTGCTTCACACCGAATCCATTTGCCGTTGCCACACGAATGATCAAAATATTTTGCATAGAATTAAAAAAAAAATACAGGATCGCGGTGAATGATGACCTTTGATGAAAAGTCAGGCCACAAAAATGTTCCATTTGTCTCTAAATAGAATGGCAGCATCTTAATATTGTGCACTCGCATTGTCTGCAGCATCAAAGCATTCGAAAAGTATCCTGTGCATGTCGTGTAAGAACTCGTGGAACGTGATTGTTCTTATTTTCTTGCACCAGTATCCATTGTTCACTACATCCAAAGAGAATCACGCTAGTGACTGATGATGTCAAGTGTGCGCCTTGGTCGGAACGAACGTTCTAACGAAGCAAAGGGAAAACTTGAGATTGAGGCTTGTTTTACGTATTCGTAGTAGGTCATTAATTAAAAAATAATGATTAAAAGTAATAATTTAATTTAAAATAGCGAATAGTGTGTCACCCAATAATTATATAATAATAATATTTTAATTAAAAAATATGGAGTGTGGATCACAATATAATTAAAAAATAATAATAATTTAATTAAAACATGTGGGGTGCGGGTTACCCACTGACTTTCTCGTTCGTTCATATTCTGTATTTTTACTTTTCCCAGAGGGAAAGTATTAGAATCGTATCGAAAATTGGAACTCGAGTTTTCGAGGAACGTTTAAGAGAATCTTGAATCCATCATTTTTAGCGTGGCGTCTGTGTTGTCTAAGTGTGTGTCTGTGTATCCACTCTACGACGAAATTCCACAACATTTGGTTGGTAAGTCATTTGTGGGTTACCCTGTTGTTAGGCCAAGGTCTTGTCCACGTGTAAAATTTTAATGCTTGGATATTATTTAATTTTCTATTATCGATTCCTTTCCATTGATATTTGTTGTTTGTATTTTATATTCCACTTGATAGATGATTTTTTGATTCGATTGATACTTTTTTATTTGTTAGGCATCCTCTTTTATATTGGGTTTTTTTGAGTTGCAACTTCTCTCTGTTCTATCATTGGATTTTCAAACTTTTGTTATTATATATATATATATATATATATATATATATATATATATATATATATATATATATATATATACGTGTGTGTGTGTGTGTGTGTTGAAGACCCAGATCGTCCGACTCATCCTGAGGACTTGAGCAACTATTTGGACGGCTGGATATGTGTGTGTGTGTGTTTTTATATAAGAAAAATATATTATTTGTATATAGGTATGATTTTACAAATAACATTCCGCTTGCCTTTCGTTTATCTAAGTATTTCGCTGCTCCTTTACATCTCCATAGTCCCATGGTTGACTGATAATGGGGAGTTTACTGTACTACCACCACCACGGAATTCATATTTCTAAAATGACAACGATTATATAAAATTAACGACGGCAATTAATAACAATGACTATATAATGCGTTCCTGCTCTCTATATCAACGAACACGATTGTGACAGCATGGGCGGGGGGAACGCATGCTCTTTCTTGCGAGAGTACACGACCGCTATTTTTCGTCTGAAATGCGAATGCCAACTTTTATAGATCCACTTAAAATTGTATAAAAAAAATATCAGGACTAAAGTAATCATATTTTTTTATTATTATTAGAATGCGAAGATATCCATATTTAAGCCAATATATAAGCCAAAAATTAGAATTCTGTGAATCTTCAATTTTCCCATTCAAGAACGTGAAAATAAAAGCTACATGTATATTTCCATGATTTGAAAAAAATAAATATATTAAATATGAATTTTTTTTTTTTTTCCAATGGCTGATACAAAAGATAACTGAAGCGAACAAAAAATATGTCATGAACAGAAATAAGAAAAAATGACAGCCACAGAAGAAAGTCTGTGAACAGCCCATACGGTGCCTCACAGCATCAAATGTTGCGGAAAGAGAGAGAGGGGGGGGGGGTAGGGGGGAGAGGGGGGAGAGAGCGAGAGCGAGAGAGAGAGAGAGACGGCCAGTGGAGAAGGTCTGTCCATCCGCTCCTCTCCTGAATGTCACAGAGTGCGGGAAGGGTGCTCAAATATACGAATTAATATGAAATAATCGTCCTAAGGATTTTGTTCAAAGCTCGTTAGAAAATTCCTTTTTCGATGTTTTAGATGGTTTCAAGATGGAAACTCTGTTGTGATAATATTTTAAATCGCTAAAGAACCGATTTGGATGAAAATA
Organism: Amaurobius ferox; assembly: GCA_951213105.1. Lineage (NCBI taxonomy): Eukaryota > Metazoa > Arthropoda > Arachnida > Araneae > Amaurobiidae > Amaurobius > Amaurobius ferox. The sequence continues at coordinate 1,437,819 of OX578154.1, forward strand.
TGAAAATAGCTCAGAATTGCGTTTCAGCATAAAAAAAATCTGATGTGGACAGCACATGACTTTCCTTATATAATGCAATGAATTTACTACTTTTTCAGTAAAAAAATAATATAGGTCATTCTTATAGTAGATACTTATATTCTTTCCAAGATATTGAATTTTCATCAAATTAGTTGTCATTTTCATTGATTTAGCGTCATTCTTATCCATTTTGCGAGATTTTCGTTAATTTGGCAACATAATGTTGCCAAAAAAAGTCGTCAAGTTGACGACATTCCGCCAACTTGGTCGCCAAAATATCGCGAAGCGTTATGGATGGAGAAATAAGTCATTCCTTTAGCAGATAAATGACTATTGGCGTTCAAATAAAAAAGTATTACTCAAAGTATATTTTCTCATGAAAGGAACGAGATAGATCCACGAGAATGATGTCACTAAATTTATTGCATGATATTACCTATGAAAATAGAACATGTTTCTCAACCGTTAATATATATATATTTTAATTTAATTTATGGGATTTTTTGATATATTTATTTGAAATATGTTCAATATCTCGAGAACGGTTCGTGCTAGCTTTCTAAAGTTTATGTCAATCGTTTTCTAAGGAAAAATTACATAAGAAATGCCTATTTGCGTAACTTTATTAAAGGTTTTGATTTTTTGATGATTTTTCAAAATTTCACTCGAAAATTTAGGAGGGTTTTGAACATTCGATTGCGTTTAAAAACAATAGGCTTCCAGTATTCCCGGATTGTAATTTTGTACCAAATTTTGTTCGAATTGCTCCATTCATTCGTAAGATATCGTCTCCACAGACTCACTGACACACACACACACACACACAGACATCACCTCAAAAACGTCTGATTCGTGTTCAGGGATGCTCGAAACGTGTTCTCACGTCCAAAACTCGAATTCGAATTTTCGACCCCGTCACAATACTTTCCTTATACATTATACTACGTATATAAGGAAAGAAAGAACTAATAAAGCTAATAAACTAATTCGAATTTTTAATAGGTCGCTCCGGTGTGTCTTAGGACTTGACCGAATGTCTTAGCTGTAGGTCGCTTAGATTTTCTTTTATGCAACATGAAGATGAACAGACATGCTTTTTTATTATATAACGTATACTTAAAAATACCTAAAAAGCTCTTTAACTTTAAAGCTTTTTAACAAATGCAATTGTTTAAATTGAGATATTTTTAACTCTGATAAATATATAGATTTTGGAACTATGTCCTTACTTTTAATGTCCCTACTTTATCGATGCTGCTAAACACGTATCTAGATGTCCTGTTGGATAATCTATATCTGATGGTGATAATTCCAATGGAAACACCTTTCACAGGGCCACCAATGGGGGTGGGAGCGTCCAGACTTCAGAGGGAAACTAGAAAAGATGAAGACATGAAAAATTCAGATATTAACGAAAGTATCATGATCTCGATAGTATCATGATAGTATCATGATCTCGATATGCTTCGGCGAAAAAAAATGTCATAGCCAAAGCATTGTAAAGACAATTGTAAACTGATACACAAATCACTGATAATAAAATATAGTTATGCAAAATACAAGAAAACGTTCGATTAGCTATAATGCACTAAAGAGTCTTTCAAATAATGCAAGAGAGGTCCGATAAAAAGAATGTGTAAAGAGCTTTGCTGCCACAACCGGGAATCGAAACCTGGATCTCCAAACTGGCCAGCCGACGCTCTTCCGTGGAGCTACTGGTGCGAAATTGCAAGCTTTTATCGTCGAAGTGGGCTCTGCATTCTCCATCCTCTAATGTCAAATTGGCAGGCAACTGACAATCTGATTAACCACCTCCTGCTATTTTTACCTCAGGTTAGATTCCTAGTACTACTATGTTAGTCAGATTACTATTCTGCGGGGTCGTTATCCTCTCAATTTGAAATCGTCGCTCAATTGTCCAGAGTTCACTGAATCTTTACTAGTCGTACTAGAGAGAGAGAGAGAGAGGGGGTTCCTTTTAGACCTCCGATATCAAAATTGTATTCAAAATTAAATCCACACCATTTTTGCAATAAATTCGTTGACGTTGACCATTACATTTTCGATTGTCCTTTTTCTAAAATTTGTCATCTCTGCAAACCCTCTCCCTCTAATAAACCAATTTGGTTCTTCAAAGTTCGTTCAAATCCCTCTTCAGTAGGTAAAATTAAAAACTGTATTCTTGTTGCCATGGGAATTTCTAATAAAGTGACCTGAGCTTATGAGTAGATTCTGCTCTCAATTAATTTTGATCAATGAATCCTTTTATTTCATTCTTATTAACTTATGTGAACTTATTGTGTTCTCTCCATATTTTCTGTTTAAAAAAAAAAGCTATGTTAACTGTTCTTATTTTCTCGGTTCTTTCTTTTTCTTTTGACTCTTTTTATTTGTATTTTTTCTAATTTTTCTTTTCTAAATTTTATTCCAAATTTCTGTTTTTGTTTTTCATGTGCCTAATTTTTTTTTTCCTTTTCATATATTTTCTTTTTATGTATTTTCTAAATTTTACTTTTAAAATTCTATTATTTTCTTTAACCTATTTTTCATTATGTTATTATACTTCACTCTAAATTTTATTTTTCAATGATCTTTTTATCTATATTCGCAATAACCCTTTTCCCATTTTTGAAAAATGGACGTATTTCTCAAGTTCAAATATAATGTAAAACTGCCTGTTTAATCACAACATTTTTCATCAATTTCAATCTTTTTAGACCTAAATAAATGTTCGTTTGGCAGGATGGTAGACCTTGGATGCCTCCTGAGTGCAGGAAGTATCCTCTCCCGGCCTTGCAGCTAGCTACTCTAAACCCACTATGTGAGTCACACGGTCTGGGGTCTTCAGACCTCTGACATCTGTGCACTAATCTGCAGGGCTGATATGCTCGGGCTCCATTGTACAGAGCCTTGCTGTCCCAAACGGGAATCGAACCCTGGATCTCCGAACTGGCCAGCCGACGCTCTACCGTTGAGTAACTGGGACGAAATTGTAAACTTTTATCGTCAAAGTGGACTTTGCAAATGTACAAAATTTATATACCCTTCATAAGCATGACGCCCCAAGCAGGACCTTGGGCTGCTTGATACTCGGGACGCCCCTGTAGGGGTCCCACAATTTGTATGGGCGCCCTGCTTCCTCTCAGAGCATTTTACGACCATATCCTTTCCACTGCGCTATCTATCTTATTAAGAACTCAGTTCTACAGCTATATTGCTCTGTCAGATGTATCGCTCATTTTGCTTCTTCTCCGAGAGGCAGTTTATAACGAGCGCCGCTACTGTGCCTCACTGGAAGTATTTGATTAATATTTAGGTTCAAAAGAGGGAAATAAATCAGGTAGCACCTCCAAAAATTCTGCCGTTGACACCCATTATTTTTCATGTTCCATTCATTCCTTTAGTAACGGATTCCTGTCTGAGGCCCTCTCTTCTGCTGCTCCCTCATTTTTTCCCGCGCAATACTTTATCTCCGGCGAAGACATTACGAGCGGAATAAAACAGTCTGCGAAATTCCATTCGAAAATATTCTACTTATTTTCGTCGGAATTTCATTTCGCTTGTGTTCGGATTACTACTTCTCTTTTCCGTAGTTTTCCCCCGAATAACGGCGCCCCCAAAAAGGATCAAATTTGGGTGAGGATACATCATTTGGATAGAAGCTTTGGTTGCTTCTTATGCGCCAAGTTTTTTTTTTTTTTTTTTTTTTTTTTTCGCGACTGCCGACGGACGGATATGCATGGTACTAGAGATACGTCGGGTTTGGCTGATCATCGCTACTTAGGACGACTGTTGCAAGGCAATTGAAATAAATTATTCGAATGGTCTAACTAGTGTAAAGTAGTTAGTACACGAGCGTAGTAGCCAGGGTTTTATTTCGGGGGAGGGGGGGGGGACTATTTTTTTGATTGCCTGGAAAATTAAAATTTTTAGCAATGAAAATTAATTATATGCATTTTTGCTGCTCAGTAGCTGAAAATATATATATATATATATATATATATATAATTATTAAGTTTAATTGGGAAAATTTCATTGGAATTGACTTCGGGGGGGTAGGGACGGACCCTAAGATACCCCCCTGCCTACGCCCTTGAATTGGTAACATAGCATAGGCGTCGTAGCCAAGATCTCAGATTCAGTGTTTCTTTCAGGCATACCTTCGGAAACATTTTATGAAACCTAGTTTCTATTTATGTTGTATAGCATTTAGATATATTTATATAGGACAAATAGAAAACTTGCCCCTTCTAAAATGTCATTCGCCCTCTCTGCCAAAAAGTCCTGAAAGAAACACTGCTCGGATTGTGTCATAGATATTCTCTTATCTAAGGATTGTGTAGGAGGAGGGTTCGAGAACCAAATGATGAGGGGGGGGGGGGGTTGTGTTGAATTTCGTTTTCCAATAGAACATGGACACATGACGTCACACGGACCATTTCGCCCTTACGTTTCTAAAGCAAAATACTCGTTTGCTTAGCAGTATGGAAATATTCATTATTTCTGTATTAAAAGCGGTTACTTTAGAAGCTTACAATCTTTTAATCTCTAATTTTACTAAATGTATCTTGTTTAAGGGATATTTTTAATTAACCGGTAAATAAATATTCACTTCAGTTAAAATACATAGCCGAGTTTTTTGTTTGTTTTTTTAAGAAAAATCGTTACATATTTTTCCCTTCACGCTCGCATATACATTGCAGAATTTGCTAGTAAATGTATACATCTTTAGAACGCTAGTTAGTGACCATGGTAAAAATGAGTAGTAGTGTACATTCCCTTAAAATCACTTAAAGGGCACTTTAGCAAATTAAATCTTTAAATATATGTTGTTATTCAAGCATTCTAAATAACTTATTTTCATCCCAAAGATAAATTTCGACGTTTAATGGGTTTTCAATTTTTATTGGTCATCATCGTCCGTTTACTATTACACGCTATAGTAAAAATGATGCTCTTTTGCCCTTGCGTTTCTGCGCATTCTACTACGCAGGTTGTTTATTTACGCTCGTGCCCATGCTCTATACTGTAACTAACTTGTAAAATGTCCTCACTGGAATCTATTTTGACAAACATCCAGGCGGAGAAAACATCCGTACAGGCAACCTTTCTTATGACGTGAATCTAGGGCTGGCATGTGGAGAAGGGTTACTAGATTTGTCGATTTATCGCCAATTTTGCGACATTTGGTAACTTTTCGAAGGTTTGAGAATCACCTCAAAGTTACGAATATTCCACGAGATACGAGAGATTTATAGAAGTTTCTAAAGAATCTATAAAAGGAGTCATCATTGAGTCAAAGAACAGTGGACGTGGTACGAGCTACATTATTAATCTGTTTTATGAAATGAGTGTAGCGTTTAATGGCTGTTTTACCTTACCTCACAGTTGTTTAGTCTTCATGGGAGATAGTTAGAGCGCTATTTGTTGCATAGTGTTTCTGTTTACGCCGTGCTTGTAAATAAACGTGTTAGTTATCCAGAAATTTGGACTCATTATTGTATCCTAAAAGTACACCCATGATACTGGAGGATAGGTCGTAACAATATATGCCTTAGAAAGATCTATGGTAATTGTTCATCCAATAGCGAGAGGGGGAGGGGGATATGACTATGAAACCCCTCTGCCTGCGCCACTGAGAGGTAGCACGTTTTGGCGTAATACAGGAAGCCAGGGTCGTAGTCAGATACATAATCGAAGAAAAGCAGGAAAAAAATCAATTAAGATAAGGAAACTTGAGCAACGTAAATAGCACAAATAATACAATATACCGCTGTTATTTGTGCGTTATTGTGTGATTTGTGTTATTATTGTGTGAGTTGTACTCATTTGCATTGCTCAAGTTTTCCTTGTCTTTCGCTCAAAGTGTGTCTTACTTATTGAAAACAGTTAAGAGTTATTTTTAAAGTGTATTATCTTAAATATTTCAATTTTAAATCTGTGGGCAATATTTAAATTCGGGTATCTTTTAATCATTTTTTTTAATTAATTAAAAATTTAATTTGTAACCATATTGGGGGAAGGGGGGGGGGCGATCATCTATCTCAGTATTAGTAAATTTTTTATTTGGCGCATTTGAAAATTTTTGTTGGTTTATCTTAGTTTCCGTTTTCCGCAAACGTTTTTATTTTCACTTTTCCTGCAATACATTGTAATGTATAGGGAAAGTATTGGAATCATACCGAAAATCACAACTCGAGTTTTCGACGGATCTACACGTTTCAAGACCTCTAGAATATGAATAAACTATTTTTAGCGTGACGTCTGTGTGTCTGTCTGTGTGTCTGTCTGTCTTTCTGTGCAATGTATGTATCCACTCTAACTAAAAATCTAATGGACCGAATTTCATAAAATTTGGTATGTAAGTCACTTGGGTGAGACCCTGGTGCTGATTGGTTTTTGGTAGGGTTCGTAAAAACATAACCCGCCTTTATTTGCGAAATGGCCCGTAAAAGTTTCATGTATGCACTCTAGCTAAAATACTAATAGAACAAATTTCACAAAATTTGGTAGATAAGTTACTTGTAAGATGCTTTGGTGCTGATAAGATTTTGGTACAATTCAGGAAAGAACAACCTGCCTTTTTTTACGAAATGACCCGCAAAAATTTTATGTATTCACTCTAGCTAAAATACTAATCGACCACATTTCAAAAAATTTGGCAGATAAGTTACTTGAGGGACACTCTGGTGCCGATTAAATTTTGGTACGATTCGGAACAGACCAACCTGCCTTTTTTTACGAAACTGCTCACAAAAATCACAAAAGTAATAAATACTACATATGTTGAAATGTATCAATTAAATTCTTGTTTTATAAGCAATTTTTGACGAGGAAAAAATTATAACATACTCCATTGTACTTTAGGACTAATCGTTCACAAGATATTTGAGATTCCTTGCATTTTTGTTCCACCGCTATCGGAAAAATGTCCAATTACCAAATAAAAAAACATGAATTAAGAATGCAAATTTAGTGTTTTTTGGTGCAATTAAACTCCATCTAATGAATTATTAAAGAAATAAATTAAATGTAAATTTGAGTCTGCAGGGAAAGTCATGTGCTGCCCACATCAGATTTTTTACTTTCGCCACACTTTTTGTAGCAGGGGTTAAACATTCTGAAGGGGACTCTTTGCCCCCTCTACTTATACGACCCTACAGTAGGCTTATGTTCGATCTCTGGTTTCGGTTGAGTTGAAGGCCCAGACCAAGCGACCAACCCAGGGGTTTATGGTAACAAAATGTGTGGCCGGGGTTTCGGTTGAGTGTTGTTTTGAGCTAAAATTAATTCTAATACTTTACAAATGGTGGCTGAATTAAAAATCTGATGTGAGCAGCACATGACTTTCCCTGCAGACTTATATTCACGTTCTCTTTATTTTAATTACATTTATTTCACTTTTTATTCAATTTTCGTTCTCATTTGATAACTGGACTTATTTTCAAAGGTGGCGTAGAGAAAATACGAAAAAACTAAAATATCTCGAGAACAGCTAGTCCTAGTGTAATTGGGTTGGTCTTATTACTTTCTTCGTTAAAAATTACGTATTAAACAAGCATTTCATGCATATAATTGAGCATACGTAGTTTTTTATTTTAGATTTTGGCGATTTTTGCAGGCCATTTTGCAAAAAAAGCCAGGTCATTTTTTTCCGAATCATACCAAAATCTAATCAGCACCAGGGTAACCCACAAGCGACTAATCTACCAAATTTTGTGAAATTCGGTCCATTAGTTTTTCAGCTAGAGCCGATACAATTTTTGCGAGCCATTTCGCAAAATAGGCGGTTTTATTTTATCCCGAATCGTACCCCAAACTAATCAGCACCAGATTCGCCCACAAGGGACTTACCAAATTGTATGAAATTCGGTCTATTATTTTTTCAGTTAGAGTGGATACAAAATCTGCACAGACAGACACACAGACAGACAGACACACACACACAGACAGACACACAATTTTTACTAGCCATTTCGCAAAAAAAGGCGGGTTCTGTTTTTACGAATCGTACCAAAAACTAACCAGCACTAGGGTTATATCCAAGTGACTTACCTATCAAATTTTATGAAATTCGATCCATAAGTTTTTGAGTTAGAGTGGATACATACATTACACAGACACACAGACAGACACAGACACACGGACAGATACACAGACACACACACACACAGACACACACACACAGACGTCACGATAACACAGATTTTCGTATTCTAGAGGTCTCGAAACGTGTAGGTCCGTCGAAAACTCGAGTTGTGATTTTCGTCATGATTCCAATACTTTCCATATACATTACCATGTATTGCAGGGAAAGTACAAATCTGATGTGGGCAGCACATGACTTTCCCTGCAGACTCAAATTCATATTTTTTTTTTCTCTAAAAATTCATTAAATTGAGTTTAATTGCACAAAATAACACTAAATTTGCATTTTTAATTCAATTTCTGTTTTTATTTGGTAATTAGACATTTTTCTAAAAATGGCATAACTAAATTCGAAAAATCTCAAATATCTCAAGAATGGTTTGTCCTGGAGTAATAGAGTTGTTCTTATTATTTTCCTCACCAAAAATTACGTATAAAACAAGCATTTAATTGATATATTTGAACATATGTAGCTTTTTTTAGATTTTGCGATTTTTATGGACCATTTTGTAAAAAAAAGGCAGGTTGTTCTTTTCGGAATAATACCAAAGTTAATCAGCACCAGAGTATCGTACAAGTAACTTATCTACCAAATTTTGTGAAATTTGGTCAATTAGTATTTTAGCTAGAGTGGATACATGAAATTTTTACGGGCCATTTCGCAAAAAAAGGCGGGTTCTGTTTTTACGAATCGAACCAAAAACTAATCAGCACCAGGGTCATATCCAAGTGACTTACCTACCAAATTTTATGAAATTCGGTCCATTAGATTTTGAGTTAGAGTGGATACGTACATTGCACAGACAGACACACAGACAGACAGACAGACACACACACAGACGTCACGTTAAAAATAGTTTTTTCGTATTCTAGAGGTCTCGAAACGTGTAGATCCGTCGAAAACTCGAGTTGTGATTTTCGGCATGATTCCAATACTTTCCCTATACATTACCATGTATTGCAGGGAAAGTAAAAATAGCATGGTAGTGAACGGGTGGGCATTGTTGACGTCAATGGAATACGCCCCTCGTTCTAACAAACACCAGATAATTTTAGATAACAGTTTAAACGAGTATTCATGCATTTGTTCAAAAATATTATAGTAAACAACGAATAACACGTCTCATTGAATGTAAGTCATCAAATAAAATATGTTTTTCTGTAGGAAAGACAGTAAAATAATTTTTACTTTCCCTGCAATATATGGTAATATATAGGGAAAGTATTGGAATCATGCCGAAAATCGCAACTCGAGTTTTCGACGGATCTACACGTTTCGAGACCTCTAAAATACGAAAAAACTATGTTAGCATGACGTCTGTGTGTGTGTCTGTGTGTCTGTCCGTCCGTCTGTTTGTCTGTGAAGATTTTGTATCCACTCTAACTAAAAAGCTAATTGACCGAATTTCATAAAATTTGGTAGGTAAGTCCCTTGTGGGCGAATCTAGTGCTGATTAGTTTGGGGTACGATTCGGGAAAAAAAAAAACCCGCCTATTTTGCGAAATGGCCCGCAAAAATTGTATCGGCTCTAGCTGAAAAACTAATGGACCGAATTTCACAAAATTTGGTAGATAAGTCGCTTGTGGGTTACCCTGGTGCTGATTAGATTTTGGTATGATTCGGAAAAAAATAACCTGCATTTTTTTGCAAAATGCTCCCCAAAAATCGTCAAAATCTAAAATAAAAAACTACGTATGCTCAAATATATCCATTAAATGCTTGTTCTGTACGTAATTTTTAACGACGAAAAGAATAAGATCAACTCCATTACTCTAGAACTAGCCGTTCTCGAAATATTTTACTTTTTTCGTATTTTCTCTCTACGCCACCTTTGAAAATAAGTTGAGTTACCAAATCAGAACGAAAATTGAATTAAAAAAGTAAAACAAATGTAATTAAAATAAAGAGAACGTGGATATAAGTCTGCAGGGAAAGTCATGTGCTGCCCACATCAGATTTTTACTTTCCCTGCAATACATGGTAATATATAGGGGAAGTATTGGAATCGTGTCAAAAATTGCAACTCGAGTTTTCGAAGTATCTACACGTTTTGGGACATCTAGAACACGAAAAAGCTATTTTTAGCGTGACGTGTGTTTGTCTCTCTGTGCAATGTATGTATCGACTCTAACTCAAAAACGAATGGACACAATTTCATAAAATTTGGTAGGTAAGTCATTTGTGTGTGACCCTGGTGATGATTAGTTTTGGGTACGATTCGGGATAAAAGAACCTGCCCTCTTTTGCGAAATGGCCCGCAAAAATCTCATGTATCCTTTCCAGCTAAAAAACTAAGTGACCAATTACTACAAGATTTTTGGCAAATAAGTCACTTGTGGGATACTTCTGATATTGATTAGATTTGGGTACGATTCAGAAAATAAGAACCTGCCTTTTATTAAGAAATGGCCCGCAAAAATTATAAAAATTTAAAACTAAGTATGCTCAAATATATCCATTAAATGCTTGTTTTGTTTTATAAGTAATTTTTGGACGAGGAACATAATAATATCAACTCCATTACTCTAGGACTAATCGCTCTCGAGTTTTTTCGCATTTTTATTACGCCGTCTTTGAAAATATGTCCAGTTACCAAATAAAAACGAAAATTCGATTAAAAGTGCAATTTCTGTCTTATTTTGTGCAATGAAACTCAATTTAATGAATTATTTAAGAAATAAAGAGAAAATGAATTTTAGTCTGTAAAAAAAGACATAACTTGGCTCATCAGATTTTTCTCCAAATGAGTCTCCAGTGTTCCATGATTTTCCCGCCACTAGAACTGACGCTTTTTGGCCGTGGTGAACAATGGAAGCATGTGAACATCGACAAACGCATTCCAAGAGTTCCTATGTGGCGTGCAAAAGATACTTTTCTAATGATTTGGATTTCTTCTGAAGACAATGGAAAGTACTCAATATTCCGCTGCTACCATTCTATTTACAGACAAATGGAACATTTTTGTGGCCTGACTTTTCTACCGGTATTTCTCACGGCTGCTGTTTTCGCCTCATTTCATCATGTGAGCTATTTTGATTGCTGGTTTGATAAATGGATTCAGATAAGAAAAAATCTGATGTGGGCAACACATGACTTTCCCTGCAGACTCATACATACGTTCTCTTTATTTCTTCAATAATTCATTATAGAGTTTAATTGCACAAAATAACATCCATAATTATTTAAAATTACACTGAATTTAATTTAAATTTAATTCTCATTAGGTAACTGGACTTAATTTTAAAGGTGGCACAGTAAAAATGCGAAAAAACTTAAATATCTTGAGAACGGCTAGTCGTAGTATAATAGGATTGGTCTTATTCTTTTCATCGTTAAAAATTACGTATAAAACAAGCATTTAATTGATATATTTAAGCATACGTAATTTTCTGTTTCAGATTTTGGCGATTTTTGAGGGCCATTTTGCAAGAAAAGGCAGGTTGTTATTTTCAGAATCATACCAAAATCAAATCAGCACCAGGGTAACCCCCAAGTGACTTAGCTACTAAATTTTGTAAAATTTGATCTGTTACTTCTTCAGCTAGAGCGGATACGGACAATTTTTGAGGGCCATTTCGCAAAAAAAGCGGGTTCTTTTATTCCAAATCTTACTAAAAACTAATCAGCACCATGGTCACACACAAGTGACTTACCTTCCAAATTTTATCAAATTTGGTTCATTAGTTTTTGAGTTAGAGTGGATACATATATCGAGTTCTGATTTTCGGCATGATTCCAATACTTTCCCTATACATTACCATGTATAGCAGGGAAAGTAAAAATCTGATGTGAGCAAGCAGCATATGACTTTCGGAGTGGATACATATATCGAGTTGTGATTTTCGGCATAATTCCAAAACTTTCCCTATACATTACCATGTATTGCAGGGAAAGTAAAAATCTGATGTGAACAAGCAGCATATGACTTTCCCTACAAATTCAAATTCATTTTCTTATATATTATTTCACGATGCATTAAATTTAGTTCAATTGCATAAAATAACAGGGGTACTTTTTTGATAATATATATCCAATTTGCAGTTTTAATACATGTTCATTTCATTAATACACATTAAAGACTTCAGCTTTTTAATATTCCGAAAGCAAATATCTCGAGAACGGCTCATCCTAGAGTCATGGGATTAGTCTTACTTGCTGTGCTGTCAAAAATTACATGAAGAACAAGTACTTAATTAATGCATTTCAGTAATTTTAGTCATTTATTTCACAATTCCACGATCATTGTGGGCCATTTCGCAAAAACAAGGTCAGTTATATTTTTCCGAATTATGCTGAAATCTAAAGAGTATTACAATAACCCTCGAGGGATGTAAATATAACACTTTTAAGAAATTTCATTAAATAGTTTCTCTTTACAGTGAAAAACGTCTTCAGTTCCCAAATTAAAAAATCTGATGTGGGCAGCACATGACTTTCCCTGCAGACTTATATTAACGTTCTCTATATTTTAATTAAATTTATTTCACTTTTAATTCAATTTTCGTTCTCATTCGGTAACCGGACTTATTTTCAAAGGTGGCGTACAGAAAATACGGAAAACTAAAATATCTCGAGAACGGCTAGCCCTAGCGTAATAGGGTTGGTCTTATTATTTTCTTCGTTAAAAATTACTTATTAAACAAGCATTTATTGAATATATTTGAGTATACCTAGTTCTTTAGTTTAGATTTTGACGATTTTTGCGGGCCATTTTGGAAAAAAAGGCAGGTTATTTTTTTCCGAATCGTACCAAAATCTAATCAGCACCAGGGTAACCCACAAGTGACTCATTTACCGAATTTTGGGAAATTCGGTCCAGTAGTTTTTCAGTTAGAGTGGATACAAGCTTTTGCGCAAAAAAAGGCGGGTACAAGCGCAAATACAAGCGCAAATGCAAGCGCAAAAAAAGGCGGGTTCTTTCATTCTAAATCGTACCAAAAACTAATCATCACCAGACTCGCTCACAAGTAACTCACCTACCAAATTTTGTGAAATTCGGTCCATTAGTTTTTTAGTTAGAGTGGATACAATATCTGCACAGACAGACAGACACACAGACACACAGACACACACACAGACGTCACGATAAAAATGGTTTTTTCGTATTCTAGAGGTCTTGAAACGTGTAGATCCGTCGAAAACTCGAGTTGCGATTTTCGACATGATTCCAATACTTTCCCTATACATTACCATGTATTGCAGGGAAAGTAAAAAAATTTCAATATATCGAGAATGGTCCATGTTAGTGTAATAGAGTTGGTCTTATTTTTTCGTCGGCAAAAATTACGTATAAAACATATATTTAATTGAAACATGTGTGGTATTTTATTTTAGATCTTGATGACTTTTTCTGACCATTTCGCAAATAGAGGAAGGTTCTGTATTTTTTTTTTTTTTTTTTTTTCGCAATCTAACCAGTACAAAGGTAACCCACTAACAACTTATCTACCCAATTTTGTGATATTCGATCTATTATTTTCTCAGCTAGCCGAGTGGTCAAGGGGAGAGTTTCCACAGCAATCGCTCGACCGCCGCGTTGTGGGTTCGAGTCCCACGTAAGGCATGGATATTTGTGTTGTGGGCGCAGTGTGCTCAGACCTCCTCTGGTGCGCCTGGGGCAACGTCCTATGACGGCTAAATGGTTCACGTTCTGGCCGCTGAATAAAGACGAATGATGATGAGTCAAGGACCTGGCCATTTGATTAAAAATATATATATATATATATATATATATTTTTCATCTAGAGTGGATACATATGATTTTTGCGGGCTATTCCGTAAAACAAATCTGATGTGGGCAGCACATGACTTTCCCTGCAGATTTATATTCACGTTCTCTTTATTTTAATTCAATTTAATTCAATTTTAATTCAATTTTCGTTCTCATTTGAAAATTGGACTTACTTTGAAATCCGGCGTAAAGAAAATACGAAAAAACTAAAATATCTCGAGAACGGCAATTCTAGTGTAATGGGGTTGATCTTATTCTTTTCTTCGTTAAAAATTACGTATTAAACAAGCATTTAATGAATATATTTGAGCATACATAGTTTTTTATTTTAGATTTTGGCGATTTTTGCGGGCCATTTTGCGAAAAAAGGCAGGTTATTTCTTTTTCGAATCGTACCAAAATCTAATCAGCACCAGGATGATCCACAAGTGACTTATATACCGAATTTTGTGAAATTCGGTCCATTAGTTTTTCAGATACAGTGGATACAATCTTTTGCGGATTATTTCGTGAAAAAAGGCGGATTCTTTTATTCCGAATCGTACCCAAAACTAATCAGCACCAGATTCGTCCACAAGTGACTTACCTACCAAATTTTATGAAATTCGGTCCATTAATTTTTTAGTTAGAGTGGATAGAAAATCTGCACAGACAGACACAACAGACAGACACACAGACACACACACAGATGTCACGCTAAAAATAGTTTTTTCGTATTCTAGAGGGCTCGAAACGTCTAGATCCGTCGAAAACTCGAGTTACGATTTTCGGCTTGATTCCAATACTTTCCCTATATATTACCATGTATTGCAGGGAAAGTAAAAATTTCAATATATCGAGAATGGTCCATCTTAGTGTAATAGAGTTGATCTTATTTTTCCGTCGTCAAAAGTTACGTATAAAACATATATTTAATTGAAACATGTGTGGTATTTTATTTTAGATCTTGACGATTTTTTCGAACCATTTTGCAAACAGAGGCAGGTTTTTCTTTTTACTTTTCCTGCAATACATGGTAATGTATAGGGAAAGTATTGGAATTATGTCGAAAATCGCAACTCGAGTTTTCGACGGATCTACACGTTTCGAGACCTCTAGAATACGAAAAAACCATTTTTAGCGTGACGTCTGTGTGTGTGTCTGTGTGTCTGTGTATCTGTCTGTCTGTGTGTCTGTCTGTGTGTCTGTCTGTCTGTCTGTGCAGATTTTGTATCCACTCTAACTAAAAAACTAATTGACCGAATTTCATAAAATTTGGTAGGTAAGTCACTTATGCACGAATCTGGTGCTGATTAGTTTTGGGCATGACTCGGGTTAAAAGAACCCGCCTTTTTTTGCGAAATGGCCCGCAAAAGCTTGTATCCACTCTAACTGAAAAACTAATGGACCGAATTTCACAAAATTTGGTAAATAAGTCGCTTGTAGGCCATACTGGTGCTGATTAGATTTTGGTATAATTCGGTAAAACATAACCTGCCTGTTTCTGCAAAATGTCCCGCAAAAATCCTCAAAATCTAAATTTAAGAACTACGTATGTTCAAATATAGCCATTAAATGCTTGTTTAATACGTAATTTTTAGCGAAGAAAAGAATAAGACCAACCCCATTATATTAGGACCAGCCGTTCTCGAGATATTTTAGTTTTTCTTATTTTCTTTACGCCACCTTTGAAAATAAGTCCAGTTACCGAATGAAAACGAAAATTGAACTAAAAGTGAAATAAATTTAATTAAAATAAAGAGAACGTGGATATAAGTCTGCAGGGAAAGTCATGTGCTGCCCACATCAGATTTTTTTTTCCGGAATCTAACCAGTACAAATTTAACCCACTAGCAACTTCTCTTTTGTGATATTTGATCAATCATTTCCTCAGCTAGAGTGGATACAAATGATTTTTGCAGACCATTTCGTAAAACAAAAAGGCAGGTTCTTTTTTCCCGAATCATACCAAAATCTAATCGGAACAAAGATAGCAAGAGACTCCTATATCCAAGGATAACAAGGATAACAAGTGACTCCACAAGTGACTTACATATAAAATTCTATGAAATTTGGTCATTTAGTTTTGGAGTTAGAACGTATACAAACATTGCTCAGACATACACACACACACACACACACGCAGATGTCACTCCAAAAATAGTTTTTTCATGTTTTAGAGTTTTCAAAACGTGTAGATCTTTCGAAAAATCGAATTGCGATTTTCGAATGATTCCAATACTTTCCCTATACATTACTATGTATTACAGGGAAAGTAAAAAATCTGATGTGGGCAGCACATGACTTTCCCTGTAGACTTATATCCAAGTTCTCTTTATTTTAATTAAATTTAATTCACTTTTAAATAAATTTTTGTTCTCATTTAGTAACTGGACTAATTTTCAAAGATGGCGTAGAGAAAATACGAAAAAACTAAAATATCTCGAGAACGGCCGAGTGTAATGGGGTTGGTCTTATTCTTTTCTTCGTTAAAAGTTACGTATAAAACAACCATTTAATGGATATATTTGAGCATACGTAGTTTTTTATTTTAGATTTTGACGATTTTTGCAGGCCATTTCGCAAAAAAGGCAGATTATTTTTTTCCGAATCATACCAAAATCTAATCAGCACCAGGGTAACCCACAAGCAACTTACCTACTAAATTTTGTGAAATTCGGTTCATTAGTTTTTTAGCTACAGTGGATAGAGGTAATTTTTGAGGGCCATTTCGCAAAAAAAGGCGGGTTCTTTTACTCCGAATCGTACTAAAAACTAATCAGCACCAGGGTTATACCCAAGTAACTAACCTACTAAATTTTATGAAATTCGGCCCATTAGTTTTTGCGTTACAGTGGATATATGCATTGCACAGACAGACAAACAGTCACACACACACAGACGTCACGCTAAAAATAGTTTTTTCGTATTCCAGTGTCTCGAAACGTGTAGATCCTTCGAAAACTAGAGTTGCGATTTTCGGCATGATTCCAATACTTTCCCTATACAATACCATGTATTGCAGGGAAAGTAAAAATATCTGGGGGTTGAATACTAAATTTAGGGTGGGAGGGGGGGAGGGGGCAATGAGACAAACAGACGTAATTGTCACAATTGGCTTGTCAGCTAACTGAAGTAAAAAAAATACGTGATGACGGGCCTAAGCAACAGGTTAGCCTGCCTTTTGATGGCCCTCCCCGTATCCCCTTTACATCACTGTACAGTGCATACACACACACAGACCTCTTTTCGAAATTTCTTTCTTGTTACTTTCCTTATATACAAAATGTATAAGGAAAGTATTGTGACGGGGTCGAAAATTCGAATTCGAGTTTTCGACGGGAGAGCACGTTTCAAGCATCCCTGATCACGAATCAAACATTTTTGAAGTGATGTCTGTGTGTGTGTATGTGTGTGTGTGTGTGTGTGTGTGTGTGTGTGTGTGTGTGTGTGTGTGTGTGTGTGTGTGTCAGTGAGTCTGTGGAGACGATAACTGACGAACGAATGGACCGATTCGAACCAAATTTGGTACAAAAATCACAATCCGTAAACACTGGAAGCCTATTGTTTTTATACGTGATCGAATGTTCAGAACCCCCCTAAATTTTCGAATGAAATTTTGAAAAAATCGTCAAAAAATCAAAACCGCTAATAAAGTTACGCAAATAGACATTTCTTATGTAATTTTTCATTAGGAAACGATTGGCATAAATTTTAGAATGCTAACATGAACCGTTCTCGAGATATCGTACATTTTTCAAAAAAATTATGAAAAAGTCACATAAAAAAAAAAATTCCTATTGAGAAACTTGTTCACTTTTCATATGTAATACCATGCGATAAATTGAGTGACATCATTCTCGTGGATCTAGCTCGTTCCATTCATGAAAAAATATACTTTGAATAATACTTTTGTATTAGAACGCCAATAGTCATTTATCTGCTGAAAGAATAACTTTTTTCTTAGTGCATAATGCTTGGCGAGATTTTGCCGACGAATTTGGCGGCATGTCGCCAACTTGTCGACTTTTTTGAAATGCTGCCAAATTAATGAAAATCTCGCCAAATGGATAAAAATGATGCTAAATCAATGAAAATGACGACTAATTGTCGAAAATTCAATATCTTGGAAAGAATATTAGTATCTACTATAAGAAAATCCTATTACTTTCCTTATATACATAATGTATAAGGAAAGCATTGTGACGGGGTCGAAAATTCGAAATCGAGTTTTCGACGGGAGAGCACGTTTCAAGCATCCCTGATCACGAATCAAACATTTTTGAAGTGATGTCTGTGTGTGTGTATGTGTGAAAGTATGTGTGTGTGTGTGTGTGTGAGTCTGTAATGACGATAACTGACAAACGAATGGACCGATTCGAACCAAATTTGGTACAAAAATCACAATCCGTAAACACTGGAAGCCTATTGTTTTTATACACAATCGAATGTTAAGAACACCCCTAAATTTTCAAATGAAATTTTGAAAAAATAGTCAAAAAATCAAAACCACTAATAAAGTTACGCATATAGACATTTCTTATGTAATTTTTCATTAGAAAACGATTGACATAAATTTTAGAACGCTAACATGAACCGTTCTCGAGATATTGCACATTTTTCAAAAAAATTATCAGAAAGTCATATAAAATAAAAAAAAATATTTCCTCGTGAGAGACATGTTCACTTTTCAGTAATACCATGCGATATATTGGATGACATCATTCTCGTGGATCTAGCTCGTTCCATGCATGAAAAAAGATACTTTGAGTAATACTTTTGTATTTGAACGCCAATAGTCATTTATCTGCTGTAAGAATAACTTATTTCTTTGTCCATTATGCTTGGCGAGATTTTGGCGACGAATTTTGGCGGAATGTCGCCAACTTGGCGACTTTTTAAAATGTTAACAAATTAACGAAAATCTCGCCAAATGGTTAAAAATGACGCTAAATCAATGAAATGACCACTAATTGTCGAAAATTCAATATCTTGGAAAGAATATTAGTATCTACTATAAGAAAAACCTATTTATTTTACTGTAAAAGTGGTAAATTCATTACGTTATATAAGGAAAGTCATGTGTTGCCCACATCAGATTTTTTTTGTTTTTGTTTTAATGAGAATAACATAACTTGAGGTATCTCTGGTTGAAGTTGGAACGTTGCGAAAAATGTAAACATTTTGGAAGCTAATATCTCCGAACATAATAGATAGATGCAAATGTAAAAAATCTGATGTGGACAGCACATGACTTTCCTTATATAATGCAATGAATTTACTACTTTTACAGTAAAAAAAATATATTATTTTTATTGTTGATAGTTATATTCTTTCCTAGATATTAAATTTTCGTCAATTTGTCGTCATTTCATTGATTTAGCGTCATTTTTATCAATTTGGCGAGTTTTTCGTTAATTTAGCAGCATTTAAATAAGTCGCCAAGTTGGCGACATTCCTCCAAATTCGTCGGCAAAATCTCGCCAAGTGTTATGAACGGAGAAATAAGTTATTCTTACAGCAGATAAATGACTTTTGGCACTCAAATACAAAAGTATTATTCAAAGTATCTTTTTTCATGAATGGAACGAGCTAGATCCACGAGAATGATGTCACCCAATTTATCGCATGATATTACATATGAAAAGTGAACATGTTTCTCAATAGGAATTTTTTTTTTTATTTTATATAATTTTTTGATAATTTTTTTGAATCTCGAGAACGGTTCTCGAGAACGGTTCATGTTAGCGTTCTAAAATTTATGTCAATCGTTTTCTAATGAAATATTACATTAGAAATGTCTATTTGCGTAACTTTATTAGAGGTTTTTTAACGATTTTTTCAAAATTTTACTCGAAAATTTAAGGGGGGGAGGAGTTCTGACCATTCAATTGCGTATAAAAACAATAGGCTTCCAGTGTTTACGAATTGTAATTTTTGTACCAAATTTCGTTTGAATCGGTCCATTCGCTCGTCAGTTATCGTCTCCACAGACTCACTGACACACACACATACTTTCACACACACACACACACACAGACACACACACACACACACACACACATACATCACTTTAAAAATGTTCGATTCGTGATCAGGGATGCTTGAAACGTGCTCTCCCGCCGAGAACTCGTATTCGAATTTTCGACCCCGTCACAATATACTTTCCTTAACCTTATTGTATATAAGGAAAGTAAAAATGTTTAGTTGTTTTGTCGGAAATAAGGTACAGATTATGAATATATTAAAATAATTTCAATATTTTAATATTTTAAACTCTTTTTTATTTCAATGAAGCTAAAAATTTTTGTCGAGCGAGTTTCTTTTCACTTTGCTTACTTTCACTAGAAATATCTTTGAAAATATAAAAGATGAATATAAACAGTACAGGACAAAAATATTCAGTTCAAAATCCAGTTCCTAGATATTTGTTTTTAAAAAGCTCTTATAGTTTTCGAAGAATCGTCTTGTCAAGATGGAGAACATGGTAATATTTATATGTTTGTGATATTTATATATCTCAAAAACTGAAAATGTTAGTTATAAACTATAAGAAGCAATATAAACTATAACAAGTAATTTGTTATAGTTTAATAACAAATTTATATAGTTTAACGACAAATTTATATAGTTTAATGACAATTTTATATAGTTTAATAACAAATTTATATAGTTTAATAACTAATTTATATAGTTTAATAACAAATAATAGTTCTCTTAAAGTCTTACAAGGATATATAATTTGATTTTGGACTAAATTCTCAGTTTTCGAACTGTAGTGCTGGTTATAATAGAGTTTGAAAGATGCAGACAAAACTCCTGTGATTGAAACGCTTGAAAATGCCATAATGCTTTGAGAATTATATCTAGGTGTAGATAGTGTTAGTAAAGTAGTGGCTATTGTTGACACAACAGAAATGCGTAGTATTAAATATATGCTTTCGTTTTTTTTTTTACTTTCCTTATATACAATTATGTATAAGGAAAGTATTGTGACGAGGTCGAAAATTCGAATTCGACTTTTCGACGGGAGAGCACGTTTCAAGCATCCCTGATCACGAATCGAACATTTTTGAGGTGATGGCTGCGTGTGTGTGTCAGTGAGTTTGTGGAGACGATAACTGACGAACGAATGGACCAATTCAGACGAAATATGGTACAAAAATTACAAATTGTTTTTATACGCAATCGAATGTTCAGAACCCTCCTACAATTTCGAGTGAAATTTTGAAAAAATCACCAAAAAATCAAGACCTCTAATATAGTTACACAAATAAGCATTTCTTATGTAATTTTTCATTAGAAAACGATTAACATAAATTTTAGAACGCTAGCATGAACCGTTCTCGAGATATTGCGCATTTTTCAAAAAAATTATCAAAAAATTATATAAAATTAAAAAATAATATTTCCTATTGAGAAACATGTTCACTTTTTATATGTAATATCATACGATAAATTGGGTGACATCATTCTCGTGGATCTAGCTCGTTCCATCCATGAAAAAAGATACTTTGAGTAATACTTTTGTATTTGAACGCCGATAGTCATTTATCTGCTATAAGAATAAATTATTTCTCCGTCAATAACGCTTGGCGAGATTTTGGCAACGAATTTGGCGGAATGTCGCCAACTTTGCGACTTTTTTAAATGTTACCAAATCAAAGAAAATCTCACCAAATGGATAAAAATGACGCTAAATGAATGAAAATAAGGACTATTCGACGACGATTCAATATCTTGAAAAAAATATATAAGTATCTACTAAAAGAATAACCTATTTTGTTTTTACTGTGAAAGTACTAAATACTTTGCATTATATAAGGAAAGTCATGGGCTGCCCACATCAGATATTTTTTTAAATGGCACTAAGTTTGCATTTTTAATTCGATTTTCGCTATCATTTATTAACTGTGGCGAATTAAGCAGTAAACTGTTGTTAATTTAATTATTATTTATTGAGTGGCCGCTCATGGTAAATTTCTGTGCATTGCCGAAGGAAAATCCCACCAAAGTTAATTTACTACGCTGCCCGCTGTTTCTTCTGAACAGCAATTTGATTAATAAACATAAAATTAATTTCGCTTATCCGATAAAGAAACATTAAATAGGCTCAAACCAAATGTTATTAATTATTATATTTAATATTGAATTTCAGAATAGCTTAATTTTAAATCAATAGTTATATTCACAATTTACTATCTTGTACAAAATTATAGTTTCTTTGACTTAACTGATTCGGTAATGATACAGTTTACATTGTCTCACCGACTTCTCGTCGGTGAACAAAATTGACGTGAAAAGTTTATCTCTTTGATCTTTAGAGGACCATCTTTGGACATCTTTCACTAAAAGCACCTTGACGAGAGTGTTAGAGCACATTTTTGTGTGCTTGTTCTAGAACAAATTTATCTAGTGTTTTTCCTTTCTTGATGCACAGGGGTAACTTTGATTTCCCCCCTTGGCTCTCATTGGTTCTACTGTATTTGTGTGCCAATTCGCTCCAGTCATCTGGGTCTACATTGGCTTTCATTGGTTACTTTGGGATGCCCACGGGCACAGACTAATGTATACAGACGTTTCACTCGACAGCAGCGCCCTCAACCGCCAACCAAAATTAAATCCAATATCAAGGTTGGCACGCTTGGCGATGGTCTGTGACGGTTTTCGCCAGGACATTCTGCTAATATAACCCTATTTGGCACCGAACGAAACACTTGGAAGAACTTTGTTCTATCATCGCATGTTTACACGTGGAAAACATACTTTAAAGAAAAGGAATTACGGTTACAAGGTATGCAATTTATTTTTATTTAAATAAAAAGATTATTTGTTATCCATTCCATATTTTATCCTCTGCACATGTTCATCATAAGAAATTGGTTCAGTATTATCACTGCCGACTAGACTAAGTTCTAAGAAGCAGTGGCATTATCAGTTAAAAAAACTTTTCCGCATTTATATAAAATGTATAAAAATTGATATTTGGACAGCTTTTTCTAGAGTAAGTTGAATATGATATTGAATGTGTATATATTTTACATGCTTTTTACTAACTGACGTAATGTGGAAAATAATCTCCCCTCCCCCCTCCCCCTTTGTAATTAACGATTGAGTTCGACACCTTTGATAATGCATTTATGTAAATTTGTTATTTATTATAAGAATATTAGTGTATTTAAAAAATATATATATATATATATATTAACAGCATCTCAGAATAAGTTAAGAACTAAGCAATTTAACAATCAACACGCTAGTATACTTTTTAGGCTGAAAATATTATATAATATTTCAGTCTTTTGGGTATGTTAGCTTGTAATTTTTGGTGTATAATTATTTACAGTAATGCAATGCGTCAATTTTTTATTTAGCTTATGACTACATGAATTAAATATATATCTATGTTTATTTATTTAAATTTATACATGACATATTGCAGATAAAAGTATTTTGAAATGCTGATCATGTTCATAGTTAAAGAAATTATAAAAGTACAGTTCCGTAATTTTTTTGGGCCGCATTAACATAAAATCGCCAATTGAGCGATAGTTGCTAAATCTAGCAGTCGAGCTTCTTTACGTCATAGCTGCGATGGTTGGCTCCGCGAACGCTAGTGTCTATGCGAAATCCTATGTTAACGATGTTGCCATAGGTTCCTATTGGACTGAACCTTCTGAATATAGTATTCTGTGCCCACGGGCTCGCTTGAGTCTATCGTTGTATCTCTCAAGCTGTCATGCTTCATTTATTACTGGTAAATAAATTGCCCCCCCCCCATTATAAAATTAGGCTTCGCCTTGTCGTCGAACCATATTTGGAATATGAAACTATATTTTGTGCAACTGTATAGCAACAGTAACTGGGCGTATTTTCAAAGGCGGCGTAGCAAAAATGCGAAAAAACTAAAATTTCTCGAGAACGGTTAGTCATAGAGTAATGGGATTAGGCTTATTCTTTTCATCGTTAAACATTGTGTATAAAACAAGTACTTAATGGATACATTTGAGCATACGTAGTCTTTCATTTTATATTTTGACGATGTTTTGGGCCATTTCGTAAAAAAGACAGGTTCAGTTTTTTCCCGAATCGTACAAAAATCTATTCAGCACCAGGGTTACCTACAAATGACGTTATCTACCAAATTTTATGAAATTTGGTTAATTAAGTTTTTAGCTAGAGAATGGATACATGCTATTTTGCGAGTCATTTCTCAGAAAAGCGCAGGTTCTTTTGTCCCTAATTGTACCAAAATCTAATCAGCACCAGGGTCACCCACAAGTAACTTTCTTATAAAATTTTATGACATTTGGTCAATCAGTTTTTGAGTTTAACTGGTTACATACCTTGCATAGATAGACACACGCACACAGACGTCACGCTAAAAATAGTTTTTTCGGGTTCTAGAGGCCCCAAAGCGTGTAGATCCATTGAAAACTCGAGTTGCCATTTTCGTCATGATTTCAATACTTTTCCCATGCATTACCATGTATTGCAGGAAAAGTAAAAACAACAAAAATTCAATATCTAATATAAATTGGAATCATGAAGTCGTCGATGAAGACTTGCACTGTATGCTGTCCACTAATTCTGAATAGTTCCGGTGTATAATTAATATCTGCTAATTTGCACGGTATTCTAAGTGATTGTCCGTGAATCAAGGAAAATGTTTAACTATTTTCCTCTAAGACGGCTTAAATTGGCAATTTGGATATCATGAATTTGATAAAAATTTTAGTTTGATAATTTTTAGAAAATTTCGATACTTTTCTCTTAATTCAGGTGACCAAGCTAACATTTCTTGGTGGTCCACCGGTTGACCGCGAGGGACGTCCTGTCTAGGCCTGGTGTAGATTTATAGTTAAATTTCCCCCTAAAAACAAGATCTAGTCCTGAAATGGCAAGATAGACGCAGTGAAATTGGTTGGCATTCACACTATAATCTTGCCTGGAAGATCCAATATTCCCGTCGGAATATGGTTTATTATTGCAAATCGTATTCTATTGATGTTTTAACTTGTTGCTTGTGTTACTACCCTCCGAGCCATTGATTAAACGAAAGCTAATTTCATCTTCAATATTTGTTTTTAATATTTATGGCAGATAAAACCAACTATACATTTCAAACTCAAACTCGGAATTGTAAATGGTCATTTGTAAATCACAGAAAGTAATTATTTACACTTTTCCTCTACAGCGACTTAAATTGACAATTTTGATAACTTTAATTTGATAAAAAACTAAAGTGTTATTATTTTTTTAAAATATCGATATTTTTCTCTTAATTCAGGTAATCACGCCAAAGTTGGCGGTTCACTGGAGAACTGAGAGGGACGTGCTATTCAGACCTGGTATAGTTTAAGCTAAATGACGTGACTTGAATTTCCTTGGCCAAATGTTCCTAAAAATCGCTAAATTGGCAACACTGACACAGTAAAATAGGCCGAAATTCTTACGATAGTCATGTCTGTTGAAACTAATATTCCCATGGGAATATGATTTATTATTGTGATTTCTGTTCTATTTGTTTTAATTTGCTGAGTCGGTATTTGGAGCAGTGTTCTTGATTTAAGATTCGAGTCAGCTCCGCCCCCACTATAGAAATTTATCATAGACCTTCTCCATATTTGATTTTCTCTATTTCACGAATTTTTTATGTCTTCTCCAGCCTCAAGAAAGTATTGGTAGTGTCGGCCCTACTCCAGTGATTCCCCCGCTTATCCCATACACATTATAACTGAAACGAAAGATAATTTCATCTCTAATTATATTTTAAATATTTATGGAAGATAATAAAGACGTTGAATTTAGACGCAAACTCAGAATTCTTAGTAGTCATCTGTGAATCACAGAAAGTAATTATTATTTTTATTCCAGGTAAAAATAATATTATCAAAAAGTGTCAATTTTGATAATTCAAAATTAATAAAATATATACTTAATGATAATAGTAATATACATAATAGATTTTTTTAAAAAATTACTTTACTTTTGTCTTAATGAAGGTGATCACCCCAAAATTTCTTGCCGATTCACCAGTGGACCCCTATCGATGTCTTGTCTGGGCCTAATCTATATTATATGCACTGAGTGAGGGAAAAATTATCAAGCACTTCCACCACTATAGCTAGATTCTTGATTTTGGTGTCATTCCATCTGAGTAGCTAACTTCAACAGTGTAGTAATTCAAGTTTGCTTTGACAGCGTGTCTTAGACTACAAAAAAGCTGTTGATATTCGCCAACCATCTGTTCGTTTCTATTCCTGTGTTCATTCATGTCAGGAGCGTACGAAATTGGCGAAGAAGATTTCATCTTTTCTCTCTAATTAAAAAATTCCCGTGCAGCACCTGCTGCCAAATTCCGTTTTGCCTCCCTACTTAGTTCCACGCTCTGATCCAGAACTATGCGGAATCAGCGAAAGTTTAGAGTTTCGGAATGGCAGCAGATCACGGGCAGCATTTTCCCGCTCTTTTGATTCCCAGCCGTGGGATCGTCCATCTTGTTTCGTAAATGCTCGTTTGGCATGATCCCAGGACGTTTTTTTACAGGAGTTTTATCTCTGAAATTTGGCATCAATATTAATCATTCTTTTTTCTTCTTTTTTTCCGCCGGGAAGTTACGGGTGAAAATAAAGTCGTTAACACCCCGCTGGGTAAAGGGATACTTACAGTTTGTGTGTTTTGCCTCAACTCAACTCAACTCACGTGTGTAACAAGACGGAAAGAAGTAGAGGCTTTGATCTGACGGGATGCAATATAAATAAACAAAATCTGGAGGGATCAAAATACGACCTTTTCCTTACAACCTTCTAGCGTTGCTTGTCATTTGTATTAAATTAAATGGATTTAGTTTATTTTATAAAACAAAACTGAGTCTAGCATTAAGTTTTACTTACTCATACTATTGGCTTGGCCGCGGGGGCAGGGCCTTGCCCTGAGCGGGGTAGCTGTCGTAGCGCCTTATCATCTGCTGTATACCTTCGGGTGAGTTGGTTATTTCTCATGAGTATATTATCTATCTTGATCTCTCGTACTATTGCGTGGAGAAAGTATTAGTTTCTCTGAAATTTCCGAAAAATCGGGACTTGAACGGAAGAGCACGTTTAAACACCAGCTGAAATACATCTCGAACACGTTTCTCGACTACTGGGTTCTTCGTCTTCGATCCAGACCGTCCGATCTACCCGAAGGTGTAAGGTATCTGTTTGGACAAACGGAACAGTGCCACCCAATTTAGACCGGAACACAGTGGGGGGGGGGGGGGGAGGAATCCACAGGAACCATACCTTCCTTCCCCTATCACCAACCACCCGGAAGAACTTACGGACCCACAGATTTATTGAGCACATACTCCACGTAAATAGAGACAGTTTAAAGTTTCAAGTATCAGAGTTTCAGAACCTGAACTCTAAGTACGCGTTCGATATAAGTGCATTTAGAGAGAGAGAGCTGCTGGTCAACTGAGCTCCTTGCTATGGCATTTTAAATCCAAGCACGTAATATTGTAATGTACATCTATTTCTAGTTGAGTTAAAGTTATTCGTTATTAAATTGTGAAGTTTATACTTGTTGTCATTTCTTGTAAGTCATGCTACGAGTTAGTGACACTATGCGGATACACAAAAAAATCTGATGTGGGCACTACATGACTTTCCTTATATAATGCAATGAATTTACTACTTTTACAGTAAAAAAAAATAGATTATTTTTATAGTAGATATTTGTATTCTTTCCAAGATATTGAATTTTCGTCAATGAGTCGTCATTTTCATTGACTTAGCGTCATTTTTATCCATTTGGCGGGTTTTTCGTTAATTTAGCAACATTTAAAAAGTCGCCAAGTTGGCGAACTTCCACCAAATTCGTAGCCAAAATCTCGCCGAGCGTTATGGACGGAGAAATAAGTTATTCTTACAGCAGATAAATGACTATTGGCGTTCAAATACAAAAGTATTACTCAAAGTATCTTTTTTCATGAATGGAACGAGCTAGATTCACGAGAATGATGTCACCAAATTTATCGCATGGTATTACATATAAAAAGTGAACATGTTTCTCAATAGGAAATATTTTTTTTATTTTAGACTTTTTGATAATTTTTTTGGAAAATGTGCAATATCTCGAGAACGGTTCATGTTAGCGCTCTAAAAGTTATGTCAATCGTTTTTTAATGAAAAATTACATAAGAAATGTCTATTTGCGAGAAATTACATAAGAAATGTCTAATTACATAAGAAATGTATATTTATTCAAATAATAATAATTAAATACGAATTCATTAAAAGACTGACATATTCGTTAGTTTTTCACTTCCCTGCAATACATGGTAATGCATAGGGAAAGTATTGGAATCATGCTGAAAATCGCATCTCGAGTTTTCGACGGATCTACACGTTTTGAGACCTCTAGAATACGAAAAAACTATTTTTAACGTGACGTCTGTGTGTGTGTGTGTCTCTGTCTATCTGTCTGTCTGTGCAATGCATGTATCCACTCTAACTCAAAAACTAACTAACCAAATTTCATAAAATTTGGTATGTAAGTCACTTGTAGGTGACCCTGGTGCTGATTAGTTTTTGGTTTGATTCGGGATAAAAGAATCCGCCTTTATTTGCGATATGGTTAGCAAAAATTGCCTGCATCCACTCCAGCTGCAAAAGTAATAAATCAAATTTTACAAAACTTGGTAGATAAGTCACTTGAGGGTTACCCTGGTGCTGATTAGATTTTGATACGATTCGGTAAAAAATAAGTTGCCTTTTTTACCGAAATGACCCGCAGAAATCACCAAAATCTAAAATAAAAACTACGTATTCACAAATATATCCATTAAATGCTTGTTTTATACGTAATTTTTAACGATAAAAAGAATAAGACCAACGCCATTACTAGAACTAGCCGTTCTCGAGATATTTTAGTTTTTTTCGTATTTCCGCTAAGCCACCTTTGAAAATACGTTCAGTTGCTAAATGAGAACGAAAATTGAATTAAAGGTGAATTAAATTGAATTAAAATAAAGAGAACGTGAATATAAGTCTGCAGGGAAAGTCATGTGCTGATCACATCAGATTTTTTACTTTCCCTGCAATACATGTTAATGTATAGGAAAAGTATTGGAATCATACCGAAAATCGCGACTCGAGTTTTCGACGGATCTACAAGTTTTGAGACCTCCAGAATACGAAAAAACTATTTTTAGCTTGACGTCTGTGTATGTGTCTGTTTGTCTGTGCAATGTATATATCCACTCTAACTAAAAAACTAATGAACCGAATTCCATAAAATTTGGTAAGTAAGTCACTTGGGTGTGACTCTGGTGCTGATTAGATTTTGGTAAGATTCGTTAAAACCTGAACCCGCCTTTTTCTGCGAAATGGCCATTAAAAATTTCATGTATCCACTCTAGCTAAAATACTAACTGACCAAATTTCACAAAATTACCAATAAGAATAACTTATTTCTCCGTCCATAACGCTTGGCGAGATTTTGCGGAATATCACCAGAATGAAGACTTTTTTTAAATGTTGCGAAATTAACGAAAATCTCGCCAAATGGATAAAAATGACTCTAAATCAACGAAAATGAAAACTAATTGATGAAAATTCAATATCTTGTAGAATATAAGTATCCACTTTAAGAATGACCTCTTTTTTTTATTTTTACTGTAAAAGTATAGTAAATTCATTTTATTATATAAGGAAAGTCATGTACTGCCCACATCAGATTATTTTCTTTGCAATAAAACTGATCTTGCCGTAAACCAACTGTTACAGACAAAAACTTTAAAAGTTGTTTTAATATTGTTTCAGAAAAGCAAAAAAGGTGTATAGAGAAAATACAGATTGTATTTTCTAAATTATGTCAGACGTTTATTTAACGATTCGTGAAAGAGAGGTAGTTGTGTTCACTAATGTTAACATAGTTGTAACATGATATAACGCTAAAATAATTATACGAACTTTCAAATAGGAAAAAAAAGTGAAATATTTTGAAAATTGATAGGGCAGATCCTCTGAAGTAAACGAATGAGCTAGTATTTTAATATGATATGTGGAATAAAATGTTCAGATTTGATGAAAAATTGGTGTCTGTAAAATGTCTAAAGATAGTCGTTTTATATTTTCCAAAGAAATTATAATCGAAGCATTTGCCATTAATTCGGACGACAACTTGGTGTTTATTTAACCTGAACAAGGGAACAAATTCTTTGTCAGTTAGCATAATGAATGTATCCTCTGTGGTTGAATTTTCTTTCTTTTTAAAAACAGTCGTGCACAAAATGCAAGACCGCCATCTTGAATACTGTTATTCCATACCTTATTTCAGATTTCACGGATTCCTTAGATGACGAAATTATCATGGGGTTTTACGAACCTTCGTACAACTTTAGGTACCCTAATGAAACTTCGTGGTACCACATATAGTAAAAGTTTATTAACGTGTGGAAAAAAGGATTATTTCAAACCCGGGTAAAATTACGATGTTTTGGTGGTAGGACCCAAAGATCGGGACTGCAGCAGTTCACTTATGATTTGCGTTGTCTATCCAGGCGACCCTACAAGAATGCTACATATAGGCTCTACAACAATGCTAAATATAGGCCTTAAAAAAATGTTACATATAGACCCTACAAGAATGTTACATATAGGTCCTACAAGAATGCTACATATAGGCCCTACAACAATGCTAAATATAGGCTCTACAACAATGCTAAATATAGGCCTTAAAAAAATGTAACATATAGACCCTACAAGAATGCTACATATAGGTCCTACAAGAATGCTACATATAGGCCCTACAACAATGCTAAATATAGGCTCTACAATAATGCTAAATATAGGCCTTAAAAATGTTACATATAGACCCTACAAGAATGCTACATATAGGTCCTACAAGAATGCTACATATTGACCCTACAACAATGCTAAATATAGGCTCTACAACAATGCTAAATATAGGCCTTTAAAAAATGTTACATATAGACCCTACAAGAATGCTACATATAGGCCCTATCCGGTCACACAAGTAGCTGACATAAGTCTTAGGGTTGGTTGTGTGGTCAGGGTCTTCAACATATAGGCCCTACAAGAATGCTACATCCCCATTCAAGACTGGATGTCCTTGCTGCCCTAAGTACTGAAATTGTGGGTCCTTCTCGCCTTATTGGATATATATATATACAAGGTAGGGTGAAAAAGTTCGGAGACTGTGCTGATATCTCCAACCCTGATTGGGGGAGAGGAGAATTATTTTATCGTGGCGTAGAGGCACATGTGACGCAAGATGTGAAAAGAAAGAAGCAGGCGTTTTTTCAGGACAATGCGTGTCAGCGAACTGTAGTCGTTCGCGTTCGTCGAAAACGGAAGTGGTGTTTGAAGAACAACGTGCGAATTCCAAATTCTACCGTTTGGGGAAATCACCCACAGAAACATTGCACCTACAGCAGGTGCAATGTTTCTGCCGGCGATTTCCCCAAACACTGAGAGAATTTGATATTCGTACGTTGTTCTTCAAACGCCATTTCCCTTTTCGACGAACTCGAACGACTGCAGTTCAGTGACACGCAATGTCTGGAAAAACACTGTACTGCGGATCTCACATCTCGCGTCACATATGCCTCTACGCCACGGTAAAATAGTTCCCCTCTCCTCCAATCAGGGTTAGAGTCTCCGAACTTTTTATCCTACCTTGTATATATGTAATAGCTGTTGAGATAGTCCAGGAAAGAGACCTTTCAGGTTACAAAAATTTACTGTATTAGATGGTACTTTTAAATCAGAATTTGTTATATTGGCCGAGCTCTCCGTCAACGTCTATCTCGTAAGAGATCTCAGAACAGTCTGCGTTGGTTCACACAATTTACAGTTATGGTGGAAAGAGGAATTTGTGGAGACATGGGACACATGCTGTCTTTGCGTTCCTTATGCTTTAAAAATGTGTTGGGGATGCAGTTTCATAAAAGAAAGTTTACGCAGAAGTTAAGATTAGTGACCATATATGGTATGGTAGAGGACAAGAGGAAGTGCTGGCAGACTTTGTTAATATTAGTGGCGTGGGATAGAATTTAATGCAGTTGCAATACGTGCTTGACATGAAATAGGAATTTGGAATAATAATTATGAAAGAAAAGGGCGAGTTATTGGGGAAAACTTAAAATTTCCGTCTCATATATTACCAAGGTTTTAAAAAAATACTGTCATGGAAATTTAGTATGATTTGAAATTTAGGTTTCTTAAATCTGTCACATGAGTTACATTATACAAAATTAACAAGAGCAGTTATATTTCAGTGTGTAATGACAAGAATTAAAATTTATAAAATTAGAATAATTATATTTTTTATTCACCAGAGGACAAGTATAGGATTTAGCATTCCACCTGCAACAGTTAAATGTTTATTTTCTTTGTCATTTTTTATAACAAAATAAATATAATCACTAACATAGAACATTTTATATATATTTTTACTTTTTCTTTAAATTTGGCGAATGGGCGTTATTTTAAAACGCTGTAATTTGCTGAAAAGGAAAATTATTTAAAAATTGCGAATTCTATGTAGTTTTAAAATAAATGCTGATTTTGAATTAAATTTGTATAAATTAATAACGACAAAAAGAAAACATTTATTTGAGTGTGTAGGAAAAATCGTGCGCTGCACATATTAAATATTTTTTTTCTAATTTTAAATAAGCAATTATTATTCGTATTTTCGATTCAGATTCTTAAAATAAACCTGAAAAATACTTAATGACATTTTCTGCCATTTTTAATAACACACTTAAGCGGTTTCTTTAACGAGATTCATTACTCTTTCCTACCAACTTCCTAATTAGTAATTAATCAAAAATTAATCATTAATTGATCTCCAATTTATAGGCGTGTAGCCCCAGATTAATTTTGCCTTGGAATTCCAGATGGCCCGGTGGCATCATTTGTTTCGAACTACTGAATCCAGGAAGAGGGTTTCTAGGAGCGACACAATTTTCCGCCATGGGAGTTTTCACTTTAACAAAATTGGAAAATTGTCCCCTTTTTTCATCCTTTTACCAGTTACTTTGCAGGTCAGTTCTGCAGCATTCCCGCAATATTTAATCAAGCTTTTGCGAATCGCAATCCTTTGCATATCCCTGGCAACGATCTTTAAAGTATCTACTGAAAGGAAATTACAGCCAGCCCAAAGCAATTTATTCCGAAACTTCTCAACTCCTCCCAGGGCCGTAATGGAAAAGAGAATTTCTGGAACTTGTGTCGCGGCGCTGGAATTTAAGTGTAATTTCTTGTTTCCAACGATATTTATTGAAAGCGGCGGCAAAATTGCAATAAAGCGCGAACATTTCTTCACTTTGGAGAACATGTTAAGGATAGAACTCGACCGTCCCCTTTTTAAAAGATAAGAAGGAGTCAAAGTGATCCAGAAGCGAGCTTTGGCGTTAACAACAGGCCAGTTATTTCTGTTTTGGAATTTGCCCATAATTCGAATATTCTCCGGCAACGTTTCGTCGTGTAGGATAAAAGACCCGCCTTTTCATTTGAGAGGGAAACCTCAATTGGCTACTTATCCGATTGCTTGGCGATTCATTCTTTTAGTGAGTAGGAGGCTAATCATTTATCTCGGGCATCTTTTTAGTTTATCTCCGCTTCTATCATTTATCTCGTGGTAGAGTTGAGCTGTCGATAGCTCTCAGCAGCGAATAAATATATTCTCTTTTCTTTGCTTTTTAAATATATGTTAAGATTCTTCGCTTTACAATCGCTGACTGCTTTCAAATTGAACAATATAGAGGTGATGCTAAATATAAAAAAAATTTATTTTGCGATGCTAACATGAAAGGATCGCTTTCATATTAGAGATAACAACATCCATGGGTCGGTTTCATGCTTAATATGCGCTCGTCAGCACGGAATAGCTGATGCCTCTAATGTCATCAAGAAAACTTGCAATGTGCTACAATAAGCAGGTTCTATGAGTACTAACAAGATTTGGTGTATTGATACAAATATGTGTGGTGAATAGAAAAAAAGTCTAATGCGCGTTAACCTAAACAATTCAAGAGAAAATTAAAGACAAAATTAAAAGAAAAGAGGCGACTAAACATGAAAGTAAAATCCAGTGTGATAACTTATTTTCCCGTCTTAGAACTTCATGCTGAGATTTACAATTTTCTTCCATAATCGAGGAACGTTAAATAATACGTAACTTAATACTTATTACTCGTATAAAGATTTACAATTTAAGATAAGGAATATACAATGACAAAATGTAATATACTTTAGGTAAAGAAGTTGAAAAATGTTTAAAAATTATCTCAAAAAGGAGACGCCCGTAGTGGTATTTATATACCGGCAGTTCCTGGGTAAGCCATGCATTATAATTCATTGTAATATGCATTATAATGCTTTAACAGATATGTCAATTGATCTGATATTTTATCCTTTTAAAATAATTTTAATTAGCTGCAGACTATATATATATTTTAATATATAAAAACAATGAATGACAACACGGATTTATCACAGTTCGTTTGATTCCACTGCAGATGCTCTTTACCTCCCAACCCTCATAAGAAACAATGGAGTAAAAATATAAAATAACTTCTATATCATTTAAATTTTAACTTTTTAACTAATTATATTTTGGCACGACAAAATTGTCTCTATAGACACTATTAATAAAATTGTGTGGAAATCAACCTGATGGTTTTTACTGTGTTACATGCGGACAGATGAACGAACGAACAGACAAACAAATTGACGAAAAAACCGATTGACATAAATGTGTTTTTCAAATTTGTAAGGTACGGCCACACATTAAAAATCTGATGTGGGCAGCACATGACTTTCCCTGCAAACTCAAATTCATGTTTTCTGTATTTCTTTAAGAACTCATTAAATTGAATTTAATTGCACAAAATAACACTAAATGTGCATTTTTAATTCAATTTCTGCTTTTATTTGGTAATTGGACATTTTTCCAAAGGCGGCATAACAAAACTGAGAAAAATCTCAAATATCTCGAGAATGGTTAGTCCTAGAGTAATAGAGTTGATTTTATTTTTTCCCTCGTCAAAAATTACGTATAGAATAAGCATTTAATTGATACATTTGAACATACGTAGTCTTTTTTTTTAGATATTGGCGATTTTTGCGGGCCATTTCGTAAAAAAGGGCAGGTTGTTCTTTTCCGAATCATACCAAAATCTAATCAGCACCAGAGTATCCCACAAGTGATTTATCTACCAAATTTTGTGAAATTTGGTCAGTTAGTATTTCAGCTAGAGCGGATACATTAAATTTTTGAGGGCCATTTCGCAGAAAAAGGCGGCTTCTTTTTTTCCGAATTATACCAAAAACTAATCAGCAACCAGGTTCACACCCAAGGGTCTTACCTACCAAATTTTATGAAATTCGGTCCATTGATTTTTGAATTAGAGTGGATACATACATTGCACAGACACACAGACAGACACACACACAGGCGTCACGTTAAAAATAGTTTTTTCGTATTCTAGAGGTCCCGAAACGTGTAGATCCGTCGAAAACTCGAGTTGCGATTTTCGGCATGATTCCAATACTTTCCCTATACATTATCATGTATTACAGAGAACCGAATTTCTTATACCAGAATTCATTTTTAGTAGATTTTTATTTTTCAAAATATTTCAAGAAATTTTTTGAAAAATCATTATCATGGGGTCCAAATGATTTTAATTATAGCGCCTTACCCTTCACTTTAAAGGGCTTGAAAAAATATTTCGATTGATACTATACTTTGCAATGTACTCTCGGAGGGTAACTTCCCCCCCCCCCCCCCCCACACACACACACACCACCACCACCACCACCACACCATCCCCTCAAGGGAGACTAATGACGTCACGAACAGAAATATGGTATCTCGGCTACTTATTACAACAATGATTGAAACTATAAAGTCTTGGAACATTTGAGCATAATGTAATCTTTCATTTTAGATGTTGACGATTTTTGCGCGCCATTTCGCAAAAATAGGCAGATTTTTTTTTCTATGAATCGTACCAAAATCTAATCAGCACCAGAGTAGCCTACAAATCACATATCTACTAAATTTTATGAAATTTGGTTAATTAGTATGTGAATTAAAGTGGATACATACATTGCACACACACACACACAGAGAGAGAGAGACGTCACCCTGAAAATAGTTTTCTCGTGTTCTAGAGGTCCCAGAACGTGTAGTTCCATCGAACATTCAAATTGCGATCTTCGACACGATTCCTATACTTTCCCTATACGTTACTATATGTATTCTATAATATTCAGCTTTATTTGATTAGTTAGGGCCTTAAAAATTTGAAAAACGAGTACTTTCTGTGATAGACTCAGGACGGATTGGCCCGATAAGGTTGAAAATCTACAGAATTCAAATGCGCCACAAAAAACGACGACATTCCATATTTTATGTTTCTACACGTCTGGTTAGTTGGGTCTCAAAGATTTGAAATACGACATATATACGTATACCCTTCGGGTAAGTCGGACGGTCTGGGTCGAAGGAAAAATATACATAGAAGTTACTCCGAGATATACGCCGTTTGAAGTTAAATAAAAAGTTGTAGAAAATAGTGTGAACTGCACTGTAGATGAAAATGGCATAAAAATAGTTAATATTATATAAATAAGCTAAATGCATATAATTCCTCGGCTTCACCAGACTAGTGTCAACTTGAAAAATTAAGTTTTTAAAGTATTCTTATGAAAATTTAAGAACTAAAATTAAAATTTAAGTACTAAAATTAAATTTAATTACTAAAATTTAAGAACTCAAACGAAAATTTAAGTAAGAAGAATAACTTGTAAATAAAAGCTCATAAAAAAAACCCCATTTTTTTTCCCATTCTAATACTAATTATGATATACAAGTAGACCTTAATATTGTTTCAAATATGTAAAAAATTTCACTGTACTTTGTCTTTTTTCAAATAATACATAGCAGATCTTTGCATCTATTCAAGGAGAAAACGCCTTTGCAGGCAACGAATCATTACGTGAATGTAGGGTTGTCATATATTGAATTTTACGGCGGGATTGCCAGATTTTGCGATGTGTTGAATGTACTAGAACTTTCTCGAAATAATGAATATTCTGGGCTATGCAAGCTTTTTCTGGAAATTTCTACGGACAGTATATAAAAGTAATCACCGTTCAGTTGGATAGCAGTTGATATGATACGAGCGATATTGAATTTTGAGATACGTCAGTGTTTTGAGATTACTGCCTGTTATTTCTGTGAATTACCTCAGCATTTAATTGCTGTTTTATTGTATCTGATAATTGTTTAGTGATTTTAAAAAATAGTTATCGAGGTATTCGCTCTATAGTGCACATGTTTACACTTAAATTTGAACTCATTCTTGTATCTTGAGGGTACACCCAGGATATTAATAGGAACATGATGAGAAAATTGAATGGAGATGAACATTCTAGAATTTTTTACAAATAAAGATCATTTAAAATAAAAATCTGATGTGGGCAACACATGACTTTCCTTATGCAATGCAATGAATTTACTACTTTTACAATAAAAAAATAGGTTTTTCTTATAGTAGATATTTATATTCTTTCCAAGATATTGAATTTTCGTCAATGAGTCGTCATTTTCATTGATTTAGTGTCATTTTTATCCGTTTGGCGAGATTTTCGTTAATTTGACAACATTTTAAAAAGTCGCCAAGTTGGCGGCATTCCGCCAAATTCGGCGCCAAAATCTAGCCAAGGGTTATGGACGGAGAAATAAGTTGTTCTTTTAGCAGATAAAAAACTATTGGCGTTCAAATACAAAAGTATTGCTCAAAGTATCTTTTCTCATGAATGGAACGAGCTAGATCCACGAGAATGATGTCACTCAATTTATCGCATGATATTACATATGAAAAGTGAACATGTTTCTCAACAATTAATATATTTTTTTTAATTTATGGGATTTTTTGATAAATTTATTTTAAAAATGTGCAATATCTCAAGAACGGTTCATGCTAGCGTTCTAAAGTTTATATCAATTGTTTTCGGAGGAAAAAATTACATAAGAAATGTCTATTTGCGTAACTTTATTAAAGGTTTTGATTTTTTGATGATTTTTTCAAAATTTCACTCGAAAATTTAGGAGGGCTCTGAACATTCGATTACGTTTAAAAACAATAGGCTTCCAGTATTCATGGATTGTGATCTTTGTACCAAATTTCATTCGAATCGCTCTATTTGTTCGTGAGATATCGTCTCCACAGACTCACTGACACACACACACACACAGACACACACACACACACACACACACACACACACACACACACACACACACACACACATACTTTCACACACACACACAACACACAGACATCACCTCAAAAATGTTTGATTCGTGATCAGGGATGCTTGAAACGTGCTCTCCCGTCGAAAACTCGAATTCGAATTTTCGACCCCGTCACAATACTTTCCTTGTGCCTTATGTATATAAGGAAAGTAAAAATCATTTGGATACATTGAAGAACACTAGTCATTTTCAAGATATTTTCTCACTTGAATCTTTATCTTAAATTGCTGAGTTTGCGAAATCTATTGCAAATTCGAATTAAATTGAGTTTTATTTCAGAGCAATAAATGAATTCTTCCTCAGCAGAAGACTTTCATGGGTATATTTTGTGGTGAAAAAAATCCTGTGAAAAATTGAAATAAAATGAAAATCTGTGTTCTTGCAATCATATATGCCATAACTCCCCTTCACTATAAATGAAAAAGTGAGAAATATGATATATGTTTCAGAAATATGAAAGTTTAATTGCAAGGGAAATTAGAGCAACGTATATAAGCTCAAATAAGACAATAATGCAGCATACAGCTGTTTCGAGGATACAATGGATTCCCTTCATCAGTGCAAGAGAACCAATAAACCCGAAAGACGAAAAAAAAATTGTTTCCGTCTTTTCAATTAAATAGGTTTTTATCACATTGGAAAATTGTCATTGGATAGAAATTTTTTTATCTTTCAAAAAAAATTTCGTACCAGATGTGTCATTAAATTATAATATTTAATGAATTTAAAAGGTTTGTGAAATAATACTGTTTTTTTCTGTCATTATTCAGTAACTCTATGTTTCATTTTTTCGTCTTTTTGACTTGTGGTTTGTTGATTTCCTTGCCTAAGCGAAGGGGTTCCAGCGTATCTTCGAAACAGCTATATGCTGCATTATTGTCGTATTTTTGCTTGTATCCGTTGCTCTAGTTTTCCTTATCCTTTGTAAAAAGTGATGACGTCCTTTGTAAAAAGTGGTGCCATCCTTTGTACATATTGATTAAATTGCAACTTTTCAATTAAATGGATTTTTGGAAAATTCTTGGTGTAAAAATTAACAGACTTTTCCATGTTATTGAATACCAGAAATTTTTTATCAAATTATTTTTGAAGAAAATTTTTGCAATAGATGAGTCATTAAATTATAATATTTAATGAATTTAAAGGATTGGTGACATGTTTTCTTCCTTTGTATTCAGTAACTGTATGTATCATTTTAAAAGTAATTAACTGAATATTTTATTTCAGTGTAATTCAGTACTAATTTCGAATTTGCCTACAATGCTCAGTTTTCCTAAGAAATTCTTTAAGCATGAAAATAATTGCAACGGAAAATTTTAAAAATTGGAATAACAAACTCGGCAATAAAGCTAGGTACACGGAAAAATCCAATTATAAAGTTGTAGAGCATTGTTTAATTAGTCGGAATCGACACTAGGAAAGCACGAAACGTGTAGATGGAAAACAATAAATTTCTGTCAAAAAAGTCGCATCATTGGGACTGTTACAAAGTGACACCTGCAATGCTTGTCAAAGTACGCTGTCGTTTTCTTTCTAGAATTGAAAGGTGCATTGTTGCAGACGGAAGGCATTTTGGACAGGCTGCACATTCGAATCTAAGTATGTAATTGTTGTTTATGTCAACCTTCCTAAATAAGACATGCCTCCAGCTATTTGCATAAAGCCTCCAGATCAAGTTATTATCATAAAACTATTCCATCTACTTGATCTTCTGAAACTCTCTGCTCTGCATGCGACGCATGCGCAACGCCTCTGCACTGGCTCATAAAAGCCGTCCCCAGAACATTCTCATCAGAGCAATACGGACATTTGTATTCGGATGACTACGTTCACGCGCGTTTTGATGTAGCGCCATGCTCTGCAAAGTCATGTCTGATACTGAATCCATACTACGTTATGTTCCTGTAAATATTGTTAGTTAGTTCTGGTAAATAAGTTTATATTTTATGCATGTTCTGTAATGAATATACGATATCATACCTTCGTCATAGAGTGGTGATTCGGACGTGATTTGAACACGTAACCTTCTGATCTGGAATCAGTCCAAGTGAGGCTATCTGCGCCGTATTTCCTTTGATACTGATTTTTGTACAGCTGTCGATTAGTCTTTGATTTTTCATGTCGACTAATAATCCGAATTTTGCTAGGAAGTTGGTCCTGAAATTGCTCGAGAAACATCGTCATAAAACTTTGCTGAGTCGCACCATTAATTTTCGCACTGGGCAGCAACGATCTACCATCGAACTACTGAGACAGAATTTCAAGAGCTTATTGTCGAAGTGAACTAATTCTGTATTCTCTTACATCTAATGTAATACTGACGTGTAATTGACAATCTGACTTACCACCTTCTATTTTTGTTCCAGGTTAGACTTCTGATGCTATTTTTATCCCCAAGGTTAGTTATTTGCGTGGTCTTTAACCCCCGCTTTCGAAATAGGTGCTCGATATACCAGAATCTACTGAATCCGTGCTAGTCGTTCTAGGGCACTTTTAGACCTCCGACATATTTGCACTGATCTACAAGCTGATTTGTTTGAGCGCTATTATAAAGAACATTTTTGTCCTAACAAGGAATCGAACCACAGATCTTCGTACTGGCAGCCGACGTTCTACCGTTAAGCTACTAAGACGGAATTGTAAGCTCTTATTATCAAAGGGGCATCTTGTACAAAATAAATGCCTTTTGTAACAGTTTAGCGTTGATTCCTACTTATTAGCTAATGCTCCACAACTTTATAATTGTTTAATTTTTCGTGTCTAACGTTGACGAGTTCGTATCGTAACATTTTTAATTCTCCGTTAGAGGCGCTGGAATGGCTTTCATTCAATCGGGCTTTGTCACTTTACTATACATAAACGCAACGGTGCAGCTTGTATCTATCTCGCAATGTTGCCGAGTCCGTAATCGTAACATTTTTAATTCTTCGTTACGAGCGCTGCAATCGCTGTCATTCGATCGAGTATGGTCACTTTAGTATAGATAAAGGCGTACGCATGTGGTCCTTTCCTTAAAAAAAGTATTAAACTTTCTCCGTATATAACTCACTCACTCTAATAAACTTTGCGGGTCATTTCGCAAAAAACAAAAAAAAAAAGCGGTTATTTTATCCCGAATCGTATTAAAAACTAATCAGCACCAGGGCCACACATAAGTGACATAGCTACCAAATTTTATGAAATTTGGTCAGTTAGTTTTTAAGTTAGAGTAGATATATACATTGCACAGACATACACACACACACACACACAGAAGTCCCGCTAAAAATAGTTTTTTCATGTTTTAGAGATCTCAAAACGTGTAGATCTGCCGAAAAATCGAATTGCGATTTTCAACATGATTCTATTACTTCCTCTATACATTACTATGTATTGCAGGGAAAGTAAAAAATCTGATGTGGCCAGCACATGACTTTCCCTGTAGACTTATATCCACGTTCTCTTTATTTTAATTAAATTTAATTCACTTTTAATTCAATTTTCGTTCTCATTTAGTAACTGGACTAATTTTCAAAGGTGACGTAGAGAAAATACGAAAAAAAAAAGAAAACTAAAATATTTCGAGAACGGCTAGTCCAAGTGTAATGGGGTTGATCTTATTCTTTTCTCTGTTAAAAGTTACGTATAAAACAACCATTTAATGGATATATTTGAGCATACGTAGTTTTTTATTTTAGATTTTGACGAATTTTGCTGGTCATTTTCCAAAAAGAGGCAGGCTATTTTTTTTCGAGTCGTACCAAAATCTAATCAGCATCAGGGTAACCCACAACTGACTTATCTACCGAATTTTGTGAAATTCGGTCCATTAGTTTTTCAGAGTGGATGCAGGCAATTTTTGCGAGCCATTTCGCAAAATATGGCGGTTTCTTTTATCCCGAATCGTACTAAAAACTAATCAGCACCAGGGTTATACCCAAGTGACTTATCTATAGAATTTTATGAAATTTGGTCAGTTAGTATTATGTTAGAGTAGATATATATATATTGCACAGACAGACACACACACACACATACACATATACAGCTTCAGCTTCAGAGTTGGAGAATTCTGAATTTACACATATATATGTAGATTATGCGGAAGATTATTTGCTGAATTCTTAATAGCAAGATAATTATTTTAAAATTATCCCCTCATTTTATTCTTTCCTTGATAAATCATATTGGAAGAATTTTTGCTTCATCTACAGTTTTAGGATCGATATCAAAAGGCTACTCGAGTGTTCGCATCCCTTTATGTTTTGCATCGATTTCTCGAGTATTTGAAGTATTCTCATTATTCCAAGCTATTGCGAATATTCGGCAAGTAAATGCACTTGGAGAATGGCAACGGCGGTTATGACGAGAATGAATGTATGTAGATATTTTAAAATGCTTTTAATTTCAGTAGTCTAGGTAAAGAAATATGATGTGGGCAGCGCATGACTTTCCACTCAAATTCATTTCCTCTCTATTTCTTTCACATAATTCATTAAATTCATTGCATTCATAATTGTTTTAAATTACACTGGATTTGCACTTTTAATTCAATTTTCGTTTCCATTTGGTAATTGGACATATTTTAAAGACAGCGTAGAAAAAATGCAAAAAAATATCCTGAAAGCAGAATAATCCCGAAAGCAGAGTCAGTCCTAGAGTAATGGGGTTGATCTTATTCTTTTCATTGTCAAAAATTACGTATACAATAAGCATTTAGCACACATTTGAGCCATTTCGCAAAAAATGCAGGTTATTTTTTCCCAACTTGTACCAAAATCTAATCATCACCAAGGTAACCAACCCATAAGTGACTTATCTACTAAATTTTGTGAAATTCGGTCAATTAGTTCTTTAGCTGGAGTAGATACATACGATTGTTGCGGGCCATTTCGCAAAAAAGGCAGGTTCTTTTATTCCGAATTGTGTCAAAAACTAATTAGCAACAGGGTCACACTCAAGTGACTTACCAAAGTTTATGAAATTCGATCCATTAGTTTTTTACTTCTCTGTTCAAAGAGAAAACGCATTTACAAGCAAATTGTTGAATTGTTCGTAATTAGTTCTTGAATTAGAGTGGATACATACATTGCACACACAGACACACACACAGACAAAAATACAGAGAGATACACACGGTCAATTAGTTCTTGATTCAAAGTGTATGCAAAATCTGCACAGACACACACACACACACGCTTAAATTCACACGTCACGATAAAAATAGTTTTATCGTGTTCTAGATGTTCCAAAACGAGTAAATACGTCGAAAAATCGAGATACGAAATTGAACAGGATTCCAATACTTTCCCTATACATTGTCATGTATTACAGGGAATGTAAAAAAGCATAGGTAAAAATTTTGGTGTGCAGAACCCCCTAAAGAAGAAAATATTAGAAAACTGAAATTGATCACTTTCTTCCTTTCAAACTATCTACACCAAATTTTAAGTCTCTGTCTCATACTGAAGCATGCAATTTTATCATTTCATCTTTCGAACGTTTTCATGTGGAGCACCCTCTTGAAAGAACATTTTTGAAAAACTCTATTCGTCTTGGGTTCTTTATCAAATGATTAGGCTATATACCAAATTTAAAGCCTCTATCAAATTTTTAATTAGGCGTTTCTCATTTATTAAGCAAATCGAACATTTTGGTGTGTGACACCCCCTAAAGTAGCAAATATCGGAAATCTGAAATTACACACTTTCTTCCTCGGGCCGTACAAACGGTTGCTCATGTCCTCGGACGAGTCGGGCGGTCTGGGTCTTCAACACTTTGTTCCTTTCGAGCGATATCGCCATACACCAAATTGGAAGTCTCTATCTCATCGCAAAGCATGTTTTTCTATCATTTCACTTTTCGAACGTTTTGGTGTGCGGAACCCCTCAAAATTACAAATATCGGAAATATTCTATTGAACACATTCTTCCTTTCGAGCGATTTACCGATATACCAAATTTGAAGTCTCTATCTCATCGCAAAGCATGTCGTTTCTTTCATTTCGCCTTTCAAAAGTTTTTCTGTGGAATAGCTACCCCCTTAAAAATACATATTTAAAAGACTCCCTTCTTCTTGGATTTTCTATCATATGACTTTCCCATATACCAAATATGAAGCTTCTATCACGTTTTAAAAGGGACGTTTCTCTTTTATTCCGAAAATCGAACATTTTGGTATGCGACCCCTACCCCCCCCCCCCCCCCCCTAAGGTAGAAAATATTGGAAAACTTAAATTGTACACTTTCTTCCCTCCAAACTATTTACCCGTACACCAAATTTAAAATCTTTGTCTCATCTCGAAGTAGGTTTTTTAACAATTCACCTTCCGAACGTTTTCCTCTAAAGCCCCCCCACCCCCACC
This sequence comes from Amaurobius ferox, assembly GCA_951213105.1. Taxonomy (NCBI): domain Eukaryota; kingdom Metazoa; phylum Arthropoda; class Arachnida; order Araneae; family Amaurobiidae; genus Amaurobius; species Amaurobius ferox. The sequence goes on from OX578154.1 coordinate 1,482,387, forward strand.
CCCACACTCCTAAACGAACATTTTCGAAGATCCATATTTGTCTTATGTGTTTTCATCAAATGATTAGCTCATATACCAAATTTCAAGCCTCATCAAATTTTAAAGGAGTAGTTTTCTCAATTATTCGGCAAATCGAACATTTTGGTTTTCGACACCCCCTTTAAGTAGTAAATATTGAAAATCTGAAATTGCACATTTTCTTCCTTTGGAATGATTGACCCATACACTAAATTTGAAGTCTCTATCTCATCGCAAAGTATGCTTTCCTATCATTTCACTTTTCGAACATTTTGGTGTGGAGCACTCCCTCTAGAGAACGTTTCGAAAAATTCGATTTTTCCAGAGGTTTTTATCGAACAACCGAGCCTTGTACCAAATTGCAAGTCTCTATCTATTCGGGAAGTGCCCCAAAAAAGCGTGACAGACACACAGACAGACGGACAGACGAACACTTGGTAATAGTATATACTAGCCGAATACCCATTGAAAATCAACCGTCTCGCAATAAGCAACCGTTGAATATTGTCACTTTTCTTAATAATTCGCGTTTCACATTTATCCGGCAAATCAAATATTTTAGTGTGCGGAACCACCTAAAGAAGAAAATATTGTAAATTTTAAATTGCGCACGCCTTCCTTTTGAACTATCTACCAGTACACCAAGTCTCTATCTCATTCCGAAGCATACTATGTTATCATCTCCCCTTTCGAACGTTTTTCTGTTGAGCACACCAATAAATGAACATTTTTGAAAAACTATATTCGCCTTGGGTTTCTTATCAGATGATTGGCCCATGTACCAGATATCAAGCCTCTATCACATTTAAAAGGAAGCGTGTCTCATTTATTCCGGAAATCGAACATATTGGTATTCGGCACCCCCAAAAGTTGCAAATATTGGAAATCTGAAATTGCACACTTTCTTCCTTTCAAACTATCTACCAGTACACTAAATTTGATGTCTCTATCCTATCGTGAAGCATGCTTTCTATCACTTCATATTTCGAACGTTTTTCTGTGTTGCACCCCCTCAAATGATCATCTTATTATAATAATCTTATTTTTTTAATCTTATTTCCCATATACTAAATTTCAAGCCTCTATCACATTGTAAAGGAGGCGTTTTTCATTTATTCGTCAAATGGAACATTTTAGCGTGCGGCACCCCCTACAATAGCAAATGTTGGAAAACTGAAATTGCACACTTTCTTCCTTTCTAACTATCTATACGTATACCAAATTTGAAGTCTCTATTTCATCGCGAAGCATGCTTTTTCTATCATTTCACCTTTCGAATGTTTTTCTGTGGAGTAACCCCCCCCCCCTTAAATATACATTTTTGAAAAACTTCATTCTTCTTGGGTTTTCTATTAAATGATTCGCCCATATATCAAGCCTCTATCACGTTCTAAAAGGGGTGTTTCTACTTCATTTCAAAAATCGAACATTTTTGTGTGTGACACTCCCTAAAGTAGAAAATATTGGAAAATTGTACACTTTCTTCCTTTCAAATTATCTACCCGTACACCAAATTTCAAATCTGTATCATATCCCGAAGTACGTTTTCTTATCAATTCACCTTTCGAATCTTTTTTCTGGAGCACCCCCATATACGAACATTTTTGAAAAACTCTATTCTTCTTGGGTGTTTTCATCAAATATTAGTCCATATATATCTAATTTCAAGCCTCTATCCAATTTTAAAGGAGCCGTTTCTCATGGAGCCGTTTCTCTTGGTGTGCGACACCCCCTTAAGTAGAACATATTGGAAATCTGAAATTGCACACTTTCTTCCTTTCGATTTACCCATACTCCAAATTTGATGTCTCTATCTTATAGCAAAGCATGCTTTCCTATCATTTCACTTTTCGAACGTTTTGGTGTGGAGATGTCCTCTAGAGAACGTTTTCAAAAAATTCGATTTTTCCAGGGGGTTTTATCGAACGATCGAACCGTGTTCCAAATGCAAGTCTCTATCTATTAGGGAAGTGCCTAAAAAAAGGGTTACAGACAGACGGACACTTGGCAATTAGTATATATAGATAGGTTTTATTTAAAGCCTTTTATTTACTTCCTATCTTATTTAAAGCATTTTTGCAATTGAAACTGGGTGTTTAAAACCAACGGGTCAAAAAGTCTCCCACTGTTCCCTTTCTCTGGGACACCCTGTATGTCGTTAGCTATGGCTACTGAAAAAATATCACCTAAAATGAGACAGCTAAATCATTTCTTATATAAAACATAATTTATGAATATTATAGGTTTATATTGATGGTGTTCAAAAATCGTATTTTAATTTAATTTTTCACAACCTCATATTCTGTTGTGAGATAGAATAATGTTATCCGTTTCGAGCTTAACTTATGGCTGTCCAAATGATTGAAACAAGAAAGATCAATCATGCTTAAAGCATTGATTATGAAACACTTTCCAACTTCAATGCAATTTTATTTAAAAAAAGTCGAAAATGCAATACATTCCTCGGTAATATTTTAAAACTTATCACAATACTACATTGATTTATTATATTTGAAAACTTAAACCTTCATTGAAAAAAATGAACTTCATACAAATGACGGCATTGAAATATAAATTGCCTGGTTTAAATATCTCTAAAATGCAATACATTCCACGGTAATATTTTAAAAACTATCATAATACTACGAGAATTTATTATATTTGAAAACTTCATCGAAAACAACTGAAATTAATTCAAATGACGTCATAGAAAAAATAACACGCCTGGATCTCTCTATAAAAACAGAATTTCATTCATAACTTTCTCCCATTCATTTCATTCATCACAATACTATAATAATTTATTTTATTTAAACATTTTATTTAAGACCATGGAGCTACAAATAATTAAACTCTATGCTTAAGACTTCATCGGAAAAAATCGTCCTTCTCTTTATAAAATCAATTAATATTTCATTCATATCAGCCATGCAGACTCCATGGACTAAATTATTTTGTGTTAAAAAAATACAGGAATTCTAATACAACTCATTCTACATATTTTGCTGTTTACATTTTACATAGGTGAAAAATAGGCTTAGATGTAGAAATAATCAAATTTAGATGAGCATTTAAACTCAAATATATTGTCATTGCGTTGTTTCAGTATGTAGATGCACAGAATTTAAGCAAAAATAAAGTAGTTTTAGGACGGATACAACACTCAATATGAATTAAAAAGAACTTAAAAAAATCACGATTTTGAAACAAGATGGATGCCATATATCGTTTCATATCATGGTCACGTGATCGTTTCATATAAGAGGTGTAATTATTATTTTAATTTTTATTTAAAAAACTACTGAATATATTTCGCTGAATTTTTTTTTATATATTTTATGGAACAATTTGAATATTATCTAAAATTTTCGAAGCAATTTGTGAATTTTAAATCCGCTTAAAAAATGTTTGAAAAATTAGGTCCCATAGGGCTCAATGTATTTAATTTTTTCAACCCGGGTTCAATCCAAAACTAATTGGGTGATATTATTCATTTATATTCCCATAGGTCCTACAGACCGTCTGAACAACATACTAAAATTTCATTTTGATTAAGTCATTTTTACGGCAGTTATCGTGCTAACGGACAGACAGACAAACAGACAGAATGAACAAAGTCATAAACACTTTTCAACTTTGTTGTAAAGTGTTAATAAAAAAAAATTACCTATGCCATGTCGGTCTATAAATAAAATATGAAACCGCAGAATTAGTGCCAATATGAATACCATAAAGTTGTTTCATTTTCCATATTTATCCTTTATCAATACAGGATGTGGGCGTGGCAAAATATGTGGGCCCGCATATTCCAATGGAATTTTTGTAAATAATGCCTTCAGATATCCCTCGATATATAATAAGAAAAATTTGTGGAGCCACTGGCCAAATCCTTCTAAAATAGAGAAATTTTCTGTCAAGGATAGTGCCGAACCTATGACATCAAATAATTTGCAATTTGACATGATGATTTAAAATACATTGCCATGTGTGGCCTCATATTTTAGTTACAATCGGATAGAAATTTCTAATTACTTTCCTTATATACATAATGTATAAGGAAAGTATTGTGACGGGGTCGAAAATTCGAATTCGAGTTTTCGACGGGAGAGCACGTTTCAAGTATCCCTGATCACGAATCGAACATTTTTGAAGTGATGTCTGTGTGTGTGAAAGTATGTGTGTGTTTGTGTGTGTGTGTGTGTCAGTGAATCTGTGGAGACGATAACTGACGAACGAATGGACCGATTCGAACGAAATTTGGTACAAAAATCACAATCCGTAAACACTGGAAGCCTATTGATTTTATACGCAATCGAATGTTCTGAACTCCCCTAAACTTTCGAGTGAAATTTTGAAAAAATCGTCAAAAAATCAAAACAGCTAATAAAATTACCCAAATAGACATTTCTTATATAATTTTTCACTAGAAAACGATTTACATAAATTTTAGAACGCTAACATGAACCGTTCTCGAGATATTGCACATTTTTCAAAAAAATTATCAAAAAGTCATATAAAATAAAAAAAAATATTTCCTATTGAGAAACATGTTCACTCTTCATATGTAATACCATGCGATAAATTTGCTGATATCATTCTTTTGGATCTAGCTCGTTCCATTTATGAAAAAAGATACTTTGAGTATAATACTTTTGTATTTGAACGCCAATAGTCATTTATCTTCTGTAAGAATAACTTATTTCTTCATCCATAACGCTTGGCGAGATTTTGGCGACGATTTTGGTGGAATGTCGCCAACTTGGCCACTTTTTTAAATGTTGCTAAATTAACAAAAATCTCGCCAAATGGATAAAAATGGCACTAAATCAATGACTACTCATTCATGAAGACGACATGGAAAATGACGACTCATTGACGAAAATTCAATATCTTGGAAAGAATATAAATAACTGCTATAAAAAGAATCTATTTTTTTACTGGAAAAGGAGTATATAAGGAAAGCATTATATATTGGAAGCATTATATATTGCATTATATAAGGAAAGTCATGTGCTGCCCACATCAGATTTTTTTTAACCTCTGGCGCTTACATCGAAGATTTTGAAAAAGTAGGACCACTATTGGTAAAGATTCAGGATGAAGTGCATCATCATGCAACAACATTTCTCATTAACATAGGAAACAAAAAAAAAACCCTCCTATGATTGGCCTGGCGAATAGGAGGCGAAGCGAGTTATGGGGGTTGATGACCATCAGCGGAACAGGCGGCTGAGCTCTCTAGTTCTTAAAGAAAACTGCTTTTTTTGCTTTCACTTGTAATTGAAAACAAAGTTAAAATTATTAACACAAACTCATTACAAAATATATACACAATATTTGTTTGTAACCAGTAAGCCAAGTTTAAAGTGAAAATGTTTATCATATGTTATTAACAGTAATTTATAGTTAGAAATAAGTAATAACAGTTTTGCAAGTATGAGTTAAATAATATTTATTAATCCTACTGAGACTTAAACGTCTACCTCTAACGATTAATACTAATTTACCCCTAACGAACCAAATATGTATCAGTCAGGTAGGGGTTTTGAAAAAATTTTACGAAATATTTTTTTAAAGAATTCTCTAAACAAAAATCTTTGGAAATCACTGTTATAGAGATATCACAAAATTGTGGCTCATAGCCAGTTTTATTGTAACTATTGCAAGTTGCTATTCAATGCTGATCAAAGCATAAGCGCGAAACCGGTCCATGAATGCTGTTAACTGTAATGGAAATGCGATCCTTGAGACGAAATCGTTTATCTTTTGCACTTTAATAGAAGTATCCATGACTGTTGCATGGCGAGTATTCTCCGTTAGAGGCGCTGGAATCGTTTTCACTCGATCGGGCTTTGTCACTTTACTATACAGAAACGTAACGGTGTAACTTGTGTTTATCTCACAATGTTGCCGAGTCCGTTATCGTAACATTTTTAATTCTCCGTTACGAGCTCTGCAATCGCTGTCATTCGATCGAGTATGGGCACTTTAGTACAGATAAAGACGTACACATGTGTTTTCTGGTAGGTCGGACGGTCTGGGTTTCAACAATCAGCAACAACATGTGGGAACACCGCGTGCTGTTGGCACATTTCGGGCCCGGTAGCCCAGTGGTTTGATCGCTGGATTTGCCCGCTGCCACAGCTGCCGCCGTGTTCATGCGGAGTACGATCACGTTAAACATGTGGGTCCGTAAGTCCTTCCGAGAGGTTGGTGGTAGGGGGAGGAGGGTACGGTCCCTGTGGATGCCTCCCCACTGGGTTCCGGTCTAAATTGGGTGGCACTTCCCGGCCGTCCAAACGGTTACATTACACCTTTCTGGTAGGTCGGACGGTCTGGGTCTCAACAACAACAACATATGGACCCTTTCCTTAAAAAAATTATTAAGCTTACCCCGTATATAACTCACAAGTGACTTATAAAATTTTATGAAATTTGGTCAGTTACTTTTTATGTTAGAGTAGATATATACATTGCACAGACACACGCACGCACACACACATACAGCTTCAGCTTCAGCGTTGGAGAATTCTGAATTTACACATAGTATATATATGTAGATTATGCGGATGATTATTACTGAATTCTTAAAAGCAAGATAACTACTTTAAAATTATTCCCTCATTTTATTCTCTCCTTGATAAATCATATTGGAAGTATTTTTGTTTCATCTACAGTTTTAGGATCAATATCAAAAGACTATTTGAGTGTTTGCATCCCTTTATGTTTTGCATCGATCTCTCGAGTATTTGAAGTATTCTCATTATTCCAAGCTATTGCGAATATTCGGCAAGTAAATGCACTTGGAGAATGGCAACGACGGTTATGACGAGAATGAATGTAGATATTTTAAAATGCTTTCAATTTCAACAGTCTAGTTTAAGGAAATCTGATGTGGGCAGCACATGACTTTCTCTACAGACTTAAATTCGTGCTCTCTTTATTTCTTCAATATATCATTAAATTGAGTTTTATGGTACAAAATACCACGTATAATTATATGAAATAACATTAAATTGGCACTTTTAATTCAATTTTTACTTTCTCTACAATGCATGGTAATGCATAGGGAAAGTATTGGAATCATGTCGAAAATCGCAACTAGAGTTTTTGACGGATCGACACGTTTTGACACCTTTAGAATGTGAAAAACTATTTTTAGCGTGACATCTGTGTCTGTCTGTGTGTAAAATAAATAAAATATATACCGATAATGGCTAGTCCTATAATGCAATTTGATTGGTCTTATCCTTTAAATCGTCAAAGATTACGTATAAAGCAAGCATTTAACAGGTACATTTGAGCATACGTAGTCTTTAATTTTAGATTTTGACAATTTTTGCTGGACACTGCAAAAAAAAAAAAAAGGCAGGTTTTTTTTTTCCGGATCGTACCAAAATCTAATCAGCACCAGAGTAACCCATAAGTAACTTACCTGCCAAATTTTATGAAATTGGGTCAATTGGTGTTTTGACTAGAGTATATACATACGAGTTTTACCGACCATTCCGCAAAAATAAAAAAGGCAGGCTATTTTATCTCGAATGTACCAAAATCTAATCAGCACCAGAGTCACTCACAAGGGACTTACCTTTAAAATTTTATGAAATGTGGTCAATTAGTTTTTGAGTTAGGGTAAATATATATGTGGCGACTCAAATCCATTTGACTTTTACACATTTTTCTGAACTTTATTTTTTGAACTTTCAAGCTTTATTTTTATTGTGTGCTAATTTGTTTTCAGATTTGCTTAATGTATAAGTCCTGCCTGTCAACATTGACAAATCACTTGCTGAATGACGTCAGGCACGTGAAGGTATTAAACCGCTGGCTATTGCTCCCGCCGGTATGCTTTTCCAAATGCACACATGCGACGAGCTAGTTAGCAAATGCGACTAGCTAGCTAGCAAAACATTCACGTATATTAATGTAACTCGTATCACGTCAACTGCTCTCCAACTGAGTGATGACTCCTTTCATAGACTCTCTATGGAAACTTCTAGAAATTTTTTATATCTCGTAGAATATTCGTTATTTCGAGCTATTTCTCGTATTTCTCGAACCTCCGAAAAGTAGCCAGATATCACCAAATTATTGATAAATCGCCAAATTTGGCAACCCCCTTTGAACTTCAGAACATGGTAACTCTAGATTCACGTCATAGGAAAAGTTGACCCGTACGGGTGTTTCCTCCGTCTGGATTTCAAAAAAGACTCTAGTAAGAGAAAGCATTTCACACGATCGTCACAATATTGAGTTACATCACTCATGACATTTTAAATGCCATATAGCTTTCTTTCTATGCCATTGAAAAACTTTAACAGGTAAAAATATTATAATATCAAAATTTTAACCACTATAGTTCAAAAACTAAGAACTCGAACCAAAATCCGATTATATATCCTTATAGGACTTTCCAAGGGCTACAAATTACTTCTTATAGTTCATAGCTAGCATTTTCAGTTTGAGGTAAAGGCATTACAAGCTTGAAAAACGGAAAAAAAATTTATATTCTTCAACGTAGCAAGACAATTCTTCGAAAACTCTAAGAGCTTCGTTAAAACAAACTATCTAGAGAAACTGGATTTTCTACTGAACATTTTTATCGTTTACTATTCATAGCTATCTTTATAGTTTCGAAGATAGGCTGAGTGAAAGTAAGTAAAAACTTTCTAGTTTTTTTGGAAAAAGAAAACTTTAACATGTTAAAATATTGGAATTATTTTTATATATACATAATCGTACCCTATTTCCGACAGAGCAAGTAAAAAATGTTTACACTTTTATTTATTAGTTTCGGAGATATAAGCGCACAAAGTGTTTAAATTTTTTCGTAACGCTCTGACTTCAGACAGAGATAGCCCAATCAAAGATGTTATTGACAGCAAAACTATGCGAATCTAAATATTAATTTATTTTATTGTATAAAAGACATATACTTGTCTACAAAAATGTTCATTATTCACACCCTGAAAGAATTAAACAATATCTTGATATTCTTTGGAAATTAACAAAATCGTTGTGCTGCTTGGAAGAAGTTAGCATGTCAGTGATGAATAATTGAATAATTTGACATAATGTTGGTGCTTTCTGATAGCGAAAAGTTATGGATCCCAGCTGTAAAACAAGGGCCCCACTTAGCCTAACCGGGATCCGGGGGACAGACATTCCTCTGGGCCCTCCCCTCCACCTTTCGACATATATGAAATGAACAAAAATATTCATTTGAAAACGTAATTGCTTTTTAGAAAACGGTATAAAAATCGAAACTCTTGCATATATTTAATGGAATTTAAATTAGTGGCAATTTTCTATCATAACTAAAAATCCAAGATCTGTAGATCTATAGTGCGATCTTTTATTTACCCCAAAATGAATATTTTCACTAAATTTACTCCGATGAAAAAAAAAATTTCGGGAAGCTGTCGTTAATTTTTTTTCTATGATGCACTTGTTTAATTTGGGACCCTTCTAATGCGGGGCGGGGGGGGGGGGGGGGGGGCGCATGCCCCTGCGTTTGCCAGGTCGTATGTGAAACAGCGTTTGAACCATGGAGTTAGAGAGGAGAGTAAAACTCCTATGGATAAAAAGCTTAAAAATGCCATAATAATTTCAGAATTATATGTGGGTGTCACTAGTGTTAATAAAGTTCCATCTGTTCTCATTTGACACAACAATTTAATATATGTATTACTTTCCTTATATACAATAATGTATAAGGAAATTATTCTGACGGGGTCGAAAATTCGAATTCGAGTTTTCGACGGGAGAGCACGTTTCAAGCATTCCGGATCACGAATCGAACATTTTTGAAGTGATGTCTGTGTGTGTGTGTGTGAAAGTATGTGTGTGTGTGTGTGTTAGTGAGTCTGTGGAGACGATAACTGACGAACGAATGGACCGATTCTAACGAAATTTGGTACAAAAATTAAAATCCGTAAACACTGGAAGCCTATTGTTTTTATACGCAATCGAATGTTCAGAATCCCCCTAAATTTTCGAGTGAAATCCTGAAAAAATCGTCAAAAAATCAAAACCTCTAATAAAGTTGCGCAAACAGACATTTCTTATGTAATTTTTCATTAGAAAACGATTGGCATAAATTTTAGAACGTTAACATGAACCGTTCTTGAGATATTGCACATTTTTCAAAAAAATTATCAAAAATTATAAAATAAAAAAAAAAAATTTCCTATTGAGAAACATGCGTACTTTTCATATGTAATATCATGCGATAAATTGGGTGACATCATTCTCGTGGATCCAGCTCGTTCCATTCATGAAAAAAGATACTTTAAGTAATACTTTTGTATTTGAACGCCAATAGTCATTTATCTGCTATAAGAATAACATATTTCTCCGTTCATAACGCTTGGTGAGATTTTGGCGGCGAATTTGGCGGAATGTTGCCAACTTGGCGTCTTTTTTAAATGCTGCTAAATTAACGAAAAATTCGCCAAATGGATAAAAATAACGCTAAATCAATGAAAATGACGACTCATTGACGAAAATTCAATATCTTGGAAAGAATATAAATATCTACTATAAAAATAATCTATTTTTCTTACCGTAAAAGTAGTAAATTCATTCCATTATATAAGGAAAGTCATGTGCTGCTCCCATCAGATTTTTACTTTCCTTATATACATAATGTATAAGGAAAGTATTGTGACGGGGTCGAAAATTCGAATTCGAGTTTTCGACGGGAGAGCACGTTTCAAGCATCCCTGATCACGAATCAAATATTTTTGAAGTGATGTCTGTGTGTGTGTATGTGTGTGTGTGAGTGTGTGTGTGTGTGAAAGTATGTGTGTGTGTGTGTGTGTGTCAGTGAGTCTGTGGAGACGATAACTGACGAACGAATGGACCGATTCGAACCAAATTTGGTACAAAAATCACAATCCGTAAACACTGGAAGCCTATTGTTTTTATACGTGATCGGATATTCAGAACCCCCCTAAATTTCCGAATGAATATTTGAAAAAATCGTTAAAAAATCAAAACCGCTAATAAAGTTACGCAAGTAGACATTTCTTATGTAATTTTTCATTAGAAAACGATTGGCATAAATTTTAAAACGCTAACATGAACCGTTCTCGAGATATTGTACATTTTTCAAAAAAATTATGAAAAAGTCACATAAAAAAAAAAATTCCTATTGAGAAACAGGTTCACTTTTCATATGTAATACCATGCGATAAATTGAGTGACATCATTCTCGTGGATCTAGTTCGTTCCATTCATGAAAAAATATACTTTGAATAATACTTTTGTATTAGAACGCCAATAGTCATTTATCTGCTGTAAGAATAACTTTTTTCTTAGTGCATAACTCTTGGCGAGATTTTGGCGACGAATTTGGCGGAATGTCGCCAACTTGGCGACTTTTTTGAAATGTTGCCAAATTAATGAAAATCTCGCCAAATGGATAAAAATGATGCTAAATCAATGAAAATGACGACTAATTGTCGAAAATTCAATATCTTGGAAAGAATATTAGTAATCTACTATAAGAAAATCCTATTACTTTCCTTATATACATAATGTATAAGGAAAGTATTGTGACGGGGTCGAAAATTCCAAATCGAGTTTTCGACGGGAGAGCACGTTTCAAGCATCCCTGATCACGAATCAAACATTTTTGAAGTGATGTCTGTGTGTGTGTGTGTGTGTGTGTGTGAGAGAGTCTGTGCAGACGATAACTGACAAACGAATGGGCCGATTCGATCCAAATTTGGTACAAAAATCACAATCCGTAAACACTGGAAGCCTATTGTTTTTATACACAATCGAATGTTAAGAACACCCCTAAATTTTCAAATGAAATTTGGAAAAAATAGTCAAAAAATCAAAACCACTAATAAAGTTACGCATATAGACATTTCTTATGTAATTTTTCATTAGAAAACGATTGACATAAATTTTAGAACGCTAACATGAACCGTTCTTGAGATATTGCACACTTTTCCAAAAAATTATCAGAAAGTCATATAAAATAAAATAAAAATATTTCCTCTTGAGAGACATGTTCACTTTTCTGTAATACCATGCGATATATTGGATGACATCATTCTCGTGGATCTAGCTCGTTCCATTCATGAAAAAAGATACTTTGAGTAATACTTTTGTATTTGAACGCCAATATTCATTTATCTGCTGTAAGAATAACTTATTTCTTTGTCCATTATGATTAGCGAGATTTTGGCGACGAATTTTGGCGGAATGTCGCCAACTTGGCGACTTTTTGAAATGTTGACAAATTAATGAAAATCTCGCCAAATGGATAAAAATGACGATAAATCAATGCAAATGACGACTAATTGTCGAAAATTCAATATCTTGGAAAGGATATTATTATCTACTATAAGAAAAACCTATTTATTTTACTGTAAAAGTGGTAAATTCATTACGTTATATAAGGAAAGTCATGTGTTGCCCACATCAGATTTTTTTTTATTATTTTTAAAATAAAATTCCCTCGTGATCAGTATAATTAATCAGTATTTTTTTACATTTATAGGGCAGAGTTCGGAATATAGGGAGATAAAAGTAAATTGAAAGGTAAAGTAATTTTGAATAATGTAGGAATATTCCTTATTGTTTCTCTTCTAATTGGCACTGCGCTACTGATTTATTACAGAAAAATTAACAGTTTAAAATATTGTTTTTTAGCGGAAATTGTTGTTTGGCTAATTGTTGTTGAATATTGTTGCAAAATACCTTCACTGGAAGATTCCTTTTGAGAGCCAGAAGGGAAAAACACTGTACAGGCAACCATTCCTATAACGTGATTCTAGGGTTGCCACGACAGGACTGCCAGGTCAGGGTTCCCAGGTTTGGCGAATTATCATCAATTTAGCGTGTTTTCTAAAGTTCGAGAACCTTCTCGATATAACGAATATTCTACGAGATAGAGCCCCTACTGGAAGTTTCTGCAGAAAGTATATAAAAGGAGTCATCAAAGGGGAGCAGTTCACGTGATACGAGCTACTTTGAATTGTGAGATGCGTCGATGTTTTAAGAACAGTATCTGTTTTTTTTTAAATTAGTGGGTCTGCTATAAAAAGAGCTCAGATGATGACTGATATGGAATCAGCATCGAATTTCCGAAAGAACGTGGGGGTTTACTAAGGCATTCTACTTCATGTTCTTACTCCACTTCCAGTTCAAAAAGATTTCTTGAAACATCTATTTCTCAAGACTGGCTTTAGATATTATCTGAGATTATAATATATGAATTCAGAATTTCATTCCGAAGGAGGTACAGGGGTTCACTAAAGGTTTCCGTTTCTCCACCTCTTCCATATTTACAAATTTCTTTGTAACATGTATTTCTCAGGATTGGCCTGTCTATAGATCTAGCTTAGGTGATGGCTAATATGGATTCAGCATGGAATTCCAAAGATGCTTAAAGGGGTTCACTGAGGCTTTTCATTTCCGGTTCCAAAATGTCACTTCCTATTTTTTTTCGAAAATTCGTATGACTGTACTAAATAAGTACTCGAAAGGGAATAAAAATTCTTATAGTTCTGTCAAAATTGAAGGATACGCAGCATTTGACATCATATGAAGGCTCCTTCATACATTTTCTTGTATTTATATTAACAGGTGTACTATTGTCAGGCATCTGGATAAAATGACGTTCATCTTTGGCGACGTTCGTTTGTCGCCAAATTGGGCAACCCTTTCGTCGGAGGCCCCCAGCACTGGCTTCCAATAACGTCAAGCCGGGAATGCGATCAGCAGCCGTGATGCCGCCATCGGAATCTCCATTTTTCCAGGTCTGGAATGCCACCGACAAACGCCTGGAATGCCCAGATCGCAAGTTTCGAATGCTCCGCGTTCTTTCCGCCCCTGCCGAACGAACGCCTGGAATTCGGAGCTTCTTCGGCGCGCTTTTAATAATTATTCGACTCGGTTCAAAGTTAATTCCTTTCTCTTCCTCTTCTTCTTTTCTTTTTTTTTGCGGTATTTTGCCCAGTTTTTAGAACCAGCTTTTTCCAGATCCTTTTAAAATGCAGAAAGTTTTCCCAGGAGACAATGGCGCCAAAAATATTCTATGGGGCTCTGTTCTAAGTTATATTAAGGAATGAAAGGTGGGGGGGGGAGGGGGGCAGAAATGGCGAAGTTTTAATTCCGGAGAGAAAACTGAACCACAGGAATTCACCTCGACATTTTTCAATAAAAGTTTTATCTTGGGATATTTATATATCTGTCGTTTATGACTGCGCAACGAACCGTGATATAAGGTGCATCTTATTTCTTATTATTACAAGAAAATATCATGAAAACTTTATCCTGGTATCTCCAATAATTATTCGATCATGTAGAATATGTTTTGATCGTTCAAAATAATTTTATTCGTCTGACCATTTCATGTAAAATTAAATGACATATATATTTTGCTTTCCCAGCAATACATGGTAATGTGTAGGAAAAGTATTAGAATCATGAATTTACACGTTTGGGTACCTCTAGAACACGAAAAAAAAAAGAAAACTATTTTTAGCGTGAAGTCTGTGTATGTATGTATGTGTGTCTGTCTGTGCAATGTATGTATCCATTTAAATTGAAAAATTAATGTACCCCAATTTCATAAAATTTAGTAAGTCACTTGTAGGTGACCCTGCGCTGATTAGATTTTGGTACGATTTGGGAAAACAGAACCTGCTCTTTTTTTTTAAATGGCCCGCAAAAATCATCAAAATCTAAAATAAAAGACTAATTATTCGCAAATTTATCCACTAAATGCTTGAATGCTTGTTTAATACGTAATTTTTGACGATAAAAATACTAAGACCAACCCCATGACTCTAGGTTTAGCCGTTCTCGAGATATTTTAGTTTTTTCGCATTTTTGCTAAGCCGCCTTTGACAAAACCTGTGCCAAATGAAAACGAAAATTGAATTAAAAGTGCGAATTCAGTGTCATTCCCAATAAGTATGCGTGTTATTTTATGCAATCAAACTTCATTTAATGAATTATTAAAGAAATAAAAAGAAAATGAATGTATAAGTCTGTAGGGAAAGTCGTAGTGTCCACATCAGATTTTTACAATCAATCGATTCCTTTTTTATTTCTTGGGCTATATCGTATACTTAACTACTTTTAAAAATATTTTTTGTTAATGTATTTGAAGTTTAGAAATTTCATGCATTTTGAATAAAATATTTCTTTTTGTGAAAGAATTAGACTTTCATGAAAGAATTATAAGCATCATCAGAATGGTAATTTTAGTTTTCCCGCATAGAGCGTTATACTATATTTTAATAAAATAAGATGTCTGTGTGTGTGTGCAGTCTGTAACAGGAAATCTACGCGACGTACGACCATGAAATTTGGTACACAGGCACTTCAAGACACGAATAGGTGTACCTCGACCAAGGTCCGTAGAATATCTTATATATATAATATTCTAATAACCTTGCACCTCAACGGAGTTTTTACTTATATACAATAATGTATAAGGAAAGAAACTGTGAGAGTCGAAAATTCGAATTCGAGTTTTCAACGGAAGAGCACGCTTCAAGCATCCCTGATCACGAATCGAACATTTTTAACTGATGTCTGTGTGTGCGTGTCAGTAAGACTGTGGAGACGATAACTGACGAACGAATGGACCGATTCAAACGAAATTTGGTACAAAAAATACAATCCGTAAACACTGGAAGACTATTGTTTATATACGCAATCGAATTCTCAGACCCCCCCCCCCCTAAATTTTCCAGTGAAATTTTGAAAAAATCGTCAAAAAATCAAAACCTCTAATAAAGTTACGCAAATAGACATTTCTTATGTAATTTTTCATTAGAAAACGATTGACATAAATTTTAGACCGCTAACATGAACAGTTCTCGAGATATTGCACATTAAAAAAAAATATCAAAAAATCATATAAAATAAAAAGAAAATATTTTCTATTGAGAAACATGTTTACTTTGCATATGTAATGCCATGCGATAAATTTGGTAACATTATTCTCGTGGATCTAGCTCGTTCCATTCATGAGAAAAGATACTTTAAGTAATACTTTTGTATTTGAATGCCAATAGTCATTTATCTGCTGTAAGGATAACTTATATCTTCGTCCATAACGCTTGGCGAGATTTTGGCGACGTATTTGGTGGAAAGTCGCCAACTTTGCGACATTTTTAAATGTCGGTAAATTAAAGAAAAACTCGCCAATTGGACAAAAATGACGCTAAATCAATGAAAATGACCACTCATTGACGAAAATTCAATATCTTGGAAAGAATATAAATATCTACTATAAAAATAATCTACTTTTTTTACTGTAAAAAAAAGTAGTACTGTGAAGTAGTAAATTCATTGCATTATATAAGGAGAGTCATGTGCTGTCCACATCAGATTTTTTGTTTTGCCGTTGTTTGCTTGTATTTGTTTTATATAATTTCGACTTTGTTTTAAACACTTTCCAACATAATTGTAAAGTGTTTATAACTTTGTTCATTCTGTCTGTCTGTCTTTCCGTTGGCACGATAACTGCCGTAAAAATAACTTTATTAAAATGAAATTTTAGTATGTTGTTGAGACGGTCTGTGGGACATGCAGGAATGTAAATGAATAATATCACCCAATTAACATTGAAAAGAAAATACATTGAACCCTATGGGACCTAATTTTTCAAACATTTTTAATCAAAGTTAAAATTCACAAATTGCTTGGGAAATTTTTGAAAATATTCAAATTATCACGTAAAATATATAAAAAAAAATTCATCAAAATATGTTTGGTAGTTTTTTAAATAAAAATTGAAATAATGTAATGAATAAATAATGTAATGAATTTACAACTTTTACAGTAAAAAAATAGGTTTTTCTTATAGTAGATACTAATATTCTTTCCAAGACACTGAATTTTCGACAATTAGTCGTCATTTTCATTGATTTAGCATCATTTTTATCCATTTGGCGAGATTTTCGTTAATTTTGCAACACTTCAAAAAGTCGCCAAGTTGGCGACATTCCGCCAAATTCGTCGCCAAAATCTCGCCAAGCGTTATGCAATAAGAAATAAGGTATTCTTACAGCAGATAAATGACTATTGGCGTTCAAATACAAAAGCATTACTCAGAGTATCTTTTTTCATGAATGGAACGAGCTAGATCCACGAGAATGATGTCACCCAATTTATCGCATGGTATTACATATGAAAAGTGAACATGTTTATCAATAGGAAATATTTTTTTTTATTTTATGTGACTTTTTAATATTTTTTTTTTTTAAATGTACAATATCTGGAGAACGGTTCGTCTTAGCGTTCTAAAAGTTATGTCAATCGTTTTCTAATGAAAAATTACATAAGAAATGTCCATTTGCGTAACCTTATTAGTGGTTTTGATTTTTTGACGATTTTTTCAAAATTTCATTCGAAAGTTTAGGGGGGTTCTGAACATTCGATTGCGTATAAAAACAATAAGCTTCCAGTGTTTATGGATTGTGATTTTTGTACCAAATTTGGTTCAAATCGGTCCATTCGTTCGTCAGTTATCGTCTCCACAGACCCACTGACACACACACACACACACACACATACTTTCACACACACACACACACACAGACATCACTTCAAAAATGTTTGATTCGTGATCAGGGATACTTGAAACGTGCTCTCCCGTCGAAAACTCGAATTCGAATTTTCGACCCCGTCACAATACTTTCCTTATACATTATGTATATAAGGAAAGTAATATGGCATCCATTTTTTTCCGTGTGTAAAGATCGTGATATTTATGAATTTTTTAAATTTATTTTGAGTGTTGCATCCGTCATAAAACCGCGTTATTTTTGCGTATTACTTGTGTATCTCAATTTTGTGCTTACGCAATTACAATATTTTTACTTTCCTTATATACATAATGTATAAGGAATGTATTGTGAAGGGGTCGAAAATTCGAAATCGAGTTTTCGACGGGAGAGCACGTTTCAAGCATCCCTGATCACGAATCAAACATTTTTGAAGTGATGTCTGTGTGTGTGTGTGCGTGTGTGTGTGTGAAAGTATGTGTGTATGTGTGTGTGTCAGTGAGTCTGTGGAGACGATAACTGACGAACGAATGGACCGATTCGAACCAAATTTGGTACAAAAATCACAATCCGTAAACACTGGAAGCCTATTGTTTTTATATGTGATCGAATGTTCAGAACCCCCTAAATTTTCGAATAAAATTTTGATAAAATCGTTAAAAAATCAAAACCGCTAATAAAGTTACGCAAATAGACATTTCTTTTGTAATTTTTCATTAGAAAAAGATTGGCATAAATTTTAGAACGCTAACATGAACCGTTCTCGAGATATTGTACATTTTTCAAAAAATTATGAAAAGTCACATAAAAAAAAAAAAAATTCTTATTGAGAAACATGCTCACTTTTCATATGTAATACCATGCGATAAATTGAGTGACATCATTCTCGTGGATCTAGCTCATTGAATTCATGAAAAAATATACTTTGAATAATACTTTTGTATTAGAACGCCAATAGTCATTTATCTGCTGTAAAAATAACTTTTTCTTAGTGCATAACTCTTGGCGAGATTTTGGCGACGAATTTGGCGGAATGGCGCCAACTTGGCGACTTTTTTGAAATGTTGCCAAATTAATGAAAATCTCGCCAAATGGATAAAAATGATGCTACATCAATTAAAATGACGACTAATTGTCGAAAATTCAATATCTTGGAAAGAATATTAGTATCTACTATAAGAAAATCCTATTACTTTCCTTATATACATAATGTATAAGGAAAGTATTGTGACGGGGTCGAAAATTCGAAATCGAGTTTTCGACGGGAGAGCACGTTTCAAGCATCCCTGATCACGAATCAAACATTTTTGAAGTGATGTCTGTGTGTGTGTGTGTGTGTGTGTGTGTGTGAAAGTATGTGTGTATGTGTGTGAGAGTCTGTGAAGACGATAACTGACAAACGAATGGACCGATTCGATCCAAATTTGGTACAAAAATCCCAATCCGTAAACACTGGAAGCCTATTGTTTTTATACACAATCGAATGTTAAGAACACTCCTAAATTTTCAAATGAAATTTGGAAAAAATAGTCAAAAAATCAAAACCACTAATAAAGTTACGCATATAGACATTTCTCATGTAATTTTTCATTAGAAAACGATTGACATAAATTTTAGAACGCTAACATGAACCGTTCTCGAGATATTGCGCATTTTTAAAAAAAATTATCAGAAAGTCATATAAAATAAAAAAAAAATATTTCCTCTTGAGAGACATGTTCACTTTTCAGTAATACCATGCGATATATTGGATGACATCATTCTCGTGGATCTAGCTCGTTCCATTCATGAAAAAAGATACTTTGAGTAATACTTTTGTATTTGAACGCCAATATTCATTTATCTGCTGTAAGAATAACTTATTTCTTTGTCCATTATGCTTGGCGAGATTTTGGCGACGAATTTTGGCGGAATGTCGCCAACTTGGCGACTTTTTGAAATGTTGACAAATTAACGAAAATCTCGCTAAATGGATAAAAATGACGCTAAATCAAAGAAATGACGACTAATTGTCGAAAATTCAATATCTTGGAAAGAATATTAGTATCTACTATAAGAAAAACCTATTTATTTTACTGTAAAAGTGGTAAATTCATTACGTTATATAAGGAAAGTCATGTGTTGTCCACATCAGATTTTTTTTTCTGTAAAAGTAGTAAAAAGTAGTAAAGTAGTAAATTCATTGCATTATATAATTAAAGTCATGTGTTGCCAACATCAGATTTTTTTATTTTAAATGATCTTTAAACTTTGATTATTTCTGCAATGAAACCTAATTTTAACGTATACAGAATGTAAACAGATCAAGCGATTATAAGGTGAATTGTTTTAAGGATTGTCGAAATTTTCCACGCAAAATTATTTAGTTCTGGAGTCTGAAATGTAAGTGATGTGAATGAAATATTCATTAATTTTACATAGAGAAGCAGACGATTTATAGCATTGTCTTTTTTGATGAAGTTTTAAGTTTTTAAGTATAATAAATTATTGTAGTACTGTGATAACGTAAAATATATCACCGCTGAATGTATTACATTTTACAGATGTTTAAATCAAATTGCATTTCAGTTGAAAAGGGTTTCATAATCAATGCTTCTGCATGATTGACCTTTCTTGTTTAGTTATTTTGTAGGCTCGAATTTTCTTTGCTACCACAAAAAACACTATGAAACCTGTGGAGGAAAATGCGTCTCAAATTTCAATTCAAGGCACGGTGGCAAGATCATAAACAGCGTCTCGCTCACGACACCGAGATTTTCAGACGGATGGCGCTTCTGTAGTAGGATTTAAAATTCAGAAATTTAAAATCTAGAGTTTTACCAATAGGAATTTGAATAATTTGATATAAGTATTATTATTGTAACAGTACTATAAACATTGCCTGAAAAACTCACCTTTCTACAATAATTTTAAACGGCTGTAAAACAAATATTTTTTGATGTACGGTCTTGTCAGTAGAGGGGGAAGCTTTTTAAAATCTTCAGCATTCTAACAAATAAAAAATCTGATGTGGGCAGCACATGACTTTCTCTGCAGACTCAAATTCATTTTTTCTTTATTTCTTTAATAATACATTAAATTGAGTTTAATTGCACAGAATAACATTAAATTTGCATTTTTAATTCAATTTCTGTTTCTATTTGGGTAATTGGACATTTTTCCAAAAGTGGCATAACTAAATGCGAAAAATCTCAAATATCTCGAGAACGGTTAGTCCTAGAGTAATAGAGTTTTTCTTATTCTTTTCCTCATCAAAAATTACGTATAAAACAAGCATTTAATTGATATATTTGAACATACGTAACTTTTTTTTAGATTTTACAATTTCTGTGGGCCATTTCGTAAGAAAAAGCAGGTTGTTCTTTTCCGATTAATACCAAAATCTAATCAGCACCAGAGTATCATACAAGTTACTTATCTACCAAATTTTGTGAAATTTGGTCAATTAGCATTTTAGCTAGGGTGGATGCATGAAATTTTTACTAGCCATTTCGCAAAAAAAGGCGGGTTCTGTTTTTATGAATCGTACCAAAAACTAACCAGCACTAGGGTTATATCCAAGTGACTTACCTATCAAATTTTATGAAATTCGATCCATAAGTTTTTGAGTTAGAGTGGATACATACATTACACAGACACACAGACAGACACAGACACACGAACAGATACACAGACACATAGACACACACACACACAGACGTCACGCTAACATAGTTTTTTTCGTATTCTAGAGGTCTCGAAACGTGTAGATCTGTCGAAAATTCGAGTTGCGATTTTCGGCATGAATCCAATACTTTCCCTATACATTACCATGTATTGCAGGAAAGTAAAAATCGATTTCATGGACCTGGGCAACGCCGAGTAATCAGTTCTAATCCTGAATAAATGGAATCGTTTGGTACAATGAATAAATGTCAGAGGCTATTGATTTTAGGGTAACTAAGACGAGTAGGATGCCATTATTGTTACTTTCCCTACAATACATGGTAATGTATAGGGAAAGTACTGGAATCATGCCGAAAATCGTAACTCGAGTTTTCGACGGATCGACACGTTTTATGATCTCTGGAATACGAAAAACTATTTTTAGCGTGACGTCTGTGTGTGTGTCTGTCTGTCTATATGTGCAATATATGTATCCATTCTAACTCGGAAACTAATGAACAAATTTTATAAAATTTGGTAGGTAAGTCACCTGTGTGTGATCCTGGTGCAGATTAGTTTCTGGTACGATTCGGAATAAAAGAGTCCGTCTGTTTTTGTGAAATGCCCTTCAAAAATCGCCTGTATCCACTCTAACTGAAAAACTAATCGATCAAATTTTACAAAATTTGGTATATATGGTACTCTTGAGGAATACTCTGGTGTTGATTAGACTTTGATATGATTCGGAAAAAACGAACCTACCTTTTTATGCGAAATAGCACACAAAATCGTCAAAATCTATAAGTATATTTATATGTATATCTGTATAGCGTATACATATATGTATAATCTATATATATATATATATATATATATATATATATATATATATATATATATATATATATATATATATATATATATATACATATACATATATATATATATATATATATATATATATATATATATATATATATATATATATATATATATATATATATATATATATACATATACATATATATATATATATATATATATATATATATATATATATATATATATATATATATATATATATATATATATATATATATATATATAAGAAAAATATCTAAAAATAAGATATACAAAAACACAATTATAACACTTCATAACATTAAGGCGCCATGCCGCTCTTTCATGTTTAGCAGCAGGGTAAGAAATTAGCGGGGGCCATGCGCGAAATGCGACCAAATTTTTAACGTTCGCGACTATGATTTCGGAATCGGGACCAAATCGCGACTAGAATTAAATCACTATAATTTACCAAAAATAACCGAGGGGAAAAAAAAATTTGTTCTTTTATAAAACAATAAGTCACTTTAAAATTTTTTATTTTTATCATGTTTAAAGTAACCTGAAAGAATCAGCCCACATTCACTATTAAGCGACATTCATATTTTTGACGCAATTAATTTGCCAAATTCTGAAGATAAAGATTTATTTACAAATTATGGAAGTAAAGAACTTGATATTATTCTTAAAAATTTACCTTCATGTGTGCAAATTGATGAAAATGAAGTTAAAGAAGAATATTTGGAAGGAAAATTTTTGAGCTGCAGATAAAAAATCACAAGATTCAAATGTTTTATGGGATAGATTATTTAATAAATCAGAATCTTCAGATGAATACAGCAATTTGCTAAATATTATTTCATTTCAGCTTATAATATCATTCAGTACTGCTATTTGTGAACGAGGATTCAGTATAATGAATCTTATAAAAACGGATGTTCGAAACAGATTGAAGGTTGAAACACTGAATGATGCATTATCCGGAAGTATATATATTTGGCAAGCAAATAAAATATTTAGATTAGGTCTATGTGGTTTTATCGTGTATATTTTTTATTTCATTAAAATGTTTTATTTTGGCCCTTAAAAATTTTCAAATGGCCCACAATAAATTGATGCTGGGGGCCATTCGTCCCCTAATTTTTTTTTCTAATTTCTTACACTGTTTAGCAGGTATATAATAGTAAATACATCATCAATAGAAAAAAGGGGGGGAGGCATAAAGGAAAGGGGGAAAAGAAAGGAGAGTGTTTACAGGAACGACAGAAAAAAGGCCGGGGGGATAGTGACCCCCCGTTCCCAGTTAAAGCGCTTTTACTCTAGAAACACTCCCGGTGCCTCTGTCTTCCCGAAGCACTCCTCCGTCCGATGAAATCAATGAAACTTCCCGAAGTTTATAGACCATGAAGCAAAAAAAGGGCTAAAGATGGGAATAAACCTAACCTTATTACTCAACCGAATTCTTGAAGACCATAAGCAATGCCACACAACCATATCTCGCCGACCTGCTATCATCAAGTAAAACAGTTAGTCTCCCTTTCAAATATCAAGTCTACATAGTGCCTTAGAAACCGAAGTGGGTAATTGCCTTTTGCTGCTTCCCTGAGTAATTTATTGACACTGTTTTGCTGTTCTTCTTTTTCAGTGTTGAGACGTCTATATCGATTTAGATGATTTATGTTTCCTTTATTGTTCCAATCTATATGCTTGTCGTCCATATAACACAAGTTTATAGGTAAAATCTCTTGTGTTTCAGAAACAAGCATTTTTGTGTTCATTTCGAAGGGATATATGGACTTGAAAGGGATATATGGAGAATTTTTTCGAAATGAACTTATCTTAAGCCTAAAGCTCTTCCATGTGCAAGCTTTTTTGCTTGATTTCTTTGTTTTCCTATTTTCATTCCTCATTTTTTAAATTTGTTGATTGTCTTTGTCTTTATGACCTGCATTACGCTTTATTATTTCCTCATTATGTCTTTATTTCTTTTATTTCTTTGTATTTTGTAGAAAATTTTGGAATAGTGTATTATGAGGTACTACATACATTCTAACATTGGATTTACTAATTTATATATATATATATATATATATATATATATATATATATATATATATAAAATAAAATAAATTAGAAATAGTAAACAAATGGAATAAAAAATGGATGGGAAGGCTAACGGGCAATATGCTAAAAAAAAGCCTAAGGGGGGTTGTGACCCCTTAAATCCCCGGTTACAGCATGCTGCTAGGCCGCGACACACTCCCGGTATGGCCACAATTCCCGTAGCACTTCTCCAATGTCTGTACCTCGAATGAATAGACCTTGATTTTTCAAAGGAGTAAAGAAGAAATGATACCTTATTCCTATAGAACGTTGCTAGAATCCAAAGACAATATAAGAAGAATTTATCCTTCCCCCTCATTATTATAAACAGTCATAAACCATACCATGTTTCGCTTTCCCATATCAAATCATTACCGGCCATACCGGGAGTGTGCCGCGGCCTAGCAGCATGCTGTAACCGGGGATCTAAGGGGCCACAACCCTCCTTAGGCTTTTTTTTAGCATATTGCCCGTTAGCCTTCCCATCCATTTTTTATTCCATTTAATCCTATTTCTATCTTATTTTATTATATTTCGTATAATGAGGAAAATGCTGCATTGCGCATTTTATTTATATGATTTTTATCTCGAACCTTTTAATCTTATAGTGCTTTATCAATTTGTATTATATATATATATATATATATATATATATATATATATATATATATATATATATATAAACTACGTAATAAACTACATAAACTTCCGTAATAAACTACGTAAATTTCCGTAATAAACTACGTATTCTGAAATATATTAATTAAATGCTTGTTTTATACGTAATTTCTAACGATCAAAAGAATAAGACCAACCCCATTTCATTCCCCAAGACTAGCCGTTCTCGAGGTATTTAAAATTTTTTGCATTTTCGCTTCACCACTTTAGAAAATAAGCCCAGATAGCAAATGAAAACGAAAATTGAATTAAAAGTGCAAATTAAGTGCCATTGTAAATAATTATTGTTGTTATTTCGTGCAATTAAACTCAATGTAATGAATTATTGAAGAACACTAATATGAGTCTGCAGGGAAAGTCATGTGGTACCCACATCAAATTTTTATCTTTTATTAAGTATTTGAATATATTCACTATATAATCAAATGAGTAAATGCTTTGTGCATCATTATTTAAATATAATTTTTTTAGTAGTTGTCAACAGTCGTTCTCAAGATATTTGAAATTTTACTTTTATTCGGGAAGACTGATATCTCTGGAAATAGATAATTAAATTATATGGAATTTTGTATGCTTATTTTCAATCAGTAAAAACAAAAGACTTGATTTCAAACAAGATGTGGATATAAGAAAACTCGAATTTGTGTAACGGTTTTTGCACAATACCGAAATTTATTATTATGAAAGAAAAGTCGCTTGTTTGATAAAATAGATTTTTTTTTTAATCGGAATATAAAAAAAGAAAATCTGATGTGGGCAACACATGACTTTCCTTATATAATGCAATGAATTTACTACATTTACAGTAAAAAAAAATAGTTTTTTCTTATAGTAGATACTTATATTTTTTCCAAGATATTGAATTTTAGACAATTAGTCGTCATTTTCATTGATTTAGCGTCATTTTAATCCATTTGCCGAGATTTTCGTTAATTTGACAATATTTCAAAAAGTACTTTCAAAAGCACTTTTAAAAGTTCTTTTGGCGACTTTCCGCCAAATTCGTCGCCAAAATCTCGCCAAGCTTTACTGACGGAGAAATAAGTTATTCTTATAGCAGATAAATGACTATTGCCGTTCAAATACAAAAGTATTACTCGAAGTATCTTTTCTCATGAATGGAACGAGCTAGATCCGCGAGAATGATGTCACCAAATTTATCGCATGGTATTACATATGAAAAGTGAACATGTTTCTCAATAGGAAATATATTTTTTTTTATTTTATATGACTTTTTGATAATTTTTTTAAAAATGTGCAATATCTCGAGAACGGTTCATGTTAGCTTTTCTAAAATTTATGTTAATCTTTTTCTAATGAAAAATTACATAAGAAATGTCTATTTGCGTAAATTTATTAGCGGTTTTGATTTTTTGACGATTTTTTTAAAATTTCCCTCGAAAATTTAGGGGGGTTCTGAACATTCGATTACGTTTAAATACAATAGGCTTCCAGTGTTTACGGATTGTGATTTTTGTACCAAATTTCGTTCGAATCGGTCCATTCGTTCGTCAGTTATTGTCTCCACAGACTCACTGACACACACAAACACACACACACATACTTTCACACACACACACACATACTTTCACACACACACAGACATCACTTCAAAAATGTTTGATTCGTGATCAGGGATGCTTGAAACGTGTTCTCCCATCGAGAACTCGAATTCGAATTTTCGACCCCGTCACAATACTTTCCTTATACAGTATGTATATAAGGAAAGTAAAAAAATGAGTAGAATTTCAATTTAGAATATTTATTTAAGAAATCGATTAATTTCAACCCAAACCTTTATTCTTAACCACCAGATTGATTTGTACGGGAGACACCATGAAGAGAGTTAAACGTATTTTAATAAACTTCGATTGCCATTAAATATTTTGACACGTGAAACATTGTTTGCAATAAATTGAAATAATTTTTAAATCACTGAATAACAAATAGCTATTAACCTTTTGCTTAAGACATTGACGTCCAAGGACTCAAATAGCTGCAAAGGGGATCGAACTGTTTGGGGTAGGGTATGTCAAATACCTGCCTTTTTGATAGGTTCTTCGATAGGGATTGACGCGCGTCTCACCCGTAAGCAAAAGGTTAGTACCAGCAAAATCCACCTGCTTCGTACGCTACTTCCGTCCAAGTACGCTACGACCATGCACCACAGGAACCGGCGGACATGCACTCCCGCCAGCCCTCTTATCCGCTTCTAATATCCACAGACACATGCACCCCTCCCATTCAATATTACTATTTCTTATACGACTCCCTATCAAAACATGCAACATGCATACTATTCCAACCCCTAATATAACGCAATTAATTGACGCTCCCTTGACCCTCTAGCAAACGCATTTATCAAGTTTAATACGTCAAACATTTATCTCAAGTTTTCAATTTCTGGCCACCAAGAAAGAAAGAGTTAACTTTATGAGCAATTCAATTCAGTTCTAACCAATCAGTCTGTAAACAAAATTTGCATTCACTGCATTGTTTAAAACGCGAATTTAAAAATGTCTCTGAAACTCCATAATTTAAATAATGGAGTTAGAAAAAAGGAGATGAAACGCTTGAAAATGCCATAATGCTTTGAGAATTACAAGGTAGGATCAAAATATTCGGAGATCTCCAACCCTGATTGGAGGAGAGGGGAACTATTTTACTGTGGCGTAAAGGCACATGTGACTCGAGATGTGAAAAGAAGGAAGCAGGTGTTTTTCCAGACAATGCGTGTCAATGAACTGTAGTCGTTCGCGTTCGCCGAAAACGGAAATGGCGTTTGAAGAACAACGTGCGAATATCAAATTCTGCCAGCGTTTAGGGAAATCGCCGGAAATATTGCACCGGACGCAAACATTGCCGGACGGAAACATTGCACCTACTGCAAGCAATAATACTGACCTGGTGTTACAGGTGGTACAACACATTGTCCACAAATTACAAAAGCATCAGTTTTTCTGGGCTACAAATGAAATGCTAAAATTTATTCTACCTGAAGACGTAAATGATTGAATTGTAACTAAGAAAAATAGTTACCGTGATGAAAAATAGATGGCGCTGTATATCCATTAACTATTCCTGACGGGCTATCTTTTGCGCGTTTTCTGAACTATTTCTCTTTGAGGCAAATCAATCGAAAAGAAATAGTTCACGAAGTGCTAAATAGATGACTTTGTCTATACATTGACTTTTCCACTTCCGCCATCTATTGTGCATTTCTTAAACTATTTTTCTTAGAAGCAATTTAATCTAAGAAAAATAGTTCACGAGATGAGAAATAGATGGCGCTGTTTCTCCATCAAGTTTTTGATTGCAATTGAGCTGGAAAGATGGGATTCTTACAGAACAAAACCATTTTTTCCTCAACAATTTTAATGAAAAATAGAAGTATTTCACTGTCATTATAACAACTATACGTATTAAAATATTTATAACTGTTTAAACTGTTTTTTTTTTTTTAATCCTAAATACGAAAACAATTTTATGCAAAAAATATGCATTTTAATTTTTATTAAAATATTTATAACTGTTTAAACTGTTTTTTTTTTTTTTTAATCATAAATACGAAAACAATTTTATGCAAAAAATATGCATTAACTCGTTAAATATAAGCAAAAATGTTTCTCAAAGATTGAAATACTAAAGGAGAGGCTGGAGCCTGGACTGGATCAAATGCGTGCGTTAACGATGGCTACACTTTGCAATTGCTTTCACTTCATAGAGAGGAATAGCACACACAACGCAAATGATCTAATATAAGCTGAAACAGTGAATAGTTTTTCAAACTACTTTAACACATTTGAAAATAAATTTCATTCAATTACTTATGTCAGATAAAAATTTAAGTGAAACTAATGGTGCTTTAAAAAAGAAGAGTAAATGAAGAAGAGAAATTAAAGAAAAAATCCCAAATTTCAATTTTTTTTTTCCATTTAAAAATGGCTGCCCTGAATAAAAAATTTATTTTTTATGCTTTTATCATTGGGGCCAAAATTTTAGTTTTGAACCCCTAAATTTCAGTTTCCCCAAAACTAAAATTTAGGAGGGGGGGAGAAAAAATTGCAGGGCCGGTGCTGTTTTATGTATTTTGCTTAAGGAAATAAAATTTCTAGTTACTCCGCTGGCCACTGCTAATATTGGAAGGTTTTGGTTGCTTGACCATGGCTATAAATTTGGTGGAAAATACCGGCTACTTTGGGAAATAACTTTAATTTTGCAGATTGGTTAAGAATTTCTCCAGCTACGTCGATTTTTCTAGAAATATTCACAGGGGGGTGTATAAGACGGTCATCTTTCAGATAAGAATAAGTTGGCGTGACACGTGTAAAAAGGAATTATGAATATATCAGTGTTTCGAAAATATAATCTTCTATTTTCTGAACAAGTTGAATCTTTGATGACTGCTTAATTGAACCTGACAGTTGTTTGGGGACTTATCTACAGAATTATTAACTGCCAGAGGAACAATATTTCTTCCAAATAAAGCATGTGACTTTGCTCACAATCAATAGCCAACTGATTCACAACGTGAAATACAGCGCCAATAAAGATAAATAAACACACGTACGTTTCTAAAATAATTTGAATTTCCTTCATGAGTGCAACAAGTCTGGACCTCGAAAGTATGACATGACAATGGTAATTTGTTGTTTCTTTTGTGGCGATTGAGCGTCGCCGTGGTCCCGAACCGTCCCGATCACGTCCGGGTCACCATTGTGGCGATTGAGCGTCGCCGTGGTCCCGAACCAGGGACCTGATGCTTCGTAGACCGACATTATAATCACTGAGCAAAAGCTAGCTCCTCCTCTGTTCTTATAATTCGGTTACTGGCTGGTGAGGCATCTTTGATAGATGTCTTTGCTGCCGCACTTTGAATTTATATCTTTTCATTTTAATTTTTCTTGTTTGCTTTATATGTTCATATTTCCTTGATTTTTCTAATTTTATATCCCTTGGGTCGCACTAAGTGGCGCCACTATATTGGGCTTTGTCGTTTAGTTAATTTCAGTCTGGCCAACATAGTCTTTCGCTCATTTGGGCGTTTTGGTTCAAACTTGTTACACTGGAGAAGGAAAACCCAAATGATTTCCAAAAGATATGTATGCTCCTTTATCTTTATTTGCGCTGCATTTTACGTTGTGAATCTACTCTATTTCTTCCATTTCGATTATGATTATGCTGAGTTTACCATATAAATTGTTTTCCAAACCGGGACAAGATAAAATAACTCAATAAATAAAAATTATTTATTGAATACAGAAAAACGAAATTGAAACCTGATACAGAAAACATTAATTATCTGATTTCATCCATTCGTTTCGTATGCTTGTTGTCAGCTTGAACTTTATAACGGAATATTAGTCATTTTTAATTCTTTAATAAAAATTTAAACATTCCAGATCTATGTATAAGTGTAACGAGCCTTGCTGCCCCAACAGGGAATCGAACTCTGGATCTCCGAACTGGCCAGCCGTTGAGCTATTGGTTGAACCTCTACCGTTGAGCTATTGGTTGAGCCTTTACCGTTGAGCTATTGGTTGAGCCTCTACCGTTGAGCTATTGAGATGATATTGCAAGCTGTCATCTTTGAAAGGGGCTCTGCATTCTCCACCCTCTAATGTCAGATTGGCGTGTATCTGACAACCTGAATGACTACCTCCTGCTATTTTTACATCAGGTTAGCCTCCTGATAATACCATTTTTACCCAGGTTAGTATCTCGCGTGGTCGCTATCCTCTAGCTTTGAAATCGGCGCTCCATATCCTAGAATCCACTGAATCCGTGCTAGTCGTACTGGAGTCACTTTCAGACCTCCGACCTAACTGTATTTGCAATAAATTCGGTGACGTTGACCATTACATTTTCGATTGTCTTTTTTCTAAAAAATTTCATCTCTGCAAACCTTTCCCCTCTAATAAACCAATTTGGTTCTCCAAAGTTCGTTCAAATCCCTCTTCAGTAGATAAAATTAAAAACTGTATTCTTGTTTCCATGGAAATTTCTAATAAAGTAACCTAAGCTTATGAGTAGATTCTGCTCTCATTTAATTTGGATCAATGAATCCCTTTATTTCATTCTTATTAACTTATATGAACTTATTGTGTTCCCTCTATTTTTTTTTCTTTAAAAAAAAAAAAAAAAAGCTATGTTAACTGTTCTTATTTTTTTGGATCTTTCTTTTTCTTTTGACACTTTTTATTTGTATTTTTTCTTATTTTTCTTTTCTAAATTTTATTCTAAATTTCTGTTTTTGTTTTCATACGCCAAATTTTTTTTTTTTTTTCCTTTTCATATATTTTCTTTTTATATATTTTCTAAATTTTACTTTTAAAATTTTATTATTTTCTTTCATTTTAATATATATTTTATTATGTTATTATACCTCACTCTAAATATTATTTTTCAATGATCTTTTTATCTATATTCGCAATAACCCTTTTCCCATTTTTGTAAAATGGACGTACTTGTCAAGTTCAAATATAATGTAAAACTGTCTGTTTGATCACAATATTTATTATAAATTGTAATATTTTTAGACCTAAATAAAAGTTCGTTTGGTGGGATGGTAGACCTTGGGTGCCTCCTGAATGCAGGAGGTATCCTTTCCCGGCCGTGCAGATAGCTACTCTAAACCCAATATGTGAGTCGCACGGTCTGGGGTCTTTAGACCTCCGACACCTTTGCACTAACCTACAGGATATATTCGTTCGACCGCCATTGTAAAGAGCCTTGCTGCCCCAACCGAGAATCGAACACTGGATCTCCGAACGGGCCAGCCGATACTCTACCGTTGAGCTATTGGAACAATATTGCAAGCTCTTATATTTGAAGTGGACTCTGCATACTTGTATGTCTCAGACCATTAGATTTAACATGGCACCTGCATTAGACTTCTTTGATTCAACAATTCTATCTCTTTCTTCAAACCGAACGTTATTCATGATGAAGAACAATCACGCTTTCAGCAGGAACGGAAGTGTCTTATAGACTCCATAATTCTGCTGAAATTCGGCTTTTAAATTTTTTTCATCCCCGAAATTCTTTAAAGTTTGAATCTTTACAGTCTCTTTTCTTCACAGTTTCTTTTCTTCATTGTTCATTTTCATTATTTTCCGTGTGTCGCTGTTCGAAGACGAATTTCTCAGCAATCATCACTTCATCAAAACAATTCATTTCCGTTTATAACAGTATTTTCAAAGGCTTCATTCATACTTTTCTGCAGATGTTTTAATTGTAATCAGTGTAATAAATATCACGATCCTTTAGCCGAAAGAATTTTTCTTTCCCGCCAAAACATCTCAAAAGATGAGTTTCAAACCAGGACAAAATGACAAATCGGCCGGGACTTCAGGACAAGGCCTGACTAAAGCAGGGGCATGCGGGGCAGCTGCACCGGACCCCAGATTAAACATTTGGATAATCGAAAAATCCTGAAAAAAAAATTATAAATATTATTGAAAAAAATCTGATGTGGGCAGCACATGACTTTCCTTATATAATGCAATGAATTTACTACTTTTACCGTTAAAAAAATCTGATGTGGGCAACACATGACTTTCCTTATATAATGTAATGAATTTACTACATTTACAGTAAAAAAATAGGTTTTTCTTATAGTAGACATTAATATTCTTTCAAAGATATTGAGTTTTCGACAATTGGTCGTCATTTTCATTGATTTAGCGTTATTTTTATCCATTTGGCGAGATTTTCGTTAATTTGGCAATATTTCAAAAAGTCGCCAAGTTGGCGACATCCGCCAAATTCGTCGCCAAAATTTTGCCAAGCGTTATGGACGAAGAAATAAGTTATTCTTACAGCAGATAAATAACTATTGGCGTTCAAATAAAAAAGTATTACTCAAAGTATCTTTTTTCATGAATGGAACGAGCTAGACCCACGAGAATGATGTCACCCAATTTATCGTATGGTATTACATATAAAAAGTGAACATGTTTCTCAATAGGAAATATTTGTTTTTTATTTTATATGACTTTTTGATAATTTTTTTTTGAAAAATGCGCAATATCTCGAGAACGGTTCATGTTAGCGTTCTAAAATTTATGTCAATCGTTTTCTAATGAAAAATTACATAAGAAATGTCTATTTGTGTAACTTTATTAGTGGTTTTGATTTTTTGACGATTTTTTTCAAAATTTCATTCGAAAATTTAGGGGGGTTTTGAACATTCAATTGCGTATAAAAACAATAGGCTTCCAATGTTTACGGATTGTGATTTTTGTACCAAATTTGGTTCGAATCGGTCCATTCGTTCGTCTGTTATCGTCTCCACAGACTCACTGACACACACACACACACACATCACCTCAAAAGTGTTTGATTCGTGATCAGGGATGCTTGAAACGTGCTCTCCCGTCGAAAACTCGAATTCGAATTTTCGACCCCGTCACAATACTTTCCTTATACATTATGTATATAAGGAAAGTAAAAATGTTATTCTTATAGTAGATACTTATATTCTTTCCAAGATATTGAACTTTCTTGGACGCCGCAGGCGGACTGCCAACCTTGCACAAGGCGTTGGTGTAGGCAACATATAAGTCCGCTGCGTGTTTGCAAATCGTTGGAAAATCAGCTCGAGAAAGCACTCGCAGGTGCTTGACTGTGCATATTGGCTACGGCGTACACAGACACCTGGCCGATTAAAATATTATTGTCTTAGAGTTCTTTGAGATTGTTTCATTAATTTGTACAGTTCAAATGTCCGTCTAATAATAATTTTCATCTATGTACACAATCACTTATATACACTATATACACAGTCACAATCACTATATACACATATCACGATATACACAGTCACAATCTAGTTCTATCTATGTACACAATCACTTTATCTATTTTTTTCCTATGTACACTATCACTCTAACTATATTTATCTATGTACAAAATCACTGTGAATTGGAGTGTGTGTTGTGTGATGTTGTCCTTATGATATAAACTTCATTAATTTCCAGGTAATTGATGATTTTTTTTCGTTCTTGCCTGTGTTCAGAACTCTGTCAGTCCAGAGCGCCATACTGTCTGTTGCTGGTGCTCTAAAATGGTATCTGTCCATCAGTGGACAGTATGATATGTAGTGAAATGGGTCGCCGACATCCCCACAGACACTTAAGTCCGTGGCGCTCTTACCTATCTGATATAGGAAGGACGGAAAGGGACCATGTCCTGTGAAGAACATTGTTGTTTCTCTATTTTTAGGTTGTCTGTCTGACCTGACTTGTGGTGTAAATGGGTGTGTTTTACGGCTCTTTTTACTTTCCCTGCAATACATGGTAATGTATAGGGAAAGTATTGGAATCATGCCGAAAATCACAACTCGAGTTTTCGACGGATCTACACGTTTCGAGACCTCTAGAATACGAAAAAACCATTTTTAGCGTGACGTCTGTGTGTGTGTCTGTCTGTCTCTGTGTCTGTCTGTCTGTGCAGATTTTGTATCTACTCTAACTAAAAAACTAATGGACCGAATTTCACAAAATTTTGTAGGTAAGTCACTTGTGGGCGGGGCTGGTGCTGATTAGTTTTGGGTATGATTCGGAATAAAAGAACCCACCTTTTTTTTTGCGAAATGGCCCGCAAAAGCTTGTATCCACTCTAGCTGAAAACCTAATGGACCGAATTTCACAAAATTCGGTAGATGAGTCACGTATAGGTCACCCTGGTGCTGATTAGATTTTGGTACGATTCAGAAAAAAATAACCTGCCTTTTTTTGTAGAATGGCCCGCAAAAATTGCCAAAATCTAAACTAAAAAGCTACGTATGCTCAAATATATCCATTAAATGCTTGTTTAATGCGTAATTTTTTAACGAAGAAAAGAATAACACCAACCCCATTACACTAGAACTAGCCGTTCTCGAGATATATTAGTTTTTTTCGTATTTTTACACCCCACCTTTGAAAATAAGTCCAGTTACCAAATGAGAACGAAAATTGAATTAAAAGTGAATTACATTTAATTGAAATAAATAGAACGTGGATATATGTTTGCAGGGAAAGTCATGTGCTGCCCACATCAGATTTTTTGATACCGTTCAGCGTTCTTGCTACTTTTTCATATGGTATTGCTTTAAGTCCCTCTTAAGGCTTGATACCGGGAGCTTGACACCTGCATGAATTATATCTTCAGGATGTTCCGTTGCGTTCTTATTGAATTTTCTTCAATTAATCGTCATTTTCATTGATTTAGCGTCATTTTTATCCATTTGGCGAGATTTTCGTTAATTTAGCAACATCTAAAAATGTCGCTAAGTTGGCGACATTCCGCTAAATTCGTCGCCAAAATCTCGTCAAGCGTTATGGACGGAGAAATAAGTTGTTCTTACAGCAAATAAATGACTATTGGCGTTCAAATACAAAAGTATTACTCAAAGTATCTTTCTCGCGAATGGAACGAGTTAGATCCATCAGAATGATGTCACCCAATTTATCGCATGGTATTACATATGAAAAGGGAACATGTTTCTTAACAGTTAATATTTTTTTTTAATTTATAGGATTTTTTGATAAATTTATTTGAAAAATGTGCAATATCTCGAGAACGGTCCATGCTTGCGTTCTAAAGCTTATGTCAATCGTTTTCTAAGGAAAAATTACATAAGAAATGTCTATTTGCTTAGCTATATTAAAGGTTTTGATTTTTTGATGATTTTTTCAAAATTTCACTCGGAAATTTAGGGGGGGGGGGGGTTCTGAACATTCGATTGTGTTTTAAAACAATAGGCTTCCAGTATTCACGGATTGTGATTTTTGTACCAAATTTCAATCGAATCGCTCCATTCACACACACGCACACACACACACACAGGTACTACTTCAAAAATGTTCGATTTGTGATCA
Source organism: Amaurobius ferox (assembly GCA_951213105.1). Taxonomy (NCBI): domain Eukaryota; kingdom Metazoa; phylum Arthropoda; class Arachnida; order Araneae; family Amaurobiidae; genus Amaurobius; species Amaurobius ferox. Next base: position 1,518,082 of record OX578154.1, read on the forward strand.
GGGATGCTTGAAACGTGCTCTCCCGTCGAAAACTCGAATTCGAATTTTCGACCCCGTCACAATACTTTCCTTATACATTATATATATAAGGAAAGTAAAAATATTTGTGTTCATTTCTGTATATGTCGAGAGATGGAGGGGAGGCTCAGAGGAGCATCTTCCACAGGTCCTGGTTAGGCCTAAGTCGGCCCTATTTTCATTTTATATTGTGTTCAAATGTAATATTTAAGCAGTGTGGGTGCTTATTTAATAATTTAAGCGTAGTGGAAGCTTATTTAGAACCCGGTGATTCGTTCTAGTGTGAATATATGAGAAAGTAAAGTACAGCAGTGGAGACACACACTTCAGATTTCTTTTTTTTTTTTTTTTTTCAAAGTAATAGCTCCGAGTTTGAATATCACGTGATCGCTGCGGTAGTCCGGAATGCATGAACTATATTGAATTGCCAGCATTCTTCTAATTCTGACTTCAGGAATGCGGGGAATGCTTCTCCCACGTCTTGGAACTTTTAATAACATCCCCGATTTAATAAATTTTATCCAGTTTTTCATTATTAATTCAATTTTTAATAGGCATTCTGCATGCAAATTAAAAAAAAAAAAAATGTTTTAGAATTCGCGATATTAATTCTGATTTTTGTTTGCTGAAGTAAAAGAATTCTTTTCTGCAAACCTCGGTCAGGTTTAAATTGTAGAAAACATTTTTAGGTCCAGTCCATATTTTTAGAACTGCTTTCCGAACCTTTTCGTATCTCTATATAATAATTATTTAGCGTGTATTTATTTTTCAAGACCCTTCAGACCTCCCCCCCTTTCTAATGACCTAGATGACTGAATCTTTGCACATTTATAGTATCGACCACCGAACAGAACCAAACGGTGCCGGATTTTCCCCAGAGGTTGAGAAAATAAGAGGTTGGAAAAATATTTAGAGGACCCCCTCACCCCGGAAATTCTTCCCCGTTCTCCTCCGATTATCTAGAACAGGGTTTCTCAAACATTTTTACTTTCCTTATATACATAATGTATAAGGAAAGTATTGTGACGAGGTCTAAAATTCGAATTCGAGTTTTCGACGGGAGAGCACGTTTAAAGCATCCCTGATCACGAATCAAGCATTTTTGAGGTGATGTCTGTGTGTGTGTGTGTGTGTCAGTGAGTCTGTGGAGACGATAACTGACGAACAAATGGAGAGATTCCAAAGAAATTTGGTACAAAAATCACCATCCTTGAATACTGGAAGCCTATTGCTTTTAAACGTAATCGAATATTTAGAACCCCCCTAAATTGTCGAGTAAAATTTTGAAAAAATCATCAAAAAATCAAAACCTTTAATAAAGTTACGTAAATGGACATTTCTAATGTAATTTTTCCTTAGAAAACGATTGACATGAACTTTAGAACGCTGGCATGAACTGTTCTCGAGATATTGCACATTTTCTAAATAAATTTATCAAAAAATCCCATAAATTAAAAAAAATATATTAACTGTTGAGAAACATGTTCACTTTTCATATGTAATATCATGCGATAAATTGGGTGACATTATTCTCGGTGATCTAGCTCGTTCCATTTATGAGGAAAGATACTTTGAGTAAAACTTTTGTATTTGAACGCCAATAGTTATTTATCTGCTATAAGAATAACTTATTTCTCCGTCTATAACGCTTGGCAAAATTTTGGCGCCGAATTTGGTATAATGTCGCCAACTTGGCGACTTTTTTGAAAGGTTGCCAAATTAACGGAAATCTCGCCAAATGGATAAAAATGACACTAAATTAGTGAAAATGACGACTCATTGACGAAAATTCAATTTCTTGGAAAGAATATAAACAGCCACTATAAGAAAACCCTTTTTTTTTTTGTAAAAATAGTAAGTTCATTGCATTATATAAGGAAAGTCATATGTTGCCCACATCAGATTTTTTCACTCGTGGCCCACTTCTAAATTTTATTTACTTCTGTAACTTTTATACATTAAACTCTGTTTCAATTTACATTAGAATACAATATGTATCGATTACAGAAGTTTCTATTTACACCGAGAAATCTGTCATAGCCCCTTGGGGGACCACATGAGGACCGCTAACTTAGAAGACTGAATTTCTGATCTAGAAGTTCCAGTCTAAATTAGGTGGCACTGTTTCAGCCATCCAAATAGATACCGTGACAGCCCAGTGATTAAGGCAAGGTGCCTAAATTGCCCCCGTGTTCACGTGAAGTACGGGCACATTAAAAATCTGCGTCCAAGTTCTTCCGAAAGGTTGGTGGTAGGGGAAGGAAGGGTACGGACTCTATGGATGCCACCTCAACTGGGTTCCGGTCTAAATTATGTGGTACTATCTCAGCCATTCAAAGAGATACCTTGAGGAGTGAGACAGCCCAGTGGTTAAGGCACGGTAGTAGTGACTATTTACCCGTTCTGGATCACTTTATAAATTTTGTCTCGTTTAAAAAATTAATGTATGAAAATAATCTAAAATGCTTAATTTTAGAGGAAAAAATTAATATATAAGAAATCATCTAATATGCTTAATTTTAGAGAAAACAATTAATAAATAAAAAATGTCTGATTTTATAGAAAAAATCAATAAATATAAAGTTATTTTTTGAAAACTAATTTAATTATTTTTAGATAAATAATATTTTTTAAACTAATAATAACTATAATAATATTTTTTAAACTAATTTGAAAATTAATTAAAATTATTATTAGAAAACGATTGACATAAACTTTAGAACGCTAGCATGAACTGTTTGCGAGTTATTGCACATTTTTCGAAGACACTTATCAAAAAATCCCATAAAATTAAAAAAAATATTAACTGTTGAGAAACATGTTTCTTTTCATATGTAATATCACACGATAAATTTGATAACATCATTCTCGTGAATCTTGCTCGTTCCATTCATGAGAAGAGATACTTTCAGTAATACTGTTGTATTTGAACGATAATAGTATTTTATCTGCCATAAGTTATTTTTCCGTCCATAACGCTTCGCGAAATTTTGGCGGAATGGAGCCAATTTGGTGACTTTTTTAAACGTTGCCAAATTAACGAAAATCTCTGCCAAGTGGATAAATATGACGCCAAATCAATGAAAATGATGACAAATAGACGAAAATTCAATATCTTAGAAAGAATATAAGTATCCACTATTAGAATAACTTTTTTCTTTTATTGTAAATTCATTGCATTATATAAGGAAAGTCATGTGCTGCCCACATCAGATTTTTTGGGACCGGGCCCTTGTCTTATTAAAAAGTAATTTACCGGACCGCGATCTCAGAAAAGTTGAGAAACACTGTCCTAGGGGTTATAATTATGGCCGACTCTGATTGTTTTCTTTTGAACATAATTAATATCAAATCCCAAATGATTCACCACTCTATATCTCTTGTTGGTTTTATTTCATATCCGTTGGAAAAGCACCAGAAAGTGTCTGGAAAAATGTCAGAACATTTTCGGTGGGAACTGTCGGCCGCGAGTGATGATACATTTGATTTTGCAAACTGAGATGTCAGTCATATATGTCCTCAGACTAATGAATGCTGTATTAATAGAACGTCATATTCATTAGCTCTTATATCGGCATTATTATTATTATTATTATTATTTTATGAGAATAACATCTATGGTTGGAGTTTCTCTGGCGGAAAAACGGAGAGTTGCAAAAAATGCAAGCACTTTAGACACTTATACTCAGAACCTAATAGATAAACATGTAAATAATTTTTTTTTGTTTTGTTGGAAATAGGGTCCAGATTATGAATATATAAAAATAATTTTGATATTTTGAGCTTTTTTTTCCCAAAACGTGAGTGTTTTTCATTTTTCGAACGTTTACTCGAACTATATAGTAAACTATGAAAGGCATAAATATTAAACGACAAAAATGTTAAAATCACATTAATTATTTAAGAAAAGCTCTTATAGTTTTCGAGTAATCGTCTTGTCAAGTTGAGGGAAATTGAAAATTTTCAGTTTCTCAAGTTTGTAATGCTTATATATCTTAAAAACTAAAAGTGATAGCTATAAAAAAAATAAGCAAGAGTTTGTAGCTCTTTGAAAGCTCTATAAATGTATATAATCAGATTTTGGATAGAATTCTTGTTTTTTTTTTTTTTTTCGATATTACAAATGTTGAGTTTTATCAAATATTTCTGGAATAACAAAATGTTATTCCAGAAGTACAATTTGGGCTCCATCGGACTGGAGCTACTGATGATTTTTTCACGATAACTTCTGGATGAAACGTTTTCAGGATAGCCCAAAAGTGATAGCTATCTTAAAAACTAAAAGTGACAGCTATAAAAAAATAAGCAAGAATTTGTAGCTCTTTGAAAGCTCTATAAATGTATATATAATCAGATTTTGGGTCGAATTCTTGTTTCGTTTTTTTTTTTCGATATTACAAAAGTTGAGTTTGTCATATCGAATGTTTCTGGAATAACATTTTGTTATTCCAGAAGAACAATTTCGGCTCCATCGGACTGGAGCCACTGGCGATTTTTTCGCGATAACTTCTGGCAGTTACCTTACACCTTTCTGGTAGGTCGGATGGTCTGGGTCTCAAAAACAACAACAACGATAACTTCTGGATGAAACGTTTTTCAGGATAGCCCATATATATAGTAAAATTTGTAGTTGAACCCAAATTGCTGAATCCTATCCATCAATGGAACGTATCCCATTATGCTTGCTATGCCTGGTCATTGAGTCCAGATCTCTATTGTGGGGTGTTTGATCCTATTATACGAACCATATTTAATTCTGAATATTTTATAAAAAGTACTTTATTTTTCAAAATTTTTATAAGCACATTATTGTTTGTTTATCAATTTTATGGCAATATTTGAAACTACGTTTGGCAACAGTTGAAAGTCGTTGACCGCTGTGGAATCACGTGTCAAAACAGTAGGGTTTTGAATTCACGTGACAGTTCTCTTGTATCATGGTAAAAAGTTTTCAATGGGTTTTAATATCCAGGATAGGGACAACTAAAACATTAAAAACAATATATTTAATAAATATAATGAAATAGTCATGTTTGTAAGTGTACGGAGATGGGATATGTATTGTTTTCCTTTAGCGTGTGTTTAATAGTATCTGTAATAAAGGCAGTCTGTCATCTATTATAATTCAAGCTATTTAAATTTAAATTGAAAACTTGAACCACACTTAATTATACAATATTTAAAATTTATTTGTTACAAAGTATATTTTCTTTCTTTTCTGCAAATTTTATTAACTTAGACGTATGGTTATAATAGGTTTTTTAAATCAACCCTTTGTCATATTGAAATAATCTTCAAATTTTGATTTCAATTAGCTTAATGTCCTGCTGCCAGTATATATTTGAGCATAATATAAGCTTGGTGTTTTCGTGCGCAGATTTAATAAGACGTTTTCTGTACGTGTAGTATATATAAATTGTCATTCATTGTTTAAAACTACTTGTACATTTGTATCATGGTAAAAAGTTTTCAATGAGTTTTAATATCCAAGATAGGGACAAGTAAAACATTAAAAACAATATATTTAATAAATATAATGAAATAGTCATGTTTGTAAGTGTACGAAGCTGGGATATGTATTGTTTTCCTTCAGCTTGTGTTTAGTAGTAACTATAATAAATGCAGTCTGTCATCTATTATAATTCAAGCTAATTGAAAACTTGACCCACACTTAATTATATTATATTTAAAGTTTATTTGTTACAAAGTATATTTTCTTTCTTATTGGCAAATTTCATTAACTTAGACGTATGGCTATAACAGTTTTTTTTTTTAAAATCAACCCTTTGTCATCACATTGAAATAATCTTTAAATTTTGATTTGAATTAGCTTAACATCCTGTTGCCAGTATATATTTGAGCGTAACATAAGCCTGGTGTTCTCGTGTGCAGATTTAATAAGACGTTTTCTGTATGTGCAGTATGTATAAATTGTCATTCATTGTTTAAAACTAGTGTGTCAGTGATAAGCATAGCAATCTAAGTAGTGGGTATAGCATTTGAAAGTATAGGTGACTCTAATATTTTTATTCTTTCCTTTTTACATATTTTAAAATAAATACTTAGGAGTTTATTATATTTAGATCAAATAATTCAACATCGATATTTTTGTACCCAAATTTGTACTTAAATTACAATAATCAAAAAGTTGAATACATCTGACCCTCCTGGGGGTCTGGGGGTGCGGTAGCTCAGTGGTTAGTGAGCGGGAATTGCACTTGGTAGGCCCAAGTTCGATACCCTTCACTATCAAAACTGCTGCTGTATTCACTGGAGTACGATCATCTTAAATATGTGGGTCTGTAAGGCTTTCCGAGAGGTTGGTGGTAGAGGAAGGAGGGTATGGTCCCTGTGAATGCCTTCCCCACTGGGTTCCGGTCTAAATTGTGTGGCTCTTCCTGGCTGTCCAAACTGTTACCTTACACCTTTCTGGTAGGACGGGCGGTCTAGATCTCAACAACATCTGACCCTCGATTAGCATGATACTCAAATTCTACAATTTTGGTTCTTCATTGTTGCAGAAATGCAAATTTTTACATAGAACATGATTTAAGAATAACAAAATATATGTTTTGTTTTTTATTTTCATGGTTTTCAATTAATATGTTACTCAATTTATATAATTTTCATTTGCAAGGTACATCTGCTGAACAAATCTACCATGTAAAATTGAAAGTTAGTTATAGGTGAAAAAATTAATCACCATCTAATTTCAAACTATCAACTTAAAACATTATTTTTAAGTATTAGAACGTGGAACTTTTACTGATCTCTTTTAAATGAATAAGTTATAAAAACTTCTAATTTCTTGTTTATTTTGTGTTTACTGAACTATCTATTTACTACCTGTTTACAAAATGTTTAATCTATCTTTCCATGTGCCAGTTTTACCTAGTTACTTGAAGTTTCAAATTTCAATAAATCTCTCTAATATACACTAGTTTTCAAATACTGAAAAGTGTACGTCAAATTTCAATAAATCTCGCATACACTTTTTAGTATTTGAAAACTAGTGTATATTTTTCATATACTCAAATTGTATTACATAATGTATAAATTCAGGAATTTCAGTGTTTTGTTTTTGAGCATATGTTGAAAATGTAAATAATTTAAAACTTATTTTCATGTTAGTTCTGTATAAATATATCATTCTCAAGTTCCTAGGCTACTATATTTTTATTCAAATGTTTATCTACCAGCAACCTTTAAGTAATAAATTATAAAAAACTGATTTTTACAATTTATTTTATATAACAATCTGTGCTTGTATAACATTTCAAGAACAAAATAATATTTTAAACTATAATATTTCAAATAAAATTTCTAGAAATGATAACATGAGCATCCTTTTTAAAATTAAAGTTTTATTTAGCCACATTTTATTGAACTATTTAACAAAATATTATCTATCTTACGAATAAATTATAGGTATTATGCTTTTGTTTGAAAATTAGAATGTTATTAAACTTACACTCCTAAAAATGTCATTGTTTAAAATTATTTTTCTTACTTGTGCTATCAAATGACTTATAATTTTATCAAATAATGGGTCATAAGTTTACAAACTTGGGAAATATACATGTTGTTGTTACGAGGCTCTTCCACCAAGTAAGTTTCCCTGGGGTCGTTTACAGAAAAGAAACACAATTTCATGGAAAAATTTATTGCAACAGATACAGCAAGTGTTCAGCTATGTTTCAACATATTCGCCATCGGAATTGAGACATTTGTCATACCGTGGGACCAACTTTTGAATACCTGTGTCGTAGAAGTCTGCCGCCTGGGATTTGAACCACTGTGTGATAACCATCTCCGCCTCTCTGTCATTCTCAAAACACTGATGCTGACCGGACAGGAATTTTTTGAGGTTTAGGAAAAGATGAAAATCACTGGGAGCGAGGTCCGGGCTGTAGGGTGGGTGATTAAACACCTCCCAGTTGAACTCCAGCAGCTATCCGTCGAGCTGTGTGCGGCCTAGCGTTATTGTGCAGGAAGACAATACCACCACTAAGCATCCCGCGCCGCTTGTTCTGAATGGCCCGTCACAATTTCTGCAGTGTTTTGCAGTAACGCTCAGCATTCACCGTTTCACCTCTGGTCAGGAATTCGATGTGAAGGACGCCCCGTCTGTCCCAGAACACCGTGCACATCACTTTCCGTGCCGACAACATCTGCTTGAATTTTGTCCTACAAGGAGATCCACTGTGGCGCCAATGCATTGACTGCTGCTTTGTTTCTGGGGTAATGTGTGCAATCCACGTTTCATCACCTGTGATGATCCGGTCCAGAAACTCGTCGCCGTCATCATGGTACCGCTGCAGAAATGTCAATGCTGACCCCATGCACTTTGTTTTGTGTTCTGATGTCAGTTGCTTCGGCACCCACCTGGCACACAATTTCCTGAATAACAAGTGCTCCGTGACAATTTCATGCAACAAGGAGCAGGAAATCTGTGGAAAATGAGTGCCTAGTTCCGTAATTGTGAAGCGACGATTCTCCATAATGCGTTCCAGCACAAGCTCCACAAGGTCGTCTGTAATGATGGATGGCCTCCCACTGCGTTTCTCATCATGCACACTTTGTCGACCTGCTGAAAATTCTCTGCACCAGTGACATACCATCTGCTTACTCATGACGTTAGACCCATAGACCCAGCACAGCTGACAATGAATTTCGATTGGCTCTATGCTCTGTGCATTCAAACATTTTATTACTGACCGCACTTCACAGTTGGCGGGAACTGGAATAAGAGCCTCCATCTTCAACAGCTGCAACGTTGCTACTGTGAGAACGCAGGAAGTACCGTTAGCGCATGCACCATGCTACGTCATTGCTCTATCACATACGTGCAGTCGTTTTGCGCAATATAAGATTTGCTAGCTGTGGGATGAGTGGGAAACTTACTTTGTGGACGTGCCTCGTACATAAGGCTTTAATCAGGGATTAAATCCATACAAGGAAATGTACATGTAAGGTGATATTCTCCCAAATGTGGAGGGAATAAAAGCAAATCCCTTAGAACACATTTATTTAGTTATATTTGGTAAATAGTTATGCCTTAACAAATGGACTAATCATCGCACATATTCCCAACTTTTTTTTACACGGATTTAAAGTTACACGGTTCGAAAAAGTCTTCCTTTTTTGAAAAATTTATTTGATCTAACACAATTTCAAAGTCATTGTCTTATACTTATGTATGTGACCATGAGCGGTCTAGTAGGAATTGCAGTCTTTGGTACCAATGTATAAAAAAAATTCATGATTTTACCACACTTCAAAAATTAAACAGTACTGTGCACTGCTATAATGTTATCGAAGAAGGGAATTCCCCAGTAACTACTTGGGAATCCCCTTATTCGAAGGGATCTTTCTTTATTAAGGGGATTTCCCAGTAGCTACTGGGGAATCCCCTTGTTCGATAACTCTTACCTACCCATTTCGTATGACATTTACATAACATATTGCATCATTAAATTGTTGAAGTTTATTAGCTCACAATATTTAATCAATTGTTCATGTTATCAGCCATACATTACATAGTGCTATCAATTGTATATTTGAACATTTCTGACTTTAAGAAGTGAAAAAAGGTATTTTTTACAGTTTTCAGCATTTTTTTTATACGGTTTTTAAACTAAATATAGTTCTTTATTTCATCTTATATGGTTTTCGGATAATATGGAACGTATCTCCAATGTTACTATAGGAAACTTATATTTTTTTACACAAATTTCTGAGGAACGTATCTACCATGTAAAAAAAGAGTTGGGTGTATGTCTGTTCTACTTGTTACCTACCAGATATGTAGTTGTACCAAGTAGATAATGGCATAGATGATTCAGAGTGGGAAATTTTGGGTAGAATGTTCAATATCTAAATTCTGAATCCACAGATATGAAAAAATAAAAAATGACAATATAACTTAGTTATGTCCCGGGCTGTGTTCTCGCTGCGTGATGGAGTCTGCGATTTCCTCTGTCCTACGGATTCCCGATGGCTTGCTTCGTGTTGGGGGGATTTTCTTTTCCCGACCTGGGATTAATGCTCTATAAACTTTAAGTGTTAGGGCCCTCTGTCTGGGTTTGCAATATAACTTAGTCAGAAAAAGTTGACTGAAAGGTTATGGGAAATTATCTGATCAGCTCAATTTTACAATGTTTGACTATTTGGACTTGAACTGATTCTAAACTGTGAATGTTATAAATTAATGATGCTTGGGGCCAGACTTAGGAAATTAGTTTATACTTGAAAGAAAATGGCTTGGGAACAAGAATCATTTGCGGTGATTAACTTTTTACATAGGCACATGACCTAGTGAAATATGAATTTGAAATAAAGACTAATTTTTAAGGGATATTGAAAATTATATATTTTGTATTTTTATGATTTTGAGCACTTATTCTTAGGAATGATCAATAAGAAAAGTTTCCTTTTCAAATGATTGCTAGATAAGATTGAGTTAAAATAAAAGTTCAAATAAGAAATTAGATGGGACGCATGTGCATTTTTTATACTTTATATCTTTTATTTGCATTATTCATGAACATTACTTAATTTACATGGTTGGCAGCAGTTTAGAAAAGTTTTCAGATTGGCAGTAGTTAGTTATAAAAGATAAGTAACTGGTGAATCATAAATTGAACTATTAAATAGCTGTGTCAATATAGGAGTAGTAATTAAGCATTTTTTATACAGAAATTTTGTAAGAAATTTATTATAATTTCTTTGCTTATGTATTTTTATGTTTCAGTTTTAACATTCTGAAATGAGTTCTGAAGATTTTGACAACTTATATAACATATGGGTAAAGTTCTTGAATACAAAAAATACTGATGTAAGTATACTTCATCATTAATAATTTTACCATCATTTTCATTTACCAAGTTGATAATATATTTTTAAATACAAGCCATTTCATGTCAAGTCAACACACCCATCAATCTGAACCACCTTCTGATTTTTTTTTTCAAATATGCCTAATTTTTAGCTTATTTGTTTATAAAAATACAAAATTTCAACCTTTTGAATGCATTAATTTTTTTTTTATTACATCCATTAGAAAATTACAAAATATTGATGTTTTTCATGACAGTGTTCATCTTTAAAATACTAACTTCCAACCTAATTAACCGATTGCATTGAAGAAAAGTTTATTTTATAGTTTAATGTATATCCTTTCTTATGATACTGCACAACCTTGTCAATGAATGTTTTGAATTCAAAGCCAATCAATTTTAACTTTGAATTTAAATAAAAGAAATTGATTAAATTTCCTTGAATTTATTTTTTCTGTTTTTTGTCATCTATTTCATATGTTAGTTTGAAGTTAGTAAAATTATAGGTTCCTAATTTACAGAATTTCAAAATAAATGATACATAGGTATTAAAATAGAAAATTTAATATTTTTTATCCAGAAAAACAGACTAATAACTTAAATATTCAACTACCATTTTCTAATATTTCTGCAATTCAATTTATTTAACCTCTGGAATATTAAAAGACAATAGACACTGATGGGAAATGTTTTAAAGATTGGTATTATACTTCTAACTGCATGTCAGATTATTAATATTTTTTGAATTTTTTTTTTCATTACACTAGTGTTGAAAACCTTAAAATAGAATATATAATTTTCTTTAAAGTTCTGTGATTGCTAACAGATGTTGTTATAAGTTAAGAAAACTATTGAGCTTTGAGTTACTGTAATACTGAGCTATGAGTATATGACTGTAATTATATTTTTAAATGTTAAAAAGATGTTCTATGTACGTGTTTTTTTTTACTATATTCAGTAGAAATGTATTTGTGTAATTGCTTCTGGTTAGATAGCATATTTTAATTCTTTGTATTAATTGGTTCTATCTTACAAAATAAAAGGAGCTGTGTGTCTGTGTATTGTTATTTGTAGTGGAAAGTCGAAATGTCGGACAGTGACAAAATTTGCTACAGAGATGTTTCATATTGCCAGACTCCACTTTGGCAAGATAAAAAATAATTCAAATTAGTTTAAACATTATGAACTTTTAAAGCCAAAAATTGGCCATTTTGTTAAACTAAATCTATTCATTCTTTGCCATTGACGATATTCAAAAGGAGGTGTTTTGATTAAATGGCAGACATTTTGTCTTGTTGAAAAAATAGCTGATTGTAAACTAAGTGGATTTAATTTGCTAGTTTTCTAACTTTGCAAATTTAAAATATTTCATTATACATTTTTACTTTCTTATACTATGTAATCGTAATATAATATAGTTTAAAGTATTGTTTTCATGAAAATTTTCAATTTGAAGATTTTGAAAGATTGTTTTCACGAAAATTTTCAAATTTGAGATTTTGATGCCACTATATATTTTAGGACTTCCTAAATACTCTATTTTGGGAGTGATGTAAGTCTGTCTGTAGTATGTCAATTTCTTGTGTACACAATAGGCTGCGACAAATATTAATGGATTTCCACGAAATTTTATATCCAGTTTTGTTATAAAAAAATCTAAAAATAAAAATAGAATTAATAATATAATTATTTTAATTGCTTTTGATGTGTATTTAGAAGGCATACTAATGCCTGCGAAGAACATTTTTTATACAAATTTTATGCTTGTCGCTGTGTTTGAATTGAAGGTAATCTATAAAATGTTAGTGAGAGTTAGCTTTGGAGATAGTGTGGAAATTATTTTGGCAGATACCCTGCCCACAACTTAATAGATTCTATACTGCAACACATCCAAAAATTGACAGGAACAGCCACCTTGCATCTTACTGAGTTGTAATGTTTTATATATATATATATATATATATATATATTAACAATTTTAGTAAGTTGTATCAAATTAAATTATTTTGAGCTTTGTATATATTAGTAAGTATTAAGTTTGTTTTTTGTTAAAAAGTTTAAAACTAATTCTCTCAAGTGTGACAAAAAAGTAAAAATATGTGTTAGTATTGTTAAATGTTTTAATGTGATATGCATTTGTGTGCTAGAAATATAAAAGCCAATAGCAAACAAAATATACAATTTCTAATTAAATCAGTCTTTTATTAAAAATAAATTTTTGGATGATTAAGATAAAATGCCAATAATTTTCACCCGACTTTGTGATGAAAATTAATTAGCTACCCATAGGGCACTAAATTTTGTGGCTTCTATAAACGTAATTTAATATCAAAATATTGATGGTTAAAATTGTAATTTATATGCCCCTAAAATTCACAGGTTCTGGACCCCACATGTCTTTTGTTAGAATGTTAAAGAATGTGCTATATCAATGAAATAGAAAAGTTATAACTGCAGAGTATGTGTGACCTTCATTTTTCCACCTTAAACATGGGCACGAACTCCGAATGTTTCTTTCTTTTCTTTTCTTTTTTTTTCTTCATCAATGTATCTCCCATATTTATAGTCAGAATCACACACAAATGTATATACAGGGTGTCCCAAAAAGATTGAAACACACTTTAATTCTTTACCTGTTGGAGATAAGTGGGCAATGTAAATTGCAAAAATGTTGAAAGTGAGGTAAGAAATAAGACTACATTAATGAAATAGTCCTCCCATTAATTTTCAAAAAGTTACACTTTTTAAATTTTTATACGACCCTCTTAAACAAATTGGGTCAATCAGAAATTTTTTATTTTTAATGCAACAAGATCATTAAAAAAACCTGCATATCTGTATCTTTAAAATTAACTGAATTATGATAAAGGAAAAAATCTGACTTATGCCATTTTTCCATATCATGTGAAAGTCTGTTTAATCAGTGAAAATAGGGATTGTAAGCAAATTGACGATGGAAATTGTTTAGATCAAAAATATGTTAATGTGTGTCAACATTTTTAATCACAAATGCATCTAAATAAAGTATTACGCAGACAGAGATCATATAAAGCAGTGGTGTTCACTACGCGGTTGGGTATCCTATGTATTATCCAGTTTTATCTTTTTTGTGATATGTCACAAATTTACATTTATAATTTGATGTATGGTCCCCATTCACAATGTTCAATTTTCAATTAAATATAACTCGCTCAATTTTAAAGATACAGATATACAAGTTTTTTTAATGATCTTGTTGCATTAAAAATAAAAATTTTCTGATTGTCCAAATTTGTCTAAGGGGGTCGTATAAAAATGTAAAAAGTGTAACTTTTTGAAAATGAATGGGAAACTATTTCATTAACATAGTCTTATTTCCTACCTTACTTTAAACATTTTTGCAATTTACATTGCTCACTTATCTCCAACAGGTAAGGAATTAAAGCATGTTTCAATCTTTTTGGGACACCCTATATAGCATAATGTTGACATCAGGAATCTTATGATGTCATAAAAAATGGGTGATGCCATTTGAATTTTCAGAAGTAATGATCGACTAAATATGAACCTTTTATGTAAATAAAAAACACATTTATTTATAGTTATAGATGTGGATTTTTTGAAAATTTTTGAAACTCACAATCTTCTGCAGCATAAAATTTTGAAATTATTCTCTATATTACATTTCAGCTGGAATAATATGTTCAGTGACTTTTAAAAAGTATTAATTCTTATATTACAGCTGCACTCAAACATATATTATATAACAAGGCTAAAAAAAAAGGTTTAAATCAAGAAATATATAAAAAAATTCTATGCATAAACATTTCTTATATCTGTATACTGCAGTTAGCAGCTACAATTTATTACTTAAATATGCTTGCTTTTGATTACTTATAAAAAATATTCTGTTTCATGTATAGTAATGTTTTTTTATCTTCGAAATTCCAATTTTAAATCATTGCTCAAAAGGAATAGCATGAGAAATAATTTAAAACTGTTAGACCTAATCAGAATCATAAATAATTTACTGTTTATTATAGGTATAAAAAATAGATTATAAAATATAATATTCTGAAAAAGAATTAAAAACTAACTATAATTGAAAAATACATTAAATATATTGCATTTCCTTCAATATCTACTGATAATTCAAAGGGGAATATTCTACCATCTTCTTCAAAAAATAACAAAAATAAATTACTAGTTTATTATATGTATAAAATTAAATTATTAAATATGATGCTTGTAATTAAGCACTTTAAGAGACAATTTGCAAAATAAGTTATGCACATATTTAGTGCTATTAAAGCATTTTTCCTCAGCAGAACTTTCAAAAACATTCCATTTTTTTAAAAAATATTTTTATAAATTTTGGAGAACTTAATACTGAAAGAATGGGCTTCTTAAAACTTTATTTGCTTTATTCTGAAAATGAGTAAAATGTCATTTGTACTGTTTTAGTTGTCATCCATACTTTTTCTTTTAAAATAAAACACACATCCCCCCCCCTTCACAGTCTCCTTCATTTTCCTTTTTCAGAATTAGAAAACTCAATGTTCAAAAACTTCGTGTAAAGTTACTTGCTTTTTAGAAAAGCAGTTTGGAAAGAGTATCACATTTTTTCAAATTAATTAAAAGAGAACAAAGAGTGGAAATTTTTTCGACCCACATCTCTATTTATAGTAGACATTATTCCAAGTCTAATGATACTTTCGGTTTGACTGTATGACCTGAGAAGCCAGAATAAGTAGTGTTCAGATTTTTTTTTCAACTGTCTGTACAGAGCTGTAACTTATGGTCCATGGGTGGCATCTGACCTGCAATAGCACTTTTGTGTCTAAATTGCTCTGATTTTTCTGAATTAACTTGTGTCTGGTTCATTTTGCAAAAAAAATGTTATCTTAAGTTAACTTGGAAATCATTTGTTTGTAATCAATTTAATATATTGCTCGATATGACTTGGAAATAATTTAATATTGAGGCATAACTTAATGATTTTGAGTTGCCACAGGTATAATTCTCATAATAAAGTTATGAAGATTATGCATTTTTTACAACACGACACACACACACACACATACAAAATTGAATTTTTTTGCCATCTGAAAATTTAATAAAAATATTTGATCATATCACAATTTTATTTCACTTAAATTAGTAAAGCAGGTGATTAAGCAAATTATATTTAAAATTTTTGAATCTGATTTGGTGATAAGATGTTAAAGAGATTGATTATAGATTATAGAATATGTTATGTTAGCAGTCAATCTGTAACTAAATTATCTATCAATAAAGTGATCTCAGTGCAAAAAGGTTCTGATTAGAATATATTTGAAACTACATTGTGGAGCTCCAGAGCTTTAGCACACATATTCTAAATATGCCTAAAATATTTATAAGTAGCATACACCACCTTTAAAAACTTATTTTAATATTTATGTTTTCTTATCTAGGAAGGTCAAAACTGGCTTGATGCTTTCCTAGCCAGATATTTGACACTATTTTATTATAACGAGATCCCACCTGATCACGACTTGAGGTATTTTTACATTTTTTTAATGTAACTCCGTAGATTATTTTAATTTGTGCATTTCTTGTTTGTGTTATGCTGGATTATTTTACATTAGTATACTGTTATTTTCAGAAAAACTAAATCACAGAGTATTTGTATATTCTTGAAAAATAATTTTTTACCAAAGCACTTAGGCTGAAAAATAAGTAATTGATTTTTCAGCATTTCTATAGCCATATCTAATCAAGGAGAATAAAAGCCTAATTTTTTGTCCCCCATCATACCTTTAATGTTCTGGTTAAATTTATTGATCAATCATGTAAAGTTTCAATCAAAATGGCTTTAAATATGTCTAGATGACAAAAATGAATAGTTCCAGAAGTTTAGAGCACATATTATCACAGTGTGAGTGTATCCATAAGCAACAATGCTCAACCCTCGGGGTGGGAAACCCAGTAGTTAGCATGCGGGGATTGCACTCGGATGGCCCAAATTTGATCCCCGACTCTGCCTAAACTGTCCTCATGTTCACATGGAGTACGGGCATGGTAAATTACTGGGTCTATAAGTCTTTCCAAGAGGTGGGTAAAGGAGGGTAAAGGTAGGTAAAGGAAAGTATGGTCCCATGTGGATGCCGCCCCCATTGGGTTCTGGTCTAAATTGGGTGGAACTTCCTGGCCATCCAAGCAGATACCTTATGCCTTCGGTAGGTTGGTCCGTCTGGGTTGTATAGTATTAAGAGTATTGATAGGCTATTGCTGTGTTTGTATGATTGTCGCAGCATGTAAAGTAACTAGAATATAGTTTTGTTTATTTCAGTCCCCCCCTAAAAATCTAATAAAGTCCCTTCCTTCTTTTTCAGTATTTTTGGTTGTCCTATAAAGTATTTATTTATGCATTTTTAAGATCAGTAATATGTAATTTTAAAGTTAAAATTTCAGTAGCAGAATGTTTCTGGCTGATCTGCAATAGGCATTTAGAGTTTGAAAATGTATCTGTGGCCTGCACATTGAGCTTAGCGTATTTTATGGGTTGTTTCCAAAATTGTCACCTGGGTCGGGTGTATTGTAATGGGTCTGGAAATACTTTTCCAAACCCATTTTCTCCTCCCCATGGTCAGTGCCATTAACCGAATTTTTAGACCCCTATATAACAAATGTACAGGCCTCCTACTATCCCTTATTGTATAAGTTAATTATCGTTTCCTATGGACTGTTTATGTGGAGCTAGCCTTTTCTTGTAAAATGTTTATGCTAAGGTGGACCCTAGGCAATACATACTTTTGCTTCCCCACCACCACCATCATTCGGTGGCTTTGTGCATGGAAGAAGTGGAAAATCCAACTCCGTAGGTTCTGTCCCATGGTTGATACTATAAGTGTGAAAGCCCCAGGCCGTCCAGAGGACTTGGAGCAACATGATACTATAAGTGTGCAAAGATTCTGCCTTCTAGGTCACCGAGTCTGTAAAGATTCTGGGGAAAAATTCCCCTCATATGGGAAATAAAAAATTCGGCTTTGTTCTGGGTTCTGTGCAATTTTCTCTGCCCTCCAGGTGAGAAATTAAAAATTCGGTTCCATTAAGTTATGTCTCGTGGTCGATACTATAAGTGTGTGCCTTCTATGTCAACAGACAACAGAGAGGGGGGAAGGAGCTCTCCGGAGGATCAGGAATTTTTTTTCCAATACAATTTTCTCCATCCTAGTGAGCAGTGCTGCCGATAGAATTTTCAGGCTCCTATTTAGCAAATGCATGAACTCACTTTCCTATTTTATAAGTTAATGGTACTTTTTATACACTATTAATGTGGCCTGGACCCCTAAGTAATGCATTCCCCCCCCCCCCCATCATATTCGGCTGTTCTGTCCGTGGGAGAAATAGAAAATTATGGTCCCTTAGATTCTGTCCCGTGGTCAATACTTCAATTTTGCAAAAATTCAGCCTTCTAGGTCATCGAGGAGGAACTTCTGGAATATGAGGAAATATTTATTCAAACCCATTTTCCCCACCCTCATGGTTAAGTGCCGTCAATAGGATTTTATGACCCCCTATGTAATAAATATATGGACGTCCTACTACCCCTTATTTTATAAGTTATGAATGAATGAATGACATGAAGGTTGGTGGCTCCAGAAGAGCCCAGCACATCGACCAGAGGTCTATTGTACTACCCCAACAGACGAAGGTCCTTAAGAAAAGAGACCAGTAGCCGAAGTAAAAATCAGCAGGCACTTGACAGGAATGTCATTCAACTCCCAGCGCTCGATCACATGTCGACCCAAATGTTCGAACCTATGGGCGGAGAGCACCTTACATTCACAGAGAATGTGTCTGGCAGTTTTTTCACTGAATTTGCAGCCTCTGCAAAGTGAATCTTTCGTGACACCCATAATATTAAGGTGTCTTTTAAGGGTGCAGTGTCCAGTATGGAGCCCGACAGCCCTTCTGATGCCAGTTCTACTGAGTCTGAATAATTCCTTCTGACGTATTCTAGGGCAATTGCAGTTGAGAATTTTTGCCTGCCTTTGACCCTTAATATTACGCCAGTTTTTGCACTGAAACTTTCTGAAGATGTCATAGGCAGTTCTTCTAGTTAGTTCATTGGGAACACCCAAAGCCAGCTCAGGACCAACAAAAGGAATACTTGAGCCTTTCCTAGCCAATTCATCAGCCAGCTCATTTCCTGGAATGCCCGAATGTCCAGGCACCCAGTAGAGTATGACTTTATTATTGCTAGCAATATTACACAGTGCATTATAGCACTCCCAGACAAGGGAAGACGTCATAGTAGACTTTCCTAAGGCCATAAGAGCAGTTTGACTATCAGAACAGATAAGAATCTGGTTGCTCCTATAATTTCTGTCATAGCAAATTCTACAACACATTAGAATAGCATAGACCTCAGCCTGAAAGACAGTAGCATGACTGCCTAGAGGGTAACCGTAAATTACACCCGACCCACCCGAAGGTACACGGAAAAAAGATGAACCATCGTCGCGACTTAATCCTGCCTCCCTCAGCACATGCCCCCCAGTCCAGCAGTCACTGGCAGAAGCACCACCGGCTGAGGCTGACACCAGCGGACACGGCCGCCACCTCAAAGCCGGAGCCAGCCCCCCATGACACCGAAGCGCCGAGAAAGTCGCTGGGAAGCCCAAACAACACAGGCCCACGGCCAAACAAGAAGGAAAGCTCATCCTCTGACTAGATTACAAAGCCAGGCCCCCTGGGCCGGTATCAAAAACATAAAATAAAATACATCAAATATAAAAATAAAAGGCCTCTCGCCAATAAAAGACAAATCACAAAAGTTTTTATTACACAACAGAGCAAGGTAATCTCTCCAGCAAACATAATTATTACAGAAACAATCGAACATTTCTCCAAAATAAATACATCTTTCAATATTCATTCCTTCAATATAAATCCTGCTTTACACACTACATTAGCCAAGCATCACTTACATTAACAAATGCCTAGAGGGTAAGACATGTTAGTGCCATCATCCAGACAGCAAACACCAGCACCAGTACTGGTGCCAATCTTCGAGCCATCCGTGTACCATACAATACAATTTTGTTTATTGTACGTGGGAGTCCTCTTCCAGTCGTCCCGTGAAGGAACCTAAATTACATAGGGCTTGTCAAATGTATATTGGACCTGTATACTATCAGATAGCATATGGAAATAAGGATGACTTATAACATTACTGTTGAGACCACTCCAAGATAAAAGTAGTAAATAAATGCCTCGAACCTCCAATTAGGGTCACAGAATTAATGTCACAGTTTGACGATAAGAACCACATATTGAAACTGGAGATTAAAGGCGCTTCGTGCCTGGTGCTCTGTCCTGTACGACACTCTATGTCACTCCAAGATAAATACTTAGAATAGTCTTTCCAGTGTTTCTGATATTTAAGTCTGTTCATGCAGATGAGAGCCTCAGCTTCAATGTGTATGTAGAGAGGATGCAATCCAAGCAAAAGTTCAAGAGTTGCAGTGGGGAGTGGTTTTCATGCAACTAGAGATCACAGTACATACCATCCTTTGAAGCTTAATTAAATCTAATTTAGCAGTTTCACATCTGACTCTAGACCACCAAATAATGGAGCCATAGGAGATGATGGGACAAATTACCATAGAGTAAATCCAATGGATAGCCTTGGGATTCAGATCCCAGGTTCTCCCAATAGCATTTCTACAAGACCAGAAGATTCTTTTGGCTTTAGTTATGCAGTATTCCAGGTGTCTCTTCCAGTTTAGACCCATGTCAAAGAAGATTCCTAAGAATTTTACCTCCTTGGAGCACATGAGCTTCTGACTGCAGAAGCGAATGTCTCTAAGGTTAAGAATGTGTTTTTTTTGTGAACGCAACCATGGCTGTTTTCTGCAGATTTACAGAAAGTCCGGCATTTTTGCACCATGTCTCAACACCCCTAAGGGCGGTGGACATCATATCAGAGACAGTGTTACCAAATTTGCCTCTGGCAATGATGACAACATCGTCAGCATATCCAACGCAGGATACACCGGAACTAGTTAAGTTGTCCAGAAGAGAGTTTACAACTAAACACCAGAGAATTGGTGAAAGTACGCCTCCCTGCGGACAGCCTGCTAGAGCATGCACCGTCTTGTTGTCACCAAGCAAAGATGCACAGATATACCTATTAGATAATAGGTTCTTGATCCGACAAGAGATCGTCATGTCAACACCCTTCCTATCAAGAGCATGTAGGATGGTGTCAATAGGAACTTTATCAAAAGCACCCTCAATGTCAAGAAAAGTGGCTAGAGCAATTTCCTTGGCATTAAAGTTTCTCTCCAGATTAAAGGAGAGACTGTAGAGGGCAGTATCCGTAGATTTACCCGGTTGATAGGCATGCTGAGAGTTAAACAGAGGCATAGAAGCCAGAGTCACTTCCCTGATATACCTGTCAATGAGCTTTTCAATAGTCTTTAAAAGAAAAGACGTAAGGCTAATAGGCCTGAAGGATTTGGCCTCATAATAATTATCCTTACCAATCTTTGGAATAAAGATTACCCTTGTATGCCTCCAGGCAGAAGGTATTTTATAAGTTAATTACCATTTCTTATGAAATGTTTATGTGGAGCTGGCCCTTAGGCATACTTTTACTCTTCCCCCCATTCGGTGGATTTGTCCGTAGAAGAAATTGAAAATCCAACTTCTTTATGTTCTGTCCCATGGTTGATACTATAAGTGTGCAAATATTATGTCTTCTAGGTTACCGACTGGGAATCTGCAAAAGGTCTTCGGGGAAAAAATTCCACTCATGGGGGGAAGTCGAAAATTCAGCTTCATTCTGGGCTTAATTTCACCCATTTAGCACAAAGTTCTGAGTCTGAAGGAAATATCAGCTGTTTTACCATGTTTTGATTCGCAAAATGGTACACAGCAATACATATTTTTGCAAAATAATATAATTTATTCGTTAAGGTACACACAAAAAAATTATTAAACTGTCTCTGATATAAAATCTAACTACAAAATAGCATTCAAATTGCCCGTAAGAACACATGCAAAACGTAATCTTGAGGGGTAACAATGTGCTGCCACCTACCAGTTGAAAGTATATACACAAAAGGTAGAAATGATTCCAAAGATCTTATTGTTAATTGGATCATTCGGCAGACCGTTAGAGCAAGATCGTCACATTGCATGATCGAGTGAGGCCGTGCTATTTGTTCTCATTATTTTAATTACATTATTCAGAAAATAACCTATTATTTCATTTGTAATATGTTTTTGAAATAATTTGAAATATCAGTGGAGATTAAAAAAATTCATAACAAAATGTAAAACATTATTTTTTTCTGAAAATAATGCAAGCAAAACTTCAAAAATATTTATATTTTTTTATAGAGCAATATTATTAACATGCATTCACAATTGCTATCTTCTCATTTTTGGTATTTATTAAATTAAAAAAAATTATTTGGTGTTTTTAACTTTCTCCAATTTAAAGTTTATCTTTAAGTCATTGTCAGTTTCTCTCATTTTTTTTCCATTTCCTAAAAAAAAAAATCCCCAAATTTACAGATTTCATTTATTTTCAGTCCATTTTTTGAATATTTTGAACATTAATGATCACTAATTATTTTCTAACCTTGATTAAACATTGTATACCAATGTTTTTCATTAATATGACTTTTTAGGTGTTTCACAATATTTATTTTCTATAACATGCTAAAATGATTTCATTTACCATATAGCATTTAAATACTTTTTGGGGCAGTTTTAAACCATTTTTTTTTTCACACAATGTAATCATTCATGATTTTTCAGATTTTATCTTTTAGTAAAATTGCTAATTATTTCCGATATTTCACGTCTCCCCCTCTCCCACCATCATCTTTTTGTTTCTAATTTTTTTCGTATTCTTTTAATTATTTACTTTAATATTGGAAGAACCATTTTCATTATTTGTTGCTTTATTTTATAGTTAAGGAGGCTGGCCACATTTTTATTTTTAAATTAAGATTTATTGCTAATATTTCCTGATGATTTTTTGTTAATTTATGTTCCTGTTTTTATCTTTTGATCACTTATTCCATAATTTTTTAGTCATTGCAATTACAATATTTCTATCATTTTTTCTGTCGCACAGTGAGACTTTATTTCAAAATTCTTGCAATCTAGCTTTACAATTGATAGTAAATATGATTGGAATAGTAGTCTTTAAATGGCCTATTTTAGCTAAGGTTATCCTCCATTGTATTTTCTGTATGATTGTTTATAGACCGTACATATATAAATCAAAGTGGAATGAACAACCATACATAACATAGTGATAGGGTGCGGTAGCCCAGTGGTTAGCGTGCTGAAATTGCACTCGATAGGCCCGGGTTCGATTCCAGCCACTGCCCAAACTGCCGCCGTGTTCACGCGGAGTACGATCACGTTAAACATGTGGGTCCATAAGTCCTTCCGAGAGGTTGGTTTTAGGGGAAGGAGGGTGCGGTCCCTGTGGATGCCTCCCCCACTGGGTTCCGGTCTAAATTGGGTGGCACTTCCCGGACGTCCAAACAGTTACCTTACACCTTTCTGGTAGGTCGGACGGTCTGGGTCTCAACATAACATAGTGATATTGGCACTTCAGCTCGGAAATTGGTTTAACAAGTCCCCCACCCCACCTCTCTTCACAGTAAGCATAGCCTTTTCTTGAATATGTTGTGAGTTTTCTCACTCTGAACTTTCAACATATTTGCAAAACTCTTTCTTGCTTGCAGATTATTTAAAATGTTTATTGTGCTGCAAAATGTGTTATGAATATCTAATCAATTAAAAAATAATTTAGCAAACCAAAAATTCTCGTACTCGTTACAATTTCTGTTTATGTGAAACCCACATACAATCAGGAACCGTAGTCTAGTAGTGGTTAAACAAAATGACAGTAGCAAGGTTTCAAAATCTTTTAATCTTATTTCTTTGCGTGCAAAGCAAGCAAGATACTTTTTTCCATTTGTGTGACTATGTCGTTTGCAATCAGCATGTATCTGTGTGTTTGTCAATTTTTGAACTTGGATGACTTCTTGTGATACTTTAATTAAAACCTCAGAATTTTTATGATGAAATCATAGATAGTAGGTGCTGAATTCCACCGCAAAGGAGGGGAGAATCCGAAATTATAATTTTTCTAATGATAATTCATTGGTATGTGTATCATGCCCTGGACCCTAAATTTTGTATGTGATTAAAAATTTAAGTCGAAATAATTTTTTAATTAATTTAAAACTGGTAATATTAGTTTTTATTTTAAATTTTAAAATATGTTAATAGTTTTAATTATTATACATTTTTTAAAGTCTTAACATATTACTTTGAATTAAAAAATTTGGCAGTTTACTATATAAGGGCCTTCGAAGCTGTAATCCTAAACCCCAGTAAATTTGTTATGTGTTGATGTTTGGTATGTGTATAGGGGTCCCATATTAACCTCAGACCCTGAGTATTAGGGTTGTATATTTTTTATGTAGATGTATAGAAAAATCCTATGGTGATACACAATGAGATAACTTTATATGAATAAACCCTCATTTTAGGGGGGTACAGGGGGTTATCTGGTTTCCTATTAGAAATAGGGGGAAAAGTCAATTACATAGTTGTAGAACGTAAAATTAGTTCTAAGATATTTTGTCCCACAATGAAAGTTGTAAAATAACTCTCGAAATAACAATTTTATTAATCTGCATGTAACAGTGTAAATATAGTGACATTGGATAAAACACACGGAGATATCTTATTGCAAGTATGCATCATTGTTGGAGGTAAACATTTTATATTTTGCTTATACAGTCAACTCTCATTAATCCCAAACTCAATAATCCACAATACATTTTAAATGTAAACAGTTAAATTTACAATAAATAACAATAATGTATTAAATTCTGCAAAAGTTAATTCTGATACTGATTCTGATGACAAATGAAGAAATGTTACTTTTTGAGCAGGGCTTAGCTCTGAGATATAAATACCTTGACTGTATACAGAAACAGAATTTTATTACAGAGCAAGGAATAATGACTGCTCATAAATTGTAAGAAAAAATATTAAAACAAAAATCAAAAGTCCTTAAACAACAATTATGTCTGTGTTTGAAAATTTTAAAAACAAGCACCTAAGTTCATAAAATTTGCTAATTTTGCTTTAAATGTATTGTAGAGTGATTTTTGATTTTACATTTTTCTCATGTACCGCCATTGTAGTTTAAACACACCTACATAAAAAATAGACATTCACCCTCATACCTCTTGAGTTATGGGCCTGGCCCATGACTCTCCTTGATGTATATTAAAATTTTATTCATCAGCCTAAATATTTGTTACATTTTCTCTTATATTTAGCTATCAGTACAAGAGCTCTGGAAATGTGCTTGTCCATCAACTCCTTACTGATGTGAATGAGATATGCGATGATGTCCAGGAAAATTCACTCTCACCCGAAAGTGAAAATGAAATAAGTGCTGCTTATTTTAGAAAATATCTGCTTGAAGGTAGAGGCTGGAAAATCTTATGGACTTTGGACAAGATTGGTTTCCAAGTAATTATCTTTAATTTAATTTAAAAAAAATTATTATGCTGCAAAATTAATGGCGGCTTGTGTACAAGTTTAGTAGAGCTGCTGCAGCCCATAATTTAATTTAAAAAATATATTTTTAGTTATTTATTATATTTGTACAATTTTTTTGCACTGGATCTGCACTGAATGCATAATGGAATGCTTATGAATACAATTTTGTGGTCGCAGTAAAAGTGAGAGGGTTGATATCCTTAATGCATGTTCGCAGAGTGCGTGTGAAAGACATCTTTTGAATTGGAATGTGTGCAGCTCATTTTATCCGCTAAACGTAAGGTACAACATTATAGTATTCTGTGCAATGTTGCAACAGTTGCAGACCCAGCATATAGAGCAGTGATTCCCAACCTCTTTTTGTTATGTGGAACCCTTAAGATATTTCATGAAATCTCATAGAACCCTTATTTAGTTGGCATATATTAGGTTTGACAGGGGTAAATTACAAAAAGGTGTGTAAAGTAGTAAAGTTCATAAATATTAACTAATTCATACTTTTAAATGAAATATTGCAAAAGTATTTATTGCCAATTTCTTTTTATGAATCATTAATCAAAAATAATTGTGCTTAAAGACAGACACATACATAATTGAAAAAATGATTGATTCATATTCAAGGATGCTCAACATGTGGAGATATATAAAAACCTGAGCATTAGACTTTTAACCCACATCACAATGCTTTTCCATTACATATACTATGTATTGTAGGGAAAGTAAAAATAAACATGAGTTTATAGTAAGATTTCTGCCAACATCAGATTTTTGTTGTTTAAGCAAGAATAAATATATACCTATAAAAGGAAGGCAACAATAATTTGTTAAGATAAAAGAATGACAAACATTTTTGCTTTTCATCTGGCTTATTAGTGACATTGTGTACATATTTTGTAATGATTTTGTACATTTAATACATTTGTTCTTCATGAAATTGTTAACAAAAAATAAGCTACATTTTATTATTTTTTGATATATTCACATTTCTATGCGATTAAGAAAAATATATTTTAACTGGTTCGAATTTTATTTTAATCTGATAACCCTATGAGTAACTACAGGGAGTATAGATCATCCTAGAAATTTTCCAGAAGAGTAAAAATATTCCTTGACTTATTTTGAAGGAGTATTTTGCTTTTCAGAGGAGTAATTTTTAAAGAATGAACAATCACCCTAAAATTTCCAGATATTTATTAAATTTATTTTATTTTATATTTCAATTTCAAGGTTACTACCCAATAGAAGAAAATTTTTTGACTTTTCTATGTTAAAATAGTATTTGGTAATTGTTTGTGCTTGTCCAGAAGTAAGCAAAATACATAATATATTTGACAGTTATTAAAATTTTTTGTAATTTTGATTGTTAAACATATTAGAACTTCAAAAATTTTTATTATTTTCTGAATTCATTTAATATTTATATTTATAATTAATAACTTTATTTAAACTAAATAATGAGTAAAATGCTAATTCTTAATTAAAATTCTGAGGATGTAAATTTTGATAAAAATGTATCAAATTCTAATTTGTTTTGAAAGGGTTGCATTTTTAATTACCCAAATTATTATGTTAATATCATTATTCAAAAAATTGTTAATTTCATTAATAATGCATTTGAAAAATGGTTTTTCTGTATAAAACACAAAATAATTACAAAAATTTCAGTCTATGCAAACAGATTTTCATAAGTGAAAAATATTTTCACAATTGAACAAAATCTATGGAGGATTGTGTACAAATGCAGTTTTTCACAATACTGCTGCAAAATAACTTTTCATTTCATTAATAATATGTTTAAAAATAGTTTTAGTGTTAAATCTATGGTGGATTGTGTACAAATGCAATTTTTCACAATACTGCTGCAAAATAGCCTTTCATTTCATTAATAATATGTTTAAAAATAGGTTTTTTTGTATATAACATGAAATTGTTATAAAAATGTCAGTCCATGCAAATAGATTTTAAAAGTGGGGAAAAGATAACCATTGGATATTGTGATGCATTGGGAATCACCATTTGCAAATGCCAATTTTCAATCACGAGGAAATAGATTTCCAGAAAAATTCTGATATCAAAATTCATGACTTTGTTTCCAAATTTGTAACATTTTTGAGAAATTTGTGTGTAGTGTCTTCCCCCACCCCCATGTAAAAAGTATACTATTTTAAATTTTAAAAAAGTAGGTAAGCCCTACTGTCCACCTACTTTTGGTTCACTCTGTTACAAATGGACCAAACGTGTAAAATTCATTGGCATGACAAATGAAACATTTTACCAACAGTAAAATAAAAAAAATAAAATAAAATGACTATGAACATTTTTAAAAAAAAAACTATCTGTATGAAAGCTCTTAAAAAATAATTATTTATTTATTTTTTGTATTCTAATACTGATCTGTGACTGAATTCAAACATTCATATTGCAAACAAAAATATGCAATATGTAATTTGAGTATCAAACTCCAGATGTTTTAAAATGTTATTCAATTTTTGTGCTGAATTGAGAAGTCAGTTGCTAATACTCTGAAAGGCCAAAAGTCATGGAATAGGTACCTAATAAGGGTTGGTCCTCATCGAACTCTTGACAGTGCAGTCACGTATCAAGGCATGGAGTCAACGAGTTGTTGGTACCTTTCTGCAGGGATGGTCAGCCACACATCCTGCAGTGTATGCCATAATTGTATTACATTGGATGGTACTGGATTCATTGATCGTAAGCTTGTTTCCATTATGTTCCACAGATGCTTCAAGGGGTTCATATCAGGGAACAAGGGGTCAAATTATGGTGATAAAATAAATGGAGTGTTTCTTGATCCACCCCCTAGCAACTAAAGACTGGTAACACATTCAGGGTGGCCACAGACCTGGAAAACCAGGAATTATCAGGGAATTTTATACTTCTAGAAATAGCAGGGAATTCCGTTGAAAGTTGGGAAAAACTGCGATTTTCTGCGATCTTTCTTCATTTTCCGACCTTATAGTTTTCTTTTAGTTGAATGAACAATGCTTGTTCATTCCACGATGTCTCATTTTGCATTGTCTCATTTTGCATTACAAGATCCATTATTCATCTCCTTTAAATATACTTTTGAACAAGAGGCTGGAGGGAGAGTTTTCATCAACAGGCGATTTGAGCTCAATAAACATCCTTCTAGGGAAAGCGTTTCAGGGAATTATCAGGGAAAAAAATCAGGGAAATATCAGGGAATTTCAAAATGAATTTCTTGTGACCACCTAGTGCATTGCATTATCTTGTTGGAATACCCTTCACCAGGGTGCTTAGGAATTATGAAGGGTTAATATATAAATCATATAAGGGGAAATAATAATCATATAAGGGGAAATATAAATCATATAAGGGGAAATAATAATCATATAAGGGGAAATATAAATCATAAGGGGAAATATAATAATAATCATATAAGGGGAAATATAAAAATCAGAGAAATATCAGGGAATTTCAAAATGAATTTCTTGTGACCACCTAGTGCATTGTATTATCTTGTTGGAATACCCTTCACCAGGGTGCTTAGGAATTATGAAGGGGTACATGTGATCTGTTACTACAATAATATCCACATATCTCCTGCCAGCGAATTGTAAACATACAAGAGGGCTCAATGTAGACCAGTGTTTCCCAACCTTTTTTGTGCCATGCCCCACCTAAGCCTTTCTAAAATTCTTATGCCCCCCATGTAACATATACATAATTTTTAATATTCAAAAATTGAATTGCTCACTAAAGAAACTTAAATGATAGGTTTTAGGAAGAAATCACTAGGAAATTGTTGAGGAAACACTGTAAATAAATTTTCAAAACATATAATGGAGAACTGAAATTCAAGTACGAAATAATTTTAATGAAAGATTTTTCTATATTTTAATTATTAGTAATTATTTATTATTTAAATTTAGTGAGATTCTTGCGCTTGCTGCAAAGAGATTTTATGTTAGGTTCCAATTTAGTTAGCTTTAGTCTCAAGTCTCCCCGTTGTGTTATATCCAGCCTATTTCTTTTTTTTAGCAGCAAATCATTTATGGAAACGGTAACAAGATGGAAACCGTAGCAATAGTTTTCTTGGCAACGGTAACAATAACGGATGGAAACGGCAACAATAGTTCCATCATGATGGAAACGGTAACAATAGTTTTCTTGCACATTTGGTATCTTAAACTCTGCATCTTAATTGCATCTTATTAATTCTCTGCATCTTTATTTCATCTTAAACTCTGGACCAGTCCATTTTCGAATTGTCTCCCTTAACAATCAAATTGCCGCCCTGTGGGGCGTGGGCCCCACATTGGGAAACACTGATGTAGACTATGTGAACATGCCCCATACCATCATTTTCTTATGACCTTTGGCCTCTCGGTACATATGAAGTGTAGTACTGTATACCCATAAGGTCTGCATAATTATTTTCCATATTGTGTGTTTTGACTTTTTATGCAATATAAAATTAGTCTAATTTTTAATCTTATTTGTACCAATAAACTATTCTGTAGTTTTGAGATTTATAAATTAAACTTATTAATCATTAAACTGATGTTCCCTTCATTTACCATTTCAGAATCTGCTGCATTTGAAGGATCTTGTTAATCTATTAATTTCACAAATGCCTGTTGTTCTGTCTTTACCTGTTGAACCGTCTGTAATACCAGGTTACTATTTTTGCTTTGATATACATTTACATTTCGCTTAATCTGTGTTTCATTCCATGAAATTTTCTATGACAACTTATTGTAAAATGTCTTGTTAAATAATTCTAAAAAAGTTATAGTAAAACTCTTAGTTTTCTCTTTTATACTATAGTGTGTCTTTTGAACACAGGCTAACCCTTGACTGAATGGTTATGACACTAACCACTGCATCAGAGAATGAAACCATAGAACAAAAGTTTAGTCTTTAATAATAAGCTTGCTTGCCTTCAATAACAAACTTGCGCAGAATTTTTATAAAAATAAGCTTGCTTGCCTTCAATAACAAACTTGCGCAGAATTTTTAAACCATGGTTTAAACAATTTTATTTTAAACCTTGCTTTAAACTGTGTTTTGGTTTTTAAAAAATCCTGGTTTTTTCCCAACCCTGCTAAAAATCTTCTATTTTAAAATTCATATTCTTTGTGTACTAAAATAGTAATTGAAATGTCATGAAAATGCACTACAATGTTTGTCAATCTAATGTAACACCAGTAAAGATTAGATACAAATTAAATGTGATTGATTGTTTTAAACCAATGCTAGGAATATATTTTTTTTCATTTGAGTACTGTATTTTATATATAGAATATTATGTTTAAATTTTGTGCTTCATGTTTAACTACTAAAGCTGATAGTCATGATTATCATTTTACATAGAAAACAGGGAAAACAGAATGTTAGAATTGTCAGAAAAACTTTTAAAAAGCTCAACCTAGAAAAGTCTGTACCCCAGATGCTATATATGATACAGAAATGTCAAGTTTTCTCAGTTAGCGTACCCTTTTCTTTCATAACTTTTATTCCAAATTCTTATTTCATGTCACATGTTTATTGTAACTACATCAAATTCTATCCTACACTATTATTAACATTATCAGAGAATGCACATACTTATTTTCCCCTACAACAGCATATTTGGTCACTAACCCCAACCACCACATAAGCTTTCTCATTTGAATTCTTCTTCTCTCTCAGCCTTGAATAACATATAGTCATAACTAGACGTCTAAAAGATACTTCTAAAATAAACTTTCTGATGATCTACATCCCCATCATATTTTTGAAGTATAGAAACCACAAGGCCAGCATATTTTCAATGCCGTCAGCATATTCCACACTCTGAACTAAATGCAACTTGTGGGTAACCACCGCAGACTGCACTAAGATTTCATGCCAGATGGTGGTCAACTGAAAACTTGGCCAGTGTAAATAGTTGTACTCTAAGACTATAAAATTAATAAATTAGATTTTTATATGATTAAAGAGCCTCTTCACTGGATCAGTTCTAAACCCATGTCATATATATTTGCTTGTTTTCAGGCAAGTGCAATACACTACTGCTATATATACTATTTTGTATACTAACAAAATGCAATTTCTGTATGGCGCTTTTACAAATGGTACCTGTTCCAAAAACAGTGAAACTATATTTTTTAATCAAAAACATTAATTCTCATAAAGTGACAGATATTTTCATAAAAATTAAATTTAATTTTCATAGATATTGAATTATTGCCAATGTAGTGACATTTTTCAAAAATTTCACTTATTTATTTTTAACCAACAATGTTAAATTATAATGTCAACAAAAGCAATTAGGATTATTTAGAAACTAAATTAATCTGAAAATTTTATATTTTGTTTATATAACAGTGTGATTATGTTTTTGTGGATATTCGCTTCATTTTTAAAACACCAAACATGTTAAGTCCTTTTTTTGATACTAACTTAAATTTTGGAAAACATGATCAGGTGAATTTTAAACATTTGGTAAGCATGTCAGGAAAGAAAAAATTGAAATTAACTTAACCGATAGCCAAATAATTTAATAGATTTTTAAATATATATGCTGGAAATTTTGAACTCAAACACAAAATATTTTACTTTTAAATAACACAATTTGCATGGTGTTTTAACCTGAGAATATGAAGATTTGTATTGTGATTTACCTAAAATAGAATAATGGTGAATGTTGGAGAAATGGTAAAGACAGAAAATGAACATGAATTTTTGAATGTACACATTCGTTATAATTTATTTATGATGAACAAAAACCTACTCTACAATTTGCCTCTCAACTAAAAAATCATCAGATAGACGGTAGAGAGATATCTGGGAAAACAGGGGAATTTAGTCCACTGTGCTGCGATTTTGCGAATCTATAATAAGCTCATTAAATATTGTTTATATCACCTAATATTGGAAAATACACTAAAAATGAAGGCATGAACTTGAAAAAGACTTTGTGATGCGAACTTGGCACATAGAAGGAACTTTCTCTGGAACCTCTGGATCTCATGATGTTTATAGATAGTCCGAGGTGAGATCTTCATTGTCAGCTTTAACCTTCTACTCGCTAGAATATCAAGGTCACCGAACGAAAAAGGGCACAACCATCTTTGGGTTTTTCTGTGCATTAAGCGATCCTTTACCTTTCCTCCATCATTTGCTAAATTCTCCCCTTCGGTGATGTCCACTTAATGAAAATCCTGCTTGAACCGTGAATGGGTTCAAGCACACTCACGATTCATGAAAAGTGGCACATGGATGAACGTGATTTTTAAATAACAAATTACATTTGTCGAAATGGGAAAATAATTTGAAATACATCAATTTTTCAAAAAAATTTTGAACAAAGTTAAATTTCTGAAAATCGGAAGCAAATTAACAAAATTAGGAATTTGAAAAGGAAAACAGAGGAATTCAGAAATTTTGAACTGTAGTGAACTGTGAGAATTTTAAGTTTGAGAAAACAGAATGAAAAATTCCACCACGACCCTGGAAAAAAAGAAATTAAAGTAAAATTTTTCAAAACACCAAAATCAGTCTAAAAGTAACACCATCCTCAAGCGGATGAATCGGATAAAGAAACCAAATAGAAAATGTTCGTTTACCTGAAACAACAACTCTAGGGATCACAAAAAGGCTGGGTTTTTATACACTTTATGAACACAATGAAAAAAAAATGTGTTTTTTTTTAAATTATTAAGATTGCAAGTTTAGATTTCATGAAAATGAACTTTAAACAGGGAAAACTCACCACACACACACAAATTTAAACTTGCTTATTCCCTGAAGAAAGTGACTAAACTTAAACTGCTTATTGGCTAACTCAATTATATACACACATGCACTTCTATCATCGGATACACACTCAACATCGCCTTGGGCTCTGCTATGCATTACTAATCATGCAATTATAATACAAAGTACACTTTAGGAAAGGGAATAAAATTTGCAAATAAAACAAGAGGTTATGCACCCTACATACAGACAGGCAGGCAAAAAAAAAGTGAGAAACATGCGCCAAAGCAAAGGGAGATTAACTTGAGATAAAGAACTCAAACCAGCAAAATTCTTCGCAAAAACTATTGTAAACTCGCAACAGCACATTCCAATTGTTCCATTAAATTCTAAACATCAAGTTGAACAAACACATTGAAAGAAAAGTTAACTGCACTTCCTTTTTGTGATAGAAACTTCAAACTAATTTTAGCCTGGTATGTTGTCGCCTTTCGTTTCACCCTTCAACTACGTCCACATGCTGGAAATTGTACTCAAGTCACGAGTGATTCCGAGAATGAAAATTGCTAGCTTTTCAACCCTCTTTACTTAAGGTCTTGCTAAAAAGAACCTCTTCATGCATAGAGACACTGGCTAGACAATTCTTGGGAGTTCGCCAAAGTATAGTATGTGGCATTTTCCCACTACTGAATGTGAAGTACACCAAATGATTTGCCATAGCAACAAGCAGAAAAAGTGATTATGATATTAACATGGTACTCAAGTAAGCCATTCTAGTAACCCCACAGATTATAGAATTTTAGGAATTCCAATAACCTCCTCTGAATGAGTTCAAGTGCATTCGCAATTCATGAAAAGTGGTGCATGTACAAACTTGATTTTTGGATAACAAATTACGCTTTTTGAAAAGGGGGAAATAGTTTGAAGTACACCATTTTTTCAAAGAATTTGAAAACAAAGTTTAATTTTTGAGGGAAATGAGAAAAACATGAACATGCCAAATATGGGAAAAGCATTAACAAAATTAAGAATTTTAGAAGGAAAATGGGAAAATTCAGAAATTTTGAACTTTAGAGTGAATTTTAAGAATTTTAAGTTTGGAAAAACTGCACAAAAACAGCATAAAAGGTTGGATGTTTTTAATCAACCTTTTATGCTGTTATACTAAGTATTCATTTTTTAGATTGTTACAGACAACAGTTTGAGTGAAATTCATAAATTATATTTTCAGAAATATTGAATTATAGTCAACTTGACAACATTTCCCCAAAATTGCCAAGTGTGGCAGACTACAGTAATAAAGATATTTCTTGCATGGTATTGAACTTGCAGTTATTTTAAACTGTTATATATACTCTAAGAATGCAACATTTCCAACAATATCAATTTCTAAAATTTATTTTGTATAGATGTATTTTTTTTTCATTTTATTTATTTGTAATATTATCAAACTTATTTATACGAATAAGGAAAACTTAAGTAACTTTTATGTGCACAAATAACACAATCATGCTGGGGGAAGCCCATTCCTCTTTTGGACTTCAGGTTTGTTGGTTTTCTTGCACTGACGAAGGGGATCCAGCATATCCTCAAAATAGCTGTATGCTGCATTATTGTGTTATTTGTGCTTATATGCATTGCTCAAGTTTTCCTTATCCTTTCTACAAAATGTATTTTTATTTATTGATTTTGTTTATACAAACTCATAAGGAGGACATTTGAAAGATTATGTAAAATCTATAAATTATAAGAAACAAAAATAATTACTTTTGACTGAAAAACAATTTTTTGTTATGACTGAAAGGAATTTTTTTTATGACTGAAAAGTAATTTTGTTTTTTCAACTTTGTTATAAATAGATTACATTACATAATGACAATGTCATAATTTAATTTTCTTTTTTTTTTTCAGAATGTCTAAAAAGAAAGCCCAAACACCTTGATCTCAACTTATGTTTTTATTCAACAAACGGACTGCAAAGTGTATTTCAGAATGTAGTAGACTTAAGAAAACCCGAAATGTATCTTCCTTTGAAAAGAATTTTTCGTTGCAAGAAAAAAGTTCGCAGAAAACGAGAAAAGCATGCAAAAAGTAGTAGCTCTAGCTCTGAAGAATTAGATGTGGTATTTGAATCCTGTCGACTTTCTGCATCACAAGCGAAGTTGCTCATGAGAGATGAACAGGGTACTAATAATGGTGGTAGTTCAGCTGATACTAGTGAAAGTGCTTGTGATTATGCTGTTTCAAATACATCTATTTCTTCAAATGATGAGAATTTTCATACCTATTCTATTGATGTTATTGATTATATTGGATTTGTTTTAGACGTGTTTCAAGAAAGTTTGATTCTTGATACCAAAGGAAAGGATATCCAAAATTGTGTATCTCCTTCAGTGCTAGAGTTTGCATTGCGCTATTTAAAAGAAATGCATTCAGGCACATACAATTTTGCTGGTTGGAGTGTAAAGGATGTAGAAGATTTAAAAAATAAACTATTGGTCCTACTGTTTCTCTCATCAACCATATCTCGTGTGTCATTTGGTAGGTCATAAATTTTACTTTCCTTTTATGTCTTTGTGAAGTTTTTTTTGCTTTTTTATATGTTATAAAAAGTAATTTCCTCAATGTTTTTAAACTCTTCTTTTGCTCAATGTTTAAAAATTCATTTAGATGTGAATAACATCTATGACCAGGGTGTCTCTGTCTGAAAACTAGTACTAATAATATTAATACTAATAAAATTAATTGGACATTTATGTCTCCAAAACTTAATGGATGAAAATTCACATAATTTTTACTTGTTTTGTTGGATGTAAGGTGCCATTTATGAATGTATAAAAATATTTTTTTAATATTTTAAACTTTAAAAAAAAGTTAAAGTTTTTGCTTCACTTTGCTTATTTTTACATCAAATATCTTCAATTATCTTCTAAACTAAAAAAGATCGATCCATGACTTAAGTTGATAAAGCCTCTAATAATTATGCTATTATCTGTAAAAAAATTTATATACAATATTGGTTAGATTACTTAAAGAATAATAATCTATTTAAACTTGATTCACATTCATAAGTATCAAACATAAAATTGTCAATATGTATAGTGATTTAAATATAATTTCTAAATTTTTAAAATTTCCATATATTGTGCTCATTCCTAAATTTCATAAAAATGTTATTAAATTTGAAACAGTCACTAGTGGTCATAATACTTATTCTACTACAGCTAGCAAATTACTACTTAATATTTTAAAAGTACTAAATGATAGTAGTCTGCTTTAATCTAGGAATAATTATTTTATTCTAGATGATAGAAGTTATCAAGTCAAGTTTTATATTGACAGAAAAAAATGAAAATTAATTAAAGAATAATAAATATTCACTTGTAGTTTTAAATTACACAATTATGAACTCAATATTATGATTGTTCCTTTACTAGCATGCCTGTTTAGAACAAAACATGCTTACACTATTCTAATAGAATCTCTATATTAGAATATTAGAATCAACTTCCATTTAGAACAACAGCAATAAAAAAAATCCTCTATTAACCATAGGGGTATGCAAACAGGTCTTGGGGGAGGGGGGGATCAAAAAAGTTTGGAGACCACTGGTATGGATTGTGTTATATATATATATATTTAAATATTAATGTGAGATTAAATTTACTTTTAGGTTATAATGAGGCTCCAAATGCCAATGAAATCATCTCTACATTGTTTTTGATTTCCGAAGCACTCATGAACATGCGACATGGATCTTCATTGCAGAATAAAGATGTTGCATTTGTTTCACATATGCTGAAAGGCACGTTAATGTTAGTGCATAATTTTATCGAAACATGCAATGAAGACTATGCTGGAGTTATTTGCATTATTAGAACATTTACAGACAGTGGTGGTAGCCTGTGTTGTAGAATATTTTCGTTTTTAGACAGACAAAGCCCAACTGAATACGAGAATGAACTTAAAATCATCATCTCTTTAGTCAGAGACATTGTAACAAGATTAAAAATTGTAAGGACAACTGCAACATATACTTCAGATTATGCTTGTGATATCCAAGACTTTATTCATCACCATGATGATATATTTGGACCTCCAGTGAGTCACAGTATCATAAACAAAGACCCCATGTGCTGTGTAGCTTCCATAAGCTGCTTGTTATTGAAACTGTTTGGAAATTCACACTCTCCAAAGACATCTAATGAAATTTTAAAGAATTTGAAAATGTGTGGTATTTGCTGCTGTGTTAATCCCAGTTTTATACTTAAAACACTATTTAACGGTTATGCCTCTCGCCATCCAGAAACACAGAAACTTGTCTTAGTTGCTCTAGGAAAGCATCTGTTCCCTCAACTCGGACTGGTGTCGATGTGCCAAAGACAATGCACTTATTGCTCAAAGTACATAACTTCCAGTGTGCCTTTAGATAGAACTGCAGATTATGCTTATTTAGAGGATGAAACAGAAATGCTGTGTACCAACTTTGAAAGTAGTGATTCCTATTGGTCAATTTTTAATATTTATAATGAGTTGTTAAACATGAGTGATGCTGAAGCAGTTGAGAATGTTGCAAAACATTTAATTGAACTGTGTTCTATTTGTGTTAGTGAGCTTAAAACTCAAATTTTTGTAAGAGTTATACTCCCACAGTTTTTGCATTTAAAGAACATTTCACAACAGTCCTTAACTACTTTACTAAACATTAAAATAAGGTGTTTTCTCTCTGTGTTCCCACATATACTGTCAAACACTGAGTTATATGCTTTGTTCATTAAAGCCAAAGGAGTCTCATTTATTTTGCCATTTCTTTTAAATGCTGAATTTCGGGAATTGACTCTTATTGTGATTAAAATTCTAATATTTTTGGAAAATGAAAATGGAGAAAATAACTTGAATAAAAGCTCTGTCTTGAGCTCTTTCCCAGCCTCTAAAACATTTTGTTCCTTCTTATTCGACCACTGTGAAATATTTTTTCAAAAACTGAAATTAGTGCTTAAATTATCTTTGATGCATCCAGGGTTATTAATTGCAGAAAATACATCAGCCTCATCTACATTGGAATTTCCTGTTTCTGCAGAGTCATTTACTGAAATTGAAGAATTGCCCGAAAGTATTACCTTTGCTTCTGATTTATGGAATTCCTTCAAAGAATTGGTGCTAAATACAAAGTTGGACTGTTTAAGTAGTTTTGGTGATGGGGTGTTGACTTCTGGATACAATCTTCTAATTTTACTGCTCAAAAATTTATCTATTATCTTACGAATTAAAACCATTGTTGAAAATCAAAAAGTAGAAGTCATTCTTCAGTTAATTCAAAGCTTTATTTCAATTCTAGTAAATACGAAAAAAGAGGTAAGCCTAATTTTATTATTATTATTATTATTATTATTATTATTATTATTATTATTATTATCTTTCATCTATACATGGTTCACGACACTCGTAAGTCCTTATGCATCATTAACTTTCGATTGAAGTGTTCTAAAGTTGCAAAAGTAGGGTTTACTAATAAGAAAGCTACTTTGTGCAAATGATTGAGAAAGTTTGCAGTGCCTCCAGTGGTGAATTGAATGTTAGAATTTCTAGCTTAAAAGTGAAACAAGATGGGTGAAAATTTTCAATTGACGTGTATTTAATATGAAAAGATGTGTGTAATGTGTATACAGACAATAAAGAATGAGGTCAATGAAAGTCAATAATTATGCAAATATGTCATTATACTAAATTACTTCTAAAGGAAATGTTGAGAAATATGTATGGAAAAATAACCTATGTAATTAGCTAATTTTAATTTTATAAAAATTTAAAAAGTGTAACTTTTTGAAAATTAATGGGAGGACTATTTTATTAACATAGTTTTATTTTCTACTTTACTTTCAACATTTTTGCAATTTACATTGACCACTTATCTCCAACAAGTGAAGAATTAAAGCTTGTTTCAATATTTTTGGGACATCCTGTTTATTCATTTTTGCTGTAAGCCCAGCAATACCTTGTTATATTGTGCCCTTTTATGTCTCGCATTTGGGTGTTATTTTGTCTTCAAAATGAAATTTGTCATTCTTGAAGTAGATTCATTTAAATTTTCAATTCCTTATTAGTCTCTTATGTTATAAAGCATTGCTTTATGAAAAAATTTCAAATTTAAGATTTTGATGAAAATGCATTTGTTTGAAAGAGTTTAGGAATTATGAATGCCTGACAATTTGTTCCGAGACTATGTTTTGAACTCCTGAAACCTTTGTAAAACCCTCATGCCTTGGCAGAAAATTGTGATGGATTAGTACAGCATTTTTCAAAATGTGTTCTGCAGAACCCTCGGGGGGGGGTTCTGCAATGTGCTTGTTTTGTATACATTTCCTTGAAAATAAAAATATGTATAAAATTTGAATGCATAATTTGGACCACTAAAGACTTTTTCTCATTTTGAATTTCCATCATCAAATTAAATTTCAAAAGGGTTCTCTGACCAAAAAAGAGTACT
This sequence comes from Amaurobius ferox, assembly GCA_951213105.1. Taxonomy (NCBI): domain Eukaryota; kingdom Metazoa; phylum Arthropoda; class Arachnida; order Araneae; family Amaurobiidae; genus Amaurobius; species Amaurobius ferox. The sequence goes on from OX578154.1 coordinate 1,557,733, forward strand.
TCCTTATTATAGCAGCTCCCTGCAATTACGATTATGCCAAGATCTCGCCAAAAGTTTGTCCTAAAGAAACAGCATGTGTTTCTATTATAACAGCACTTTAACCTACCTTGGTGATATATCTCGGTCAGCCTACCTTGGCGATACATCTCGGTCGCTTGCGATTCATCCTCTGGGGCCGCTATAATAAAGAAGTACCCAAAAAAGTTTGAAATACCCTTGATTAGTACTTATTGCTTTTTCCTAATACTCTTTTTGTTTTTAATTCACTAATTATTAACCATTGCAGTATTTTATCTCCATTAAAATTATTTTGTAATGCGCATCATTGTATTAATGTATTGGGTGTACGTTATTTTACATTTATCATTTTGTTAATAAATAAAATCTGATCAGAACATCTGAAAAAAAAAAGAATAAAATAACAAATATGCTCTCTGTTTTTAATCATAAGTTTGCTGTACAAAACTGATGAGTCAAACTTAGTAAATCTATATGTGAATTCATTTTGTTAATATTTAAAGTTTTCAGTTGCAGCCTAATTTTTACTTTCTCATATTGTATAATATAGTATAGAAAAAGTATTGTTTTCACAAAAATTTTTGAATGTGAGATTTTGATTCCAATATATTTTAAGACCTTCTGAACACATTTTTACTATTTTTGGAGTGGCATCTGTCTGTCTGTATGTAGTAAATTTCTTGTGTGCATGATAGTGGCCACAGATATTAATGGATTTTCATGAAACTTTATATCTGGCTTTGTTGTTAAAAAATCTAGAACTAGATAGAATTTTTTTAAATTCAAGCTAAATTTATTTAAAAAATTTTTAACTTGGTAGCATAGGACAAAATTTGACATAATCATGCATAAAAGGGTTTATTTATGATTCAATGATCATGAGACGTTATAGTTTCAATCTTTGTTGTGAAAAATTGCTGCTATACAATTTTTTTGGGTACTTACGTATTATCGCAACCATGACAAAACGTAATTGATGTATCGTCCAATAAAGGTCCCGATCGATTCCAAGGACAACATGTAACAAAGTGATCTGTATGAGGACCCACGTTCGAGCGGGCTCGAACTGGTTGGGGGACGTACGCACCGCTGGGACTGTGTCGTCAGACAGGCCGGCTTCGCCGGACCAAGTCACAGAGCATACTAGACTCGCTTCTGGGACCGTCGCACGGCGCAAGGACCGTGACAACATGCAGCCAAGTGATCTGTATGAGGACCCACGTTCGAGCGGGCTCGAACTAGTTGAGAAAAACCCAGAAGCGAGTCCCAGAAGCGAGTCTAGTATGCTCTGTGACTTGGTCCGGCGAAGCCGGCCTGTCTGACGATACAGTCCCAGCGGTGCGTACGTCCCCCAACCAGTTCGAGCCCGCTCGAACGTGGGTCCTCATACAGATCACTTTGTTGCATGTTGTCCTTGGAATCGATCGGGACCTTTATTGGACGATACATCAATTACGTTTTGTCATGGTTGCGATAATACGTAAGTACCTTTTTTTGCTTGTGATGTTATTAGCCCCCCTTGGCGGGCAAGTTACCCGCCTTGTAAAATTTGAAAAAAGAAAAAGCTACTAAAATGGATTCTGGTATAAGAAGGTTCAGTTGAGCCATATTCCAGTTAATTCAATCCAAATTTGAAATTCTTTTAAATTTAGAATTATAAAATATTTGTTAAATGTGAACCCCTGTACTATAATTCCTTTCTTCCAATTTAATAAAAAAATTCAACAATTTTTCATTATAAAGTCTTGAAATATATGTTCTTCATAGATTTGATAAATCTTAATATGTTGTTGTTGAGACCCAGACCGTCCGACCTACCAGAAAGGTGTAAGGTAACTATTTGGATGGTCGGGAAGTGCCAATTTAGACCGGAACCCAGTGGGGGAGGCATCCACAGGGACCGTACCCTCCTTCCCCTACCACCAACCTCTCGGAAGGACAAATCTTAATATGTAAATTTAATAACATTAATGTAATTTGATTAGATTAATATCCCATTATACAGAGAGATTCAAAAGGTTATAGAGAAACATGAGTTGATAGAGCAGTTGGAATATAGCATCTTTTGATTAAGAAACTGTACAGACACAGACAACTATAACAAACACAGGATCTGACAATAGTAGGCATCACAAAGTTTGGAATCATGCTCCTCATACATGACCAGCATCGGTAAACCAGTCTCATGTTTTTTAGTGCTCTTCAGCACCTAATTGCCAAATAGATGCTGAAGGGCACTAAAATGTCACACTTCTTATTTCTATTATTTCAATGGGATTAACACTTAATTTAAAAATTCTAATATAACTTCTATATAGGTCTATTGTAGTTTGTTAAAGGGTTGAAAAAACTGCATTACCAAGTATTGAATGTATCTGGAGTAGTTAATACAACAGAAAATTAAGAAATCTTACCATTTTAACAGAAAGAATGTAATGAAATTAATATTGTACAGGTCTTGACAGATTTAAGTTAAAAAGCTTGCAAGATGAAACTACATGAAACAATCCACTGTAATAAAAAGTTAAAAAATGTTCCTCAAATAACAAATGTGAATTTCAAGGACTGTATAAATGTAAATTCGAGTGAGTAGTTGTGGGTCACATAAAACTTTATCAGGGTCGCCGCTTATGACCCCTAGTTTATGATCATGATGGTGCAAGCCATAGGCAGCCAGTTTAACATATCTGATTTAAAAATTCCTTCAATTATATTTAACCGCAGGGTTTATATGCATTTGGTATATCTTTAGACATGTGATGTTCAATGCTTGCATTATTAATGTTCAAAAACACTTGATCTATAGGTATATTTACAACAAAAGTTAATGTATTCCAATTAAACTGTGTTTTTAAATGTAGTTTTCTTTCCATTTATAGTAATTCTAAAATATAATCTGTTGCAGGTTCAACATAAACAATCAGTTCTTGAAGTTGTAAAAGATAATCTGAGAATTCATGCTCCAAAATGCAGCGAACATCAAAAGTTGTTGTTCAATGTAATTCTTAAGTGTTGTTTCTGGTCCGTTTCTATTGCCACTCCTGTCAGACGATTGTATACGGTTAGCATAATTTTTTACTGAAGTATCTTATTTTGATTTTTGATACTCTATTACAGTGTTTCCCAAGTTTTATGAAAAGTTATTGAAAACTTACAATATCTAATCCATTGAAATGTATTCAACATTGTATGCATGTCCTTTGTGTGTGTATTAAGCGAAAAACTCTGAAATCTAGATGTATGAAGTCACCGTTTGTCTTAAATCAGAATGACACTTTTGAGATTGTACATAAACTATTTCAGAATGTAAAAATTAAAACATTTTTTAATTATTTGCAGTAAACTCTGAAATTTTACAAAGTATGTATGCATTTTGTTTATTACATTAATACAGTAGCACTATTTTCCTTCCCACAAATTTATTAATGAATGTAAAATTAATCCCCTATTCAAAATTATTTTAATAACATTTAATTAATCAGATTAATTAATTGCCCTTTATATTTTCAAAATCATAAATATCCCTTTATTTAATCAATCTGTAAACCAGTCATTCCAATAGCGACCATTTTCTTTGTGACCTGTTGCTCGCTTTAGAGATTTTTCGTTAAGCTTCCCCTCATATGAATGTATTTTATACCCCCCTCTACAAGCCTTTAGTCCTGGCAGCAGTCTTTTCAAGGTACTTCTTCTCCTCTCTCTCTCGCTTTTAGCCAATTAGTGCTTTTCTTTTTTTTTGTCTGATACAACTGCTTTATCGCTTGCACCAGAAGACCCCTGATTTTTATAGAGAGAAGGTTAGTAAAATTCTGCATGGTCACAGCCATTGGCTGGGGGCAAACTGTTTGCCATGTAATCACTTTATGTTAAAAATATATAGTAAAATGTTTGTAAATTACTAATGATTTATATTACGTGTTTGCCAATGGTTGTTCCTATATTTTGTCGAAAAGTCGAAAGGTATGTTAAATAATTATTGCAAAAATATACATGTGAATCTATGTGGACTTGGAAATTTTACAATCATCTCGTGGAGGTCTCAGACTCAGTAGTGCGAACAATATAGTTTTTCAATGAATAAATATTGAGAACTGATGAAGAATTAGTGCTTATTTGGTAAAATTGGATGTGATCTATTATTTTTTAACCAACAGCATGTGCTTAGTATCCATTAGTATTATAGTATTAGTAATATGAGTGAAATATTTAGGCTTGGCATGAACTAGTTGAAAATTCAAAAATATAACAAGAAAGATCAATCATGCATAAAGCATTGATTATGAAACACTTTCCAACTTCAATGCAATTTTATATAAACATCTCTGAAATGCAATACATTCCTCTAATATTTTTAAAATTATCATAATACTACAATAATTTATTATATTTGAAAACTTCATTGAAAACAAATGAACTTTATTCAAATGATGCCATTGAAATATAAATCGCCTTTCTATAAAAGCAGCATTTCATTCATAAACATTTTTCCAATCATTTCATTCATCACAATACTATACTATAATAATTTATTTTATTTAAAAATTTGAAAATTGTTATCTACCATATTTATTTTAAAATGTGAAACCTCTCTTACATGTAAATAATTCAACTCTTGGAAATATATTTATTATATAATATATCTCTTTCTTCCTTCTGGAGGATATAGTAAGAGTCAGAATTTAATTGAATTTGTTTTTCTCTCTATATTAAATAATTTTTATTTAAAAAACTACTTAACATATTTTACTGAAATTTTTTTTATATATTTTATGGGATTATTTGAATATTTTCTAAAATTTTCGAAGCAATTTGTGAATTTTAAATTTGCTTAAAAAATGTTTGAAAAATTAGGTCCCATAGGGTTCAATGTATTTCATTTCAATAAAAAACTAATTGAGTGATATTATTCATTTATATTCCCATAGGTCCCACAGACCGTCTGAAAAACATACTAAAATTTCATTTTGATGAAGTCATTTTTACGGCAGTTATCGTGCTAATGGACAGACAGACAGACAGAATGAACAAAGTCATAAACACTTTTCAACTATGTTGTAAAGTCTTAAAAAGTGCATATTAATCTAAAAATAGTTAATAGGCACAGTGGGCTGTGTAGCACTAATATGTAATGGGCACAGTGAGTGCGTATTCTGGACTATAGGTTTCTTTATATAAGGTTCTATTGATCCAATTTAAGTAATATTGGTGTCTATTATTAACAGTGACATACCTATATGGTGGGCACTGGGCATATTTTAACACCTTATCAACTAAATATAAATTTACCACATATTTGAGCCTTTTCTAGCATAAACATAGATGTAGGGATGTAACATAAAAAACCTATGAAGAAGCTTTATTGCCCTATGTCACCCTAACACTCCTTTTGAATTTATTAGACCCTTGAAAATGGACATAGTCTCTTGGGGCAATACCGCCTAGGTTAGGAACATATTCTCCACAAAAGTGAGTAAGACCCAGTTTTCATTAGCTTCTCACTAGTTATTTCATAGAATTCTGTTAATATTCTCCCCTCCCCCCTCTCAATGCATCATTCTGTTATATCAGTTTAGAGATATATAAAACCACTATGTGTGCATATTTTGTAACATTTAAGTTTTTATGACTAAATAATTCAAAGTATTTTTGCGTGAAGTTTTGAGTTGATTGGTACAGAACTTCGCAAGTTATGTTCGATTTACTGTTCCACTCTTAACTTTTGGAGGGCAAGTGCATGGCTGAATATTTGATAATTGTCAATTTTATGTCCTCTAAGCTTTAAAAAATTAATATTAAAACATATATTTTTTGTTGTTTAGAATACCAATCTATTCTATGCAATTTTTAACAAAAATGCATTTTTCAACAATATTAAATGTAGTTTTGTCTTCATAAAAATGCAAATTTATCATTTCTCTCACTGTCCCCCAGTGCTGAGTTAAGTTTTTATCACAAAAACACCATGAAAGAAAAATAAATAATAGAAATAAATTTAAGCACCAGAAATTACTATTTTTGTATGTAATTGTTATATTTAAAAATATTAGCTATATATATTATTTCGTAAAATTATCGATACATGTTTGCCCCTGAGAATCGGTGACATTATGATGTTGTCCAAAATATCATCTTTTCCGGTGACAGCTGTGATTTTAAGTTAGTTGAGCTCTCTTTGGAGCTTTGATCCACATCTGTTCGAAGTTTTGGAACTTTGGCATTAACAGGCAAGTTGTTGTTGAGACCCAGACCGTCCGACCTACCAGAAAGGTGTAAGGTAACTGTTTAAACGGCCGGGAAGATTAACAGGCAAGTGAAAAATGCAATTTAATGACCCATTTTTTATAAGTATATTTATTACCTGTCATTCCTGACACCCATTTAGTTATTATTAATATGATTGAAAAATTTTAAATATTGTCTCCTGTACTTTAAAAATAAAAACCACCAAAAAATTTGGCCACAATTTATCTTTATTATTAAAGTATTAACTATTTTGATGTGCTACCATACTATTTTATTGTCTTCTGTTATTGGATAAAAACCAGTTATTCATAGTGTATACTTTGTTTTCTAATATTAGTTTTATTTCCATGTGGAACAAAAACAAACTCATGTGTCATTTCTGACACTGTCATTTTTGACTTGAGAATGTAATGAACATGCATTAAAATTTTACTAATCTTGTGAAACAGCTCTATCTATCATCCATTAGAAATTTTAAAAGACATTTTCAAGAACTTATTCTAAATAGAAATTTCTAGAAACTATAAACTTGAAAGAAATTTTTTTTTAGAACCTGAAAATTGACAATTATCAGATATATAAATTTTTTTATAAATAAGTATTCACTGCATCCCAAAGCTAGTTACTAATTCTTTAGAATTCAGCTAGCCAAATATATGAATCAAATATTCCTGAATGTCCTAGTTTATTGAATTACTGATTAACCATCTACTTCTTTCAATTATCCAGATTCTTATCGACCATTTGATTAAAAAGTTGAACTCCTTTTAAGAAGCTGAATGCAACCCAAATTAAGACATGAATTGAAAATTTAAATTGATTGACTTTGATGATTTTAAATTAATAATTTTGATTCTGATGCTATTTATTCAGATGCTTTGATTCAGATGCCAAAGAAATCCCGATCAGCAAGACTTGGAAGAACTAAAACAAAATGGAAAAATCCTAACTTGCCTATTAAAATTTAAAACCACAAGGAAAATTTTCTAATGAAATCATCATGCCTATCTCCAAAAGCAAAGGACCATGTGTCAACTAAACAACTCAACTTGCCATTCCTCTCCCACCCATCCTCTGATGTAACCTAGAAAACACACACAATGAATTCTGGGCCGGAAGTTCGTGACTTGAACTCCGCTAGGTGACATGGGGACGGACTTTGTCTACTCATGACCTGAGCCTAAACTCGTTGGCAACTGGAGTCAGGCTTGGCGGGACCATCTTCGGACCCTATCCGTTGAATAGTACCACCGATCTCATTACCTTGGTTGTGTCGTCGCTGGTTAAGAGATTTGTACTTTCCTGCCTCCCATTTCCAATTGCATAAACCTAAATGGTCACCAGGGAGGGCTGGAACTCTGGCATAAAGATGTCAAATAAATTGAAATACATTTTTTTTCTCAAAGGATACCCTCTTTGTTATGCTGCAGCCATCCAAAAATTAAGCATCTGAAATTTAGGGGGGAAAAATTGTTCGTAATTTTTCTATTGTTCTCATAGTTAAAAACTATAAACTTTTTAAAAATCTGTTATTGTAATACCAAAATCAGTTTTCTAGATAAAATATTTATGGAGAAAATCCATGGACACATAGAAACATATATCCTTTTTTAATAGTAAAATAATCACTTATGCATGTATTGGTACCATGGAGTTAGAAAGGAGATAATACTGCTATGGATGAAAAGTTTGAAAATACCATAATGCTTTGAGAATTATATCTAGGAGGTGTTAGTGAAGTCCCATCTATTCTCATTGGACACAACAGGAAGGCGTATATATGTATTTTTGATTATTTTTAAATTAAAGTTCCATAATTATAAGTAGAAGTAATAAGTATTCCTAGTTGTAGAACAGGATTCAAACTATATATAGACAAAAATAAATACATTGTAAGGTAAAATAAATTTAATAGCATATGAATATTCTTGAGTTTTATTTTGCATTGCCCTGATATTTTTTTTTTTCTCCAAAATGAACAATTAAAATAAATATTATTTATTCGATATGAGCCTTTTACCATAGAAATACATACAATACGATGGGAATTATCTTACCCTAGTGCAACCTGAATTATTGTCTCAAACAATTTTAGCGTTTTTCCGACATGAAATATTAACTTCTTCTCTTTATCTCAATGTTTGGTATATTTTTTCTGCAGTATAAGAAATTATGGTACATATATTATAATATTTTTAGTCCGTTGCATACACTGATGTCATTGCTTCATAATTGAATAATTGCATGATACATCATGAAATGTTTAGTTAATTAACTTACAATTATAATGTATTGTTATGTGATACTTTGAGTCTTAATTTCATTTTTTTTTATTAGCATAAATATTTGGAGAGAGAAATTTTAGATAGTGTCTCATCTACTGATAAAAATGAGACAGAAGTGTCTGTCAATGATGACAATTATGCAGGAGATTCTGAAGGTAGCAATGGTAGGTGTTTAAAATCTTTTATACTAAATGAAATCAACTTTTCTTCAAATACATTGTTTGAGAAAAGTTACAACAAAGAAATCTACATTTACTAATTTACATGGTATAAAGACATAGAAAAAGTATTGTGATGAGGTCGAATATGTTTTACCTCTCTTTTCTTCCTTTGGCATTGGTAAGCCCCTTTCCTTGCGTCAGACACGCTATTCAAACATTAGTTATCAATCTTGCTCTGACGAGTGAAGGTTACACTTCTTGTTTGTTCTGATGAAAAAGATGAACATTTTGGCAATTATGAATTCTGGCGATGTCAGAATTAGAAATCGTGGTATACTAATCGTAGTCATTACTTCTGTATATTTTATCCAAAGCATTGATCTGTGGAGTTTTAAGAATTTATAAATCAAAATTTTTTATATGGAATATGACTTCGATTGCTAAAGAATCGGTTTGTGTGCAGAATCATTCTTCAATATAAAATAACTAAAAAACAAATTTAAATTTTTAAAAATCTTGCCGAATTCGGTCATACCAGGAGTTTTAAACCAGCATCGAATATCGTCCGCATCTGAAATATAGATTTTTCTCTACAGACAGCATTTTCTTTTGGTATTAGATAATCTCACACTAGCTTTTTACTGACATGTATTGTTTTTCTCTTTTATAGATAGTGCGACTGCTGTAACTGTGAAAGAGGAATTCCTGTGTGAAAACTTTATTGAACACGGTGAATTTTTAAAGATGCTGTGTGAAGTAATAGCTGATTTGAAGATTGATAATTTTCCTGAATGGATATCGACTGCCTTGCATTTAATTCAGATTCTCATTAAACTATGCCAAGACTGTGAATTCAACAAATCTGTGCTTTGCAAGCATGTATGTGAGCTTGAAAATTTATCATCCTGCAAATTATTTTATAATCCATAAATTAATAAGTAAAACTTTAATATTATTATATTTTTTTCCAAAAATATTCAAAATTTAGTTGTTTGATTTTATTAAAAATCCATAGGATTCCAGTATTCACAGATTATAGCAATCATATCAAATTCAATTTAAATTTCTCAGTTTTTTCTTAATATATCATGTCCACAGATTTACACACACACATACTTGCAGACATAATTTCAAAAGCATTTTATTTAAGTTCAGAGATGCTCAAATATATAAATCCATAGGAAATTCACGTAAATATTTTTTGATTCCATCACATCCCTGTAAATTATACTAGTTGGAGAAATAATAATTATTTTTTTTAAATATATGAAATCAGTTTTTAAATGTTTGATAACTAACTTGTATTTACTGAAAAACAGGATGTTAAATTATTATTTTTTATATTAAATCTATTGAAATTCAGTATTATAATCTATATCATTCTGATTTCTAAGCATACAGAGATTTTTAAATATTGTAATGGTATTTAATAATTATATGTAATTTTGTGTTGTAAAATGACTTGTCAAATTTTGAAATTTTTTTTTACTTATTGAGTAAAGACTTCCATATTTTTAATTAAATAGTTTGTTTTTGTTAGTAAATAATACATGTTAGATTATAATGTAATGTGCCTTCTTCCCTCTTATTCCATTTTATTTCATGAAAACTGTTTTTAATAGGATATTCCCCCTTTGCTTCTGGATATATTTTCCAACTCATTGAATTTCAACCATGAAAATATTAGAGGTAAGTGCCATTAAATGATTGAATATATAGTAAATATTATTATTGACACATCGACATATGTGCAGAATGTGTTCAGGAGATCTTAAAGTGAGTGTTTCCTTCAAGATCTCGAATGTAAAGATATTTTAGAAAAGTTTTTTTATATAGTGGTATCAGGAAGTAAAAATACCATATATTTCCGAATGTAAGCCAATATTTGTGTAAGCATAGTATGTAATTCTACTATAAAATGTGACAAAAATCTGAAACCTATATATAAGCCAAATTTTAAAAAATTTAGCCAAAATGTACAAAATGTCACCAAAGTGTGAAACCTGCTGAACAAGCTCTACCAATCAGATCGCATCGTTATGCGAGCATTACTTAAGCTAAACCTAACTATGTAAGAGTGAATGCTTTTTATAGCTACTTAAACAGATATTAAAGACTGGTTATTTGCTGGACAAAAAATGAAAAAAAAAAAAATTACATATATACAGAAATTAAAACATAAAAAAGGGGAGTAAACTTACAATTTAGCAACAACAACAAAAAAAAAAAATCTCATTTTCTACTCACTTGTTAAATTTCGGAAAGTAAGTATGTATTTCGATATGTACTTGATATATAATTAATGCATTTTGATGAACTCTGAAATGGGATTTAAATGCTTTTTTGCAGAATTTTAGAATGTTTGAATGTTGGTTAATGACTATGTGAGTGAGTTAGGATGGATCAATTGAAAAATAAATATACAACCACTGAAATGCAAGTTTTTCTGTCATTTATTCTGTATTTTTGATTTTCTTTTTGTATGCTAATTTTAGAGTTTTTTTTTTTTACTTGTATATGAGCCAATCCATCTACTTTAATAGTGGAAAAAATTCTAAAAATTCTTGGCTTATACACAAAAATATACAGTAATAAAGCTGGTTCTGACTGTGTGCTTATTTTAATATCAGAACAAATTACTCGACATTGCTCAGGTTTCTAAATAAGCATCCGACATGTAACTGATTCAGATAACACCACTTAATCCTTTTAGTTAAAGTTAGTATATAACACTAATACTTGCTTGAAGAAAATGAGCATAGTAAAATTAGGTTGGTGGTCATCTAATTTTTCTATGACTGCTTTCTTCAAGGAAGTATTAATAAGTGATATTCTTACAAGCAGCAGTTTTCTTTATTGTGTTAGAACAGTTAGATTTTTGTTCTTTAACTTTAGTTTTCCTTTTAAGAAAGTTTTAGTTCGAAAGTTAGATTTTTATATTTTATCATCCAGTTTATGTCCCACCATTTTCTGTAGTTGACTTTAGTTAATTCATGACTTTCAGCTGATTGTAAAAGAAGAAAAGTTTCTTTTATCTGCTGGAACAAGTTGATTTTTTAGCCAAAAGTAAAAATTAAATTTTATATACTATAATAAAATATATGGTGTCACGTCTAAAAATTAAATTTTAAAGAATAAATGCTTTTATTATAAAGTTTTTAATTTGATCACAATAAAATACATTAAAATCACATTGAAAGCCTAAGCACTTTCGAACATCAAACGTCCATCATAAAAGGTAATTGAAAAAAAAAATTGGCTTTTATGCCTAGTCAATAACCACAAACAAAATTTGCATATAAGTTGTCAGATTATATTAAAAAACTATTGGGATGAAAAACGTTTAATTATAAAATTGATACAGCAGTAGTAAAGTATAAAAATTATAAATTTAGATGTCTATAAGTTGAGACAAAGATTTAACTCTCAAGGAATCGAGAATTAGATGACATTTGATACTGGGGTCAAAATTACAAATGGAGTCATGCTAAATATAAATAAAGAACTATTCAAAAGGCAAAATATTATATGGATTATTACAATTAGTTAAAAAAAATGTTTTATCAAAAACTGGGATAAATTTATCATTAATATCAATTTGGAATAAAGCAGTGGTAAGTTTATTATTTTTAATATCATTCTCATGTTCAGATAATCTAATGCCAACAGCACCTTTAGTGCTACCAATATAAAATTTATAACTTTTTGGGGGTAAAAGAGAGGGATAACATAAACCCCGATCTGATTTAAGATATTACTTTTAAATTTATCAGTACGAATAAACATAGAGGTACACCATAGAATGGGCTGGTTTAAATTTAAATTCACTACAAAACTAAATCAGATGATATAAAATCTTAGGATGGTAAAGAAGACTCGATTTGTAAGGCAAAAGTCACAAATCGGGGTAAGTTTAGTTTTAGGATATATAATAGATAAATTTAATTCAGATAGTGGAGAAAATTTGATAAATAAACTCAAAAAAGTAAGCAGCTTTATAGCCAACATTAAAGATAAAGTTAACTTTTAAGTAAATCATCAATAGAAGAACAAACATTATACACATGATTAATATTGGCAATAAAAGAAGCTTTTTTAGAAGAAACAAAGTGGGGAAAATTTGCAGGAATACAGGAATTAGTAAAAGTGGGTTTATGAAAAACATTAGTGTCATGAGAAATCAAAACATCGTAAAAAGAAAAAGACCCTAAACACTCAGGTAAAATTTTCAAAAGTAAAATTAATGGAAGGATAAAATTCGTTAAAAGTATCCGGCTATTGAGGTCACATAAACTAGTATTCCAAACAATAAAAATGTCATCCACGTAACGACACCAAAGGACCAGTTTAAGGGGGAAAAAGCAAAATCTCATTCTCAAGTTCTTGTAATATAGCCTCGACTAATATACCCAATAAAAGGCCTATAGGACTCCATCAATTTGCAAAAATATTTCGTCAAGGAAACCAAAATAATTGGTCTACACAATAATTTTCAATGTAGAAATGATTGCATCAATGAACAAAATGAAAATATTATTTGGGCAATAATACTAATAGCTGTATAAATGGGGGTGTTGGAGAAAAGGCAGATGACACCAAAACTATTGAGGGTGCAATTAGGGATGAACTCGATACTAGAAAAGCAATTAAATCAAGATTCTGTAGAAATAACAAACAAGAGAAAAGAGACCAAAATTTTTCTAAGAAATACGTGGTGCCATTACATGTAGAAACAATATGGTGTATGGGATGGCTAGTTTTATGAAGTTTAATTTGGCCAAAAGTTTGAGGTAATTGATAGGAAACATGGAAAACAGCAAATGTAATATTAGGAGGAGACTGATGGACATTTAAGGTCTGAAAGTGCTTGGGGCTTTTGATTTAATTTTAACTTCTTTTAGTTTAGTCAGATCAAATACTTTTATTATAAAATGTTTATTTTTTAACAATTATATACTATTTTGTAAAGTGTATATCTGATTATATACTATTTTGTAAAGTGTATATCTGATTTAAAGTCACATTTTCAGTACTCTCACTTATAATATTGAAAAAAATTCAATATTCCAACAAATGAAAGGTTATCATTAACATCCCCAAAATTAGAAAATTATGAACTTTATAGCACTCGAAGTCTATACTAAAAGTCTGAGATATTGTTTTCAGATCACCTGCTTTCGTATCTTTCGTATTCAGAAATCATCTGCTGGAATAAATGTGATTTTGAAGCCGAAATTTCAATAGATTTTCAGCTTTAAATGTTCATAACTTTTAATCTAATTTGAATTAAATAAAAATTGACGTGGTTTGTTGTCTCAGGAGTTCAGCTAACTCTGTGTCGAATTTCACGGTTGTCCGAAGCTTTGATTTTCTATTACAGATCACACATATACAAGTATCTTTTACTATTTAAGAGTTTTTGTTACAAACTTTCTGAAAGCTTTTGTGTTTTTTTATTTTAACCCTTACATTTCTTCAATCTATGTGTTTTAGAATTTCAGTTGGCTATTATGGATCTCTTTGTTCTATTGACTGAATCCTCAATGAAAGTGAGCTACATCAGGAAAATTATTGAGTTCTTCAAGGCTGAAAATGCTCCTATTGTATGTATTAGGATTCTAAAATGTTTTTATTGTATTTGTTTGTTATTTTAAAAAAGTTACCTTAATTAAGATAGTTTATATTTTAATGCATCAATTAAATGTTATTTTTTAATAACCACTTAGTGAGATAAAGAAATATTTTTAAATTATTTAAAAAATTTGCTTCAATATACAGGATTTGCAAAACATTTTCAGCCTGAGCACTTTTCAACATAATAAGCTCTTCATCAGAGGCATGCGAATTAAATATATAAAGTACAATATTGAAAAAATGGGATTAGTGAAACTTTTAAATGTTTAAGTATGTAGATAATAGTTTCACTTCAGAGGTGGACTGTCCATAGGAACAAGGAGGGAAATTCCCCCTTGGGCAGGGCTGTGTTAGTTTTACTTTGGTTAGTTGCACGACTGGGCTCATATGTAGTAGAATTAATGGAAACGGAAGTTTTGCATCAAATAGTTATACATTGCTACCAGAATCACCATACATTTACAGCACTTTCAAAAATGTTTGGTCATTTTAATAAACCAGATGGTTTTTAAGTGGAATTAGTTAGGACACTGTACAAATCGGAAATAGGTGATGTACTTAAATGATACTCAAAGTACAAAGTTAGAACTTTTAAGGATGGATTATTAAACTATGAAACAATTTTTGTAGTACAACTATCTACCTTCGATTATTCGATCTTATCACTTCGTTATCTAAATACCTTTAAACATATGCCCCTATACTATTTAAAGGCATACCAAATAGTAGAGATAACAACAAAAAGAAATTGAAAAATGTTTGTACAGATTTTTTAACTGTAGAAACTGCAGATAATGAATTTATCGAATCTACACAGTTGTTTTTGTCCTGGTCATTGAGAATAGGCACTGTAAATGATTATAGAGAACAATTGTGTGGGACTGTTCTCAATGATCATTTCAGATCAGGGAATTCCGTTAAAAGTCAGGGAAAACTGTGAATATCTGTGATCATTGAGACCTTTAAACATATGCCCCTATACTATTTAAAGGCATACCAAATAGTAGAGATAACAACAAAAAGAAATTGAAAAATGTTTGTACAGATTTTTTAACTGTAGAAACTGCAGATAATGAATTTATCGAATCTACACAGTTGTTTTTGTCCTGGTCATTGAGAATAGGCACTGTAAATGATTATAGAGAACAATTGTGTGGGACTGTTCTCAATGATCATTTCAGATCAGGGAATTCCGTTAAAAGTCAGGGAAAACTGTGAATATCTGTGATCATTGAGACCTTTAAACATATGCCCCTATACTATTTAAAGGCATACCAAATAGTAGAGATAACAACAAAAAGAAATTGAAAAATGTTTGTACAGATTTTTTAACTGTAGAAACTGCAGATAATGAATTTATCGAATCTACACAGTTGTTTTTGTCCTGGTCATTGAGAATAGGCACTGTAAATGATTATAGAGAACAATTGTGTGGGACTGTTCTCAATGATCATTTCAGATCAGGGAATTCCGTTAAAAGTCAGGGAAAACTGTGAATATCTGTGATCATTGAGACCTTTAAACATATGCCCCTATACTATTTAAAGGCATACCAAATAGTAGAGATAACAACAAAAAGAAATTGAAAAATGTTTGTACAGATTTTTTAACTGTAGAAACTGCAGATAATGAATTTATCGAATCTACACAGTTGTTTTTGTCCTGGTCATTGAGAATAGGCACTGTAAATGATTATAGAGAACAATTGTGTGGGACTGTTCTCAATGATCATTTCAGATCAGGGAATTCCGTTAAAAGTCAGGGAAAACTGTGAATATCTGTGATCATTGAGACCTTTAAACATATGCCCCTATACTATTTAAAGGCATACCAAATAGTAGAGATAACAACAAAAAGAAATTGAAAAATGTTTGTACAGATTTTTTAACTGTAGAAACTGCAGATAATGAATTTATCGAATCTACACAGTTGTTTTTGTCCTGGTCATTGAGAATAGGCACTGTAAATGATTATAGAGAACAATTGTGTGGGACTGTTCTCAATGATCATTTCAGATCAGGGAATTCCGTTAAAAGTCAGGGAAAACTGTGAATATCTGTGATCATTGAGACCTTTAAACATATGCCCCTATACTATTTAAAGGCATACCAAATAGTAGAGATAACAACAAAAAGAAATTGAAAAATGTTTGTACAGATTTTTTAACTGTAGAAACTGCAGATAATGAATTTATCGAATCTACACAGTTGTTTTTGTCCTGGTCATTGAGAATGGGCACTGTAAATGATTATAGAGAACAATTGTGTGGGACTGTTCTCAATGATCATTTCAGATCAGGGAATTCCGTTAAAAGTCAGGGAAAACTGTGAATATCTGTGATCATTGAGACCTTTAAACATATGCCCCTATACTATTTAAAGGCATACCAAATAGTAGAGATAACAACAAAAAGAAATTGAAAAATGTTTGTACAGATTTTTTAACTGTAGAAACTGCAGATAATGAATTTATCGAATCTACACAGTTGTTTTTGTCCTGGTCATTGAGAATAGGCACTGTAAATGATTATAGAGAACAATTGTGTGGGACTGTTCTCAATGATCATTTCAGATCAGGGAATTCCGTTAAAAGTCAGGGAAAACTGTGAATATCTGTGATCCCCCCCCCCCCCCCCCCCGACTTCATAGTCTTCTTTTAGCTGAATGAACAATGCTTGTTCATTCCATGATGTCACATTTTTCATTTTTCATTACAAGACCCATCACTCATCTCCTTTAAATATACTTCTGAACAAACAAGAGGCTGGAGGGAGAGTTTTCATTAACAGGTGACGTGACCTCAATAAACATCTTTCAAGGGGGAACGTTTCAGGGAAAATATCAGGGAATTTCAAAATGAATTTCTTGTGACCACCCTAAGAAAGCACAGAAAACAATCTTTGCAAATTTTAGATAGTTAATAAACAATCTTTAAAATTTGGGAATTTCTAAAAAAAAAAAAAAAAAAATGAACTTGGAATAATACTATAATTTCGTAATTAAAGATTTTTTTACTGTGATTCTTTTTGATATTTTATTAGTTTTGCAATGTTCAAGAAATGTTGCTCTAACAACATTTAAAAGTTTATAATATTTTTATTAAATGTAATGGGTGACTTTTTTAAATGTTGTAATTAACTTCCTATCATGTGTAAAATTTAATATGATTAATAAAATTGCACTTAGCTTATTATATATCTTTGAAGTAATGGGAAGCACTGTTATTGTTTATTTTCACCTTATGCTGGAATAAATTAATTTTCTATCAATTCTGTTTTCACTACTGCACTATAGTCAATTTCTTTAGAATTGGTGGCTCAAGGTCATGGAAATTCCTTTTCCTTCCTTCCGCTGTTCCCTGAAATTGGGAGGTAAACTCTCTTTTTAGGTTGGTTTCTTTGTTTGTTTGTCAGGGGGTAAAATTTTGAAATTAATTTTTGACCCATTTCTACCAAACCAATTTTCTTAATTTTATGCACATGCATATCTGCGATGACAATGTAATATTTTATCAAATTTGAGATGATTCTCCCTCTCTCTAATGAACGCAGGCTTCAATTGCAAAAATTGCATTAATCAAATCACATGCACTCTCCGCAAAAGCAAAAAATATGAGAATCACAAATGACTATATGTTCAACACACAATTCATGAAACAGGCACTTCCATAGAAATCCTCGTGCAACCCCTCTCAACCCATGCTAAAATATCTACTCTTGCAACAAAATGAGTGGTTTCTTATTCGGAACATTTAGACCTCAGATGGGGACCTAGAGTTTGTGAGATTCGTTTAAGAAATCAAAGACATGTCTCTAATAAAAAATTTTAAAAATTTATAATTAATCAATGGATGGGTTTATGAAATTTTTTTTTCTGGAATGGTCTGTGATATTTTAAGTAATTGTTGAAAAAAAAAAAAAAATGATGGATGGCAAGTCAATTTCTATACATCGTAATATAAAAGTCAGATATGTTTAAAACTCATGGAAAGTATATATTTTTAAAAAATTTACAAAAAATCGTCCAATAATCGCATGTATTCCATACACAGTTTGTTTGATAGAGAATTTTTCAATCTTTTTGATTTCGTCAAGATGGAAACTCTGATAATATTTTGGGTTGTTAAGGAATGGATTTGTGCTAATATCACCCAATATCATTGTTATGGGTCAGAATAGGAAGGGGAAGAGTGATCTTGAACCACCAATACTTATAAAAAAGACTTACATTATGTGTGTCCGTGTTTTGGATACTTTTTAAGGGAGAGGAAAAGGATTTTGAAGCTTACCATATATTGAACCAAATATAATCATAAAATTACACTAATGTTATTCGAAAGTCAGCACAAGCATCAAATTTTAATCATGTTATCTTGTATATAGGTTTTTCATTCCATCTCAAACCAATTTTTATCAATTTTTTTTTTAACTTTGCTATTTTGTTGTCCACTCATATATGATTCTATGCATTCATATATGAGACTCAAAATTTTCATAAGTTTTTATTTATAAAATTTTGGAATTTAAAAAATTTGATAATTTTCATAATTTTAGACATATTCAAATGTCTGTTTATGTATTTTGATTTAATCTACTGATTGTGCTGAAGAAAGGCTTATTTTGTGGATTAAAGTATAACCTTTCTTGTGATATGTCATAGGACTGTGCAAATGATATTTTTCATTTCAGGGTCACCTGATTTGTCTTTTGACCTTAAACTGTGAAAAAAAGTATATCTTTAATTAAAAAAAATTTTTTTTATTGATATGTTGTTTATCTTTATTATGCAAAATTGGAAAAACTAGGCAGATTGAAAATAAATTCTAAATATATACAGTGAAACCTGGCTATAACAATATTGCCTATAATGATAAGCCTGTCTATAATGATATTTTTCATAGTCTGTGGTACTAATATATATATATATATATATATATATATTTATATATGTTGAACTTGTTTGTAACAATATTTTTTGCGGTTCTAAGAATACTGTTATAGATAGATTTCACTTTATATGGTGGACAACAATATAGCTAAGTTTAAAAAGAAATGGTATTGGTCAGGTTAAAGGCTATGTTGATTTGACGTGGAAGGGCCCATATGTTATTATATTCCATGTTGAATTCAAATTATTTTTCACTACTTTATATCCTTACTAATGTCACTGAATCATTGTTTCATTTTACAGAATATTTTATTAAAGAGTTTAAATAATATGATAGACCATGCAGTGCATCATGCCACTTGGTATGTTACTTTCCCTTGTATCCAGAAGTCAAATACCAGCTATCTCAAAGTCAGGAAGCGTGTGAGAGCGACTTACAGTGCCTATCAGCAGTGCGTCGGTGTGAAAAATGTACCATCAGCTTGGACATCAGCTGCCTTGTTCTTTCCTTTGACAGAAGATACTAAATGGAACGCTGTGAATAAAGGATTTTGTTTTACTCTTTGGTTGAAGGTGAATCATTCAAGTCACATGTGTCGAAGTACATCTCATTCAAGAGAGAATTCATCTGGTATACACTTACATACATCTCAAAATAATCATTAATGTATCAATGATTTTTGTAAAAGATATTTTAAATTTCTAAAAATGTTAAGAAAAAATTGTTAAGTATTTATTGGAAGATTTATTAATGCTAAACTAAAAATTCAAGTTGTACTTAATAAGCAATTTTATTCCACTTAAAAATTGCAATTTTGGGAATTGACAATTTAATTTCGCTGTATGCTCCTGTATATTTCAAAATGATATCAGTGATTAAATTAAATTGGTGAAGTAACACAGAAAGTTAGGGAATGTAAAAATTAATTTATAAAGTCTTTACACTGCATCAATTAAAATATTTATAAGTAAATAAATGTTAGGTAAAAAGCATGTTTGAACATGTAATAAACATGCTTGATTGTGATATAACTATGGAATTTACATATGCAAGTTTCCAGTAGACAAAGCCTTGAGTATATATGTATTTATTTTCTTTTAAAATTGAGTATGGCTCAACTTGACTTTGTCATATCATAATCCATTTTTAGTGGCTTTTTTTTTTACCTCAAAATTTTAAAGA
This sequence comes from Amaurobius ferox, assembly GCA_951213105.1. NCBI lineage: Eukaryota > Metazoa > Arthropoda > Arachnida > Araneae > Amaurobiidae > Amaurobius > Amaurobius ferox. The sequence continues at coordinate 1,578,143 of OX578154.1, forward strand.
ATAATTTTGAAAAATCGGCATTGTGAGTCCAAATAATTACAATTATAGCTTGCTATCCTTCACTTTAAAGGACTTGAAATAATAATCTTTCAATTGATACCATACTTGGCAATGTATCTCCAGAGAAACTTGCCCTTCGTAGGAAGGCTAATGATGTGATGAATAAAACAATTACTTTATGGCTATTTTGCACAATGGTTGAAACTATGCTGTGATCATTGAACCATAAATAAACTCTTTTATGCATGATTATATCATATTTTGTCCTAAGCTGCCATGTTAAAAAAATATGAAATTTCGAATCCATTTCGAAGTTTTCATTTGAATTTAAGAAAAATGATATCTAGTTCTAGATTTTTTTATAACAAAGCCAGATATAAAGTTTCGTTAAAATCCATTAAGCCTTTTGAGACGGGTTTCTCACCAGTGTACCAGCAGAGAATGTCACTCACAGCCAGGTGGCTCGTATGTGAGCCACCGCTTGAATTGGTTCTAAGGACTGGTATCTCATATATAAGTTTTAAGTAATACTCATTAATTTAGTATTTTTAATGCTAATAAATGAAGCGCTATGAACACTACAGTTGAATTTGTCATGAGTCTAGAATGTTGGCTATCGATTTGTTCAAATGTTTTGTATTTTTGATATTTTGGTTCAGTGATGAAGCCAGAACTGTTATTAATGTAAACAAACTGTGCTAGCTCTTTAAATGTTGCATTTGGTATAGATATTATCATGTTTCCTGAATATGTTTATTTTTTACAGATGGGGGTATTTCTGTAGTTTTGGTAGAGTCGTTTTGTATTGTTTGTGTTTTTCACAACGTATAGAGAGATATTTTGTGGAGTGTTTAAAGAAGAAATTAGTGTTTTGCAAAGGCTAAAAGAAGGTGTTTTTTATTCAAAGAAATAAATTATTCATATTGTCGATTAACTTTTAAATTATTCAGATGATAATTACGAATCTCTTCTTTCTCAGAGTCTTAAAATGATATTTTTGTGCAGCGTAGTCTTTGTCTGTATTAAAGATTATCATACAAAATCAAACTTTTAAACGTTGTTACATTGTTACATTTTATTGTAAATAGTCTTTACTACATATTTTCTTCTAATCTTTGTTTTCATTAATTATTGTGTTGATTAAAATTCGTAATTATTATTTTTTTGTTTTCTTAAATGTTTAATCAATGGAAGTCAATTTTTTAAGACCTTGATGTAATTTTCAAATGAAAATATAACTCAACTAGATATGTGGGTTGAAAAGTTTTCCGGGGAAAATTTTCCGCTTTTTTTTTAATTAATTTGAAAATGAAATGTAAGTCTCCACACTGATTTTTGAAAAGCAAGTAACTGTGAAAGAAGTTTTTAATCATTTGGATTTCTAATTATGGGGAAGAAAAGAGTGGTAAAGCTTTATTCTAAGAAAAAGGTGCAAGTAACATTTTACTCATTCTGAAAAAAAAAAAAAGCAGCTGAAATTTTTAAAAGACTATTCTTTCAGTATTAAATTCTCTAAAATTTATAAAAATATGGAATATTTTCGCAACTGATTCTGCTGAAAGAAAATATTTTACTACATATATGTTTAACTGAAGTTCCACCAAATTGTATCTTTTATCTCATAATACTCACCCATTCAATTATAAATGGGTATTTTTTAAACAATTTTTAATATTTTTATATATTTAATATATTTCTAATACATGAACAATTTATTTTTCTTATTGTTATAGATTCACACTGGGTATAGAGAAATCTTTGTGTAAATACTTTATTTTTTCAGGAAAATTTTTTGTGTCCCATAAACACAATGATAAAACTTAGAATGAGTTCCTTTTATTGGGGTAATTTGCATGCTAAAGAGCATAAACATGAGTCCTTCAGACTCTATTGTTCATATTCTATTGATCCAAACAATTTTTTAATGCAAATAACATCTATCGTTTGGGTATCTCCACTGGTTGAAATTGGAGTGTTACGAAGAATGAACTTTGAATGTTTATATTGCAAAACCTAATAGATAAAAATGTAAAAAAATTTTAATTATTTGTCATAAATATGGTTCTAGTTATGAATATAATATAAAATTTTCAATATTTTAATATTTTGAACATTTAAAAAAAACTGAAAAAGATTTGTTCTAGCAAGTTTTTCCCCTCATTTTGTTTACTTTCACTCAAAATATCTACTAAAATATAAAAAATAGATATAAATAGTAAGTAACAAAAATGGTCAGTTTCTAGATAAATAATTTATTCCTACAACACTCTTATAGTTTTCGAAGAATTGTCTTGTCAAGTTCAAGATAATTATAAATTTTACTTTTTTTAAGTTAGTAATGCTTATATCTTGAAAACTAAACGTGAATTATGAAAAGTAATTTGTAGCCTTTTGAAAGCTCTATAAAGATATATAATTTATTTCAGATAAGGTTCTTAGCTTTTTAAATATAGTGGTTATAATTTCGATATTTTAATAATTTCAACTTTTTTGAGAAGGTGATTCAAATTTTGATATCTTATTATTTTTATGCGTATCATTGCCGGGCAGAATTGTTGAAGTCTGGAGATGGAAAAATAATAGAACTTTTCCCAAATTGGAGACATCTGTGAAATATAAAAGATCCAAATTATATGATAAAAACACTAAAGAATGCTTCTTGGAATGAAATCGGCAACATTATAGAGGAGGGGTGTGTTAGAAATGCAGTGGCCTAAAGCATCATTGCCAGGTGGAATTGCTGAAGTCTGGAGATGCAGATAGAAAAGATAATAGAACTTTTACCAAATTTCAAACACATTTGGGATATAAAAGATTCAAATTGTATGAAAAACACACTAAAGAATGCTTTCTGGAATGAAATCAGTGGCATTAGAGAGATGGGGCCTAAAGGTGAGTCAAATGGTCCTGATAGCGTAAGCGTAATAACTTTGACATTGAAGGTGATTTTATTGATTCACATTTTATTAAAGCACTTAATTTCGGTCAAGTGCCCACCGATGAGATAAAATTCAAAGTCCACCAATGAAACTCAGAAATTTGTCAGTTTTCATTAGAAAATTTTATGAGAAGGCAACTATGGCATCAATGTCATTTTTAGCCTTAGTTTAGAATTATTATTCCTTCCATCAAAATTTAAATGTTTACCTCACTTGCAAATTGAAAATACTCATAGTCATTAATAAATAAGTAAAAAGTACTTTGTGCAAAGGATAAGGAAGACTTGAATAACATATTTATTATTATATTTGTGCATAACTATATTGCTCAATTTTTCCGTCTGTATATTGATTATTTATTGAATAAATATTCTGTTTTTCTTATTTTCAGCACTTAAAGAACATGCAAATGTGGCATCCAATTTATCCCATGTTAACCAATTGCTACATATTGTGTCCATTGGATCGGAGAAGCTATTGGTAGAGTTTTGGTGTGGAAAATATAATGGCAACTTCGTTATAAGGTAAATTTTTTATTTTATTATACAGTTTTATATTGTAAAATAATGACTACTGCTATTTCTCATTCTATTCTTTAAGTGATTTTTTTTCTAAACTGATACGAAAAACAGGTTCTCAAAATTTGACATCTATTAAAGTTAACTTCAATACTACTGAATCTCTCAGCATGTGTATGTAGCCATGTTTGATGTTTAACTGCTCAAATACTTTTTCCAGGAAGCCAGTTTTTGAATTAAATTGAATCTGAAAAACTATGCTATTAAGCAAAAGCAATGCATTTTTTATCTATAATAAAGGAACTTTCTAGATGACACTGTAGCCCTTAGAAACATGCTTCATTCCGAAAAAAAAAAGTCTTTTACATATTTATAAAATTTTGATTCATTTACAAGGAATGGTTTTACATAAAATATGCTTCCTGCTCATGTTGGTGAAAATTTCTTGCTCACTTTGCTTCCATAGTAACTCCAGGTGATATAAGCAATTTATGTTACAGATTCCTTTGTTCTTCTATTTTCACTATGTTTGAAATAGTAGTTCTGGAAATATTATGCATAAGTTGGGTGCCATATCAAGAATAGTTTTATATTTGGTTTCCATAGTAATATTGTAAAAGCCTAGTCCTGCATAAATGAGTAGTAGCAAATAAGAAACAAAGGAACCATAAACTCAGCAAATATTTGGTTACTCTTCTATAAAAATTGTTCAATGGATGATTTTACTTTTTTTATTTTCAATCAAACTTCAGTATAATGAATAAAATTTTTAACAGTCAGTGATTTTATTAATATTTTTTATATTTATATTTAATCAAGGAACACATATTTTCTTGAGACTTATCTTTCTTTTGACTCAGACCTTACAGTAGGTGTAAGGTATCGCTTTGGAGGCCCGAGACAGTGCCATCCATTTCAGACCAGAACCCTGTTGGGGGCGACATCCACAGGGATCATACCATCCTTCTTCTGCTACCAACCTCTTGGATGGACTTTCACATCCACATATTTAATGTGTCCATACTCTGCGTGAACATGGAATAGTTTGAGCAGAGCTGGGAATCAAACTTGAGTTGATCCTATTAGTGCATTACCCATGTCTCAACCACTGTGCTGTCCTGCCTCTCTTGAGAAATATCAGTGTTCTTCAGAACACAGTTTGCGAAATGCTGGGTTTGAAAAAATTATATATTACACCAGATTTGTATTTTGCATAGCATTAAATCCAATTTCAGATTTTTTGTGTATCATCTAACCTGGGTCTTGCATGGATTGTCATGGCGTGGGCAGGAAAATGGCCTGGAATTGAAAGTGAGCCTAATCTCATTTTTAGAACCCGTTTAAACACCCTACAAAACATTTGTCCTATTTATTTGTCTTATGTGTTTTCAGATAAGCTCAGACTAGTCTGGTGTGTTTTTTAATCGAGGAACTCTAAATCCATCTCCACTGCAGTCATAGGCACACAGGGTTTGGTATGCCTCCTGGAAATCTTTAAAAATTCCTGGATTTATGGTTTCTTTTTGTAAGGGCCTTAAAATCTCATTGTTTTATTCGTTTTATCTTCATCTGTTTGAAATTGGAAAGTTCTTCTGGAAAATTGCTAGTAATTACTTTGCGATCTTTTATTTCTGAATATGAAGAATCGTGAATCTGCAAAATTTTGATTTTAGTTTTAGTGTTTATAGAAACTCCTTGAAAAATACTCAAACCTTCCTGGAAAACTCCTAAAAATACTCCTGGAAATGGGTTTTTGCAAAAGAATATGAACCCTGGGTGTATATTGTTACAGCTTATCTCTGGATTCATGGGTGTATTCTCAGGATATAAGGGAGAGTCCAAATATGTGGATAGTAAAAACTTTATTTGAAGCAGTAATAAATGTAAACAAGAATAAAGTGCAGTTAATAGTTCTTTCTAGCTATCTAACAAAATCACATAACAACCATGGGATATAATAAAATAGCAAACTAATACTAAACTAATTCATAAACAAAAAGATTGTATTCTCGAAATGCTGATGTATTCACAGTTCACTTTTACTCGTATTATGTATCGTTGCTCTCTGAACAATGACCATCCTTATATGCTCTCGGTGATTAATCCATTAAAATCTCGATATTTCTCAAATTTCTAAGTTAGTGACATTTTGTCAAATTCATCATCAATATCAAGCAACCAGGCTCCTTCCATTATGACTGTGATAACTGTAAATGCCACTTTCCAACACAGTTATATTTATGACGGAGAAGAAGCTATCGGGTCAAAACAATACAGTGGAACCTTGATTTTATGTTTTTTACCAGGCCATTCTTGTGCTATTTCTTGTAATTAAAAATAAAAAAAAAGGAAACATTTTAAAATCTTGAAAATCTTTGTAAATGAACTATTTAATGCTGCAGCAAAAAGAGGTACATTAGATTCTGCAATTTCCGCTTTCTCTTCGTCACTGTCTTCTGATGAAAAATCTATTTAATCACAAAGGGTTTTTACCTTTGAGGAGATCATATCTCCATTGTAATTAGTATAGTCTTAAATCAATTTCCAGTCCATTAAAACAATTCTTCAAAAAATCACAAGGGTGGTACTTGTCCTCAAATTTATGAAATTTCACTATTTGCCTTAAAATTCCTGAAATTTTTACCCACATCACACAGTCCAATGGCCTCGACTATCATTAGTTTTATTGGATATCATGCTATTTTCATACATTTCATTAAAGTTGCAAATTCAAGCACTTTTAAATAATGTCATTTAATGCGGCATTTTATATATAATCGCATATTTAAGCACATTTAAGTAAAAACATGAATAGTGCTTTTAAATAAAATCATAAATTTTAGCACTTAAAAGAGATAAAAAACACAAATTAAGCACTTTTAAATCAATTCACAAACTTTAGAAATCTTTGATAAAAATTGTGAATATTGGCACTATTAAACATTAATGCTTTTTAATAGTGCCAATATTCACAAATGTGAAAGTGTTAAAATTTTGAATTTTAACACTTTCTCATGAAAACCCCAAATATTGACCCTTTGAAATAAAATTGCATATTTTAATAAAATTGCATATTTAAATAAAATTGTAAATTTAAGTGCTTTTAAATAAAATCTCACAATTTAGCACTTTTAAATAAAATTAAGGTTTCACTTTATACCCATCTGGTGTTTTATATTTGTGCCCATGTTGTTGGTTTGACTTTATGTTAATATTTTTTAGTACTGAGGAAGCGAATCCAACATATCCTTGAAACAGCTGTATGCTGTATTGTAATGTAATATGTTCTTAATTATGTTGTTTGATTTCTCTTTACTTTGGTTATAATAATTTAGTTCAAAAGTAAATTGTTATAATTCCAGAAAATTATATGACCAAAAAATATAGTTTTAATTTTAAAATGTTAGATTCTATGTATATTAATTTGTAAACTGCAATTTTTATGTAAATAGCATTTTGATGTTGCAGGGTTTCAAGTTACATTGATGGTTTAGTCACTTGCTTGTCGGAAGGAACTTGCACTCTTCTCTTTCAACAGAATGTGTGGCATCATGTTGCTGTAATTTATTCTGAAGATACAGAAAAATCCATATTTACCAGCAAGGTATGGGAATGATTTGAAGTTATGAATTTTACTATTTTGCAATAATGTTAATTTAATATCATTAAAGTTGCTAAAATTTATTTTTAAAATTTTGCATAATTTCTATAATTTTTTTTTTATCTTTGTTCATCTAAAGTATAAAAAGAAAGTTGATAAAGTTGTCCTTATCAGCCCCCAAGGACACAGCCAGGATTTTTGAATTATTTATTTTTGTTCACTTTACAATCAAGTTTAGGCAGCAGATAATCACTAATATAGAATAAAACTATATTCATAACTGTAGAAAATAGCATTGACAGTATGATTTATGTTCTAAAACAAATACTAGAGGACTTTGTCCACTAACAGTCACTAAATACAGCAAACCATTTTTGTTGCAATCAGTTTTTAGCAAGTACTGCACCCATGCAGTGGGTACAAAAAACTCCTGCCACAACCCCTTTTGTTTGTTGACCCCACAGCCTTCTCACTGACCCTTCTTGCTCGTGTGCAATAGTTGAAAAACAACTAAATTAGGTTCAAGTTTAGCATGAGCAGGTTGAGTTGTTCCATTCCAGAGTAGAAAATACAACGAGAAAATTGCATCGAAATCGAAGCCAGGATGGATCATAATCGAAGCAAGAAGCATCATTGAACAATTGCTGTAAGGAAAATCTGTATTGCAGAGTGATTATAATTATCAGTGCTGTGACTAATTTCCTCTTCTCATCTTGTGACTTCACCAACTGCATTTACTCTCTCTTCCTGCAGAGAGCTTAAAGGATGGTAGAGAGAAACTCGACTGAAAGTTCTGAATCATGAATTCAATTATATAAATTTAGCCAATAATGTCGCAACAAGAATTGAAGTTTTGTAGAGCTAAGACATAAGACTTCAGACAAAATTTGAAGACCCTACCTTAAAGACTTCTTTTTTTACAAAATTTAAATTGTGTACATTATGTCGCTTTAAGATGAAGGTTATCGAATCCTTAATTTAATTGTAGAAAAATTAACAAATAAAGTTATGATAAAAATAATAGAAGTTTTCTAGAGCTAAGACTTGAGACATCATGATGACAAATATTGAAAATCATACCTGGAAAACATTTTTTTATTTATAATTTTGAGCAATATGTCAAATAGGTCGAAAACCCAGACCACTCGACTTGGCATGAGCAGCAAATTGAGTGGCTATGTCAAATAGGTGTAAAAGTCGAAGTTTTCATTGAAACACCTTTTCAGGGAATGCATATAATACTGTTACAATCTTATATTTAAAATTTAAATTTTTTATCTGTAAAACTCGAAATTTTAGAAATCTGTAATTTTATTCCCAGTACCCGAGATAAACAGACAGATAGAAACACAACTAAAAATTTTAGTTATATAGATAATCACTATTTTGCAATTAAATGATAGCTGCTCTTTAGACTACTTTTCTTGTTTTCTTATTAGGGTCAGAGAAAAAAAAAAAATGAGGGAACTTTCATTTGTGGTCCTTAAGCTTGAGAGGTTTAATTTTATTTTGTTAATTTATAAAGCTTCCATAATTTTATAAATAGAGGCACAAACAATAATTAGGTCACATTATCAGATTTTGAAATGCATTTAATGTAGAGGCTTAGAAAACGGCTAGGTCATGTTAGTTTGTAATGTCGAATAATAATTGGGTACCGTTTGTTTGGAGGCTTATATGATGATTGGGTCATGCTCAAAGTGAGGAAACAGTCAGAAAAGCATGAGGACAGACAAATGTCTAAATTTTAAGTGGTACCCTACCAAGGTCACCCATCAACATTTCATTAAATTCAGTACATCTGTTCTCCTGTGATGATGAGATTGATGGAATTTCAATTTTATTTATATAGATAGAGTTCACAAAATGTGAAACCTGCACAGGTAATAAAAATCTTGAATATCAAAAATCATTTCAAATTTAAGCACAAAAATGGTATACATTCTGTAATTCTATTTTCACTGAAGTTTTTGTACGTAAGACAATATTTTATCTCTGGTCACTGTAAGGACAATTGCTTATTTTCAATGGTTTCCTACATCTAATAACCAATTAATTATAACATTATTTTTCAATAGTGTGATTAAAAGAATAGCCAGCAGACGATTTTAATATTTTAGATGCAACTGTGTTACCCTAGTTACTGCGGCGAAATCAAAAACTTTAAATAAATTCATTGGTAAAATATAGTTTAAAAAATCATCTTCTATTATCTGCTATATGTGACTATTGTACTTACAAATAGAATTATAAACTTTTTGATGGACATGAAGATAGACAGACAGAAGGTTGCCTAAATTTTTAAGTGGGGCTATACCAAGGTTATCCAGCAAAATTTCATGAAATTTGGTGTAGCCATTCTTCTGTGATGATAAGACAAAGGAATTTTCAATTTTATTTATATGAATTTAATGTGCTTGAAACTATTGAATTAAGAGTTTAGTACCTTAAATTGCTTTTTTTGTCACTAGTATTTAATTTAGTGCCAATTAACAAATCACTAGTGGTACTTTTAAGTATATTAAATATGTATTGCAATTGGATTTTTTAGCTATCAAAATCTGAAATAACTTTTTTTGTTAATTACGAAGGCAAGATTTATATAAATAAATTTATTTAGATCAGAGGAATGCTAATGATAGATCAGTGTATCAATGACCTTAATGCACAATATTGATACAAAAAGTGATATTGATACATTATTAATATATCACTGAATAATATTATTGAAAAGCAGTATTAATGCATCATTAATACTTTATTCAATTTGATTTATGCATATAATATGTCTTACTTAGTCTCTTTGACATAGAAAAATATGAAGACCAGTGCTCTAAACTATATTTTTATCTTATGTTTCAACTAATTTCAATAAAATAGATTGCAATAAATCAGAGTTTCTAAAATATAAAATCTAACAGAATTTTTTTTATTATTAGAGTAGTTTTGTTCTATTGTACTGATTTATTCTTAAATTATATTTATATTTTTGTTCAATATATACTAGTTGTGCATTTTGTGCTAACAAAATTATTTTATCTTCTAGTTTCAAATAATTATTGACGGAGTGAAAGAAAAAATCTGCAACTTGAAGTATAAGAGAACAGGAATAAAGTCGCTAAATAAATGCCATCTGTTGTTAGGCAACTCTGTTCCTGTAGTTGAAAAAGTTGCTTCTGCTCCCTCTTACTCTATTGCTAGTTTTTGCCTTTTTAAAGGTTAGAATTTAAAATGTTATTGTTTATATGTATCCTAAAATCTAAAAGTTTTCATAATAATTTTTCTCTTCTATATCTTTCCAAGTCAGTGGTTCTCACTCTTTATTCATCAATATACCATTGACTTGATTTCTTTTAATTGTACCATCTAACTGTTCATTTTATTATTATTATTATTATACTCTCTGACTGCCCATTTTTAATGTACCCTTTGACTGTTCATTTTCTTTTATTGTACCCCCTGAATGTCCATTTCTTTGGTATTTTCCCTTATTTCATTTATTTCAGTTGTGCCTCTGAGTGTTCAATTCTTTAAATTGTACACTCTAACTGTCCATTTCTGTTGGTTATTCTCACTCACTCTATTTCTTTCAATTGCACCCCCTGCATGTCCATTTTTTTCTGTTATTCTTCCACACTTTAATTATTTCAGTTGTACTTTCTGATTGTTCATTTATTTCAATTCTATTCCCTGACTATCCATTTCTTTCAATTATACCCCTCCCCCTGTTTGTCCATTTCTTTCAATTGTATCCCCTGTATGTCCATCTTTTTTTGTTATTCTCTCTCATTTCAATTATTTCAATTGTATCCACTGATTGTTTATTTCTTTCAATTGTATCCTCTGGTTATCCATTTCTTTCAATTGTACCCCCCTGTCTGCCCATTTCTTTCAGTTGTACACCCCTGTATGTTGCCGGCCGTCCAAATAGGTGCTCTTAGTCCCCTGGACGAGTCGGACGGTCTGGGTCTTCTACCCCTGTATGTTGATCTTTTTCTGTTATTCTCCCTCACTTCATTTCTTTCAGTTGTACACTCCTGTCTGTTCATTTCTTTCTGTTATTCTCCCTTGCTCCATTTATATTAATTGCATCCTCTGACTCTCTAGTTATTTCAATTGTTCTGTGCAACTGTCCAAGTATTTCAAATATACCCCCCCCCTCTGATTGTATATTTATTGTAATACTCCCCCCTTGATTATCCATATTTTTAAAATATATCCCCACATTTTTCAATTTAATAAAATTTACTTTGATTTCTTATAATCAAAAATTAAAAACTAAAAAACAATCACTCAAGAATTCAGTTATTTTTAAGGAATAAAACATTTACAATATCCATACTTTAACATGTTTCAGAATAAATATGAGATATGCAAAAAGTTAAAAAATGTCAATGCAATACATATACAGGTATAGAGAAGTGAGATGGAATTGTCTAAAACTGTTAAAGCATTACGGCAAACTGCCCTAGAAAATATTTAAAAGATAAATACTCAATTGGTTTCTAAAGCATAATATAAACACTCTTTGTCAGAAACAATAGCTGTGTAATTATTGTTAAAGCAACAAGCCTTCTTAAAATGCATCATAAAGATATATATACTTTTTCAAATTTGGCAAAATTCCTTGAACTGGGCTACTTGAAACCAGAATTGGTGACATAAGTTTGCATCATTCAATGAAAAAGTAATACATGTTAAGTTTACTATATAAATAGAATTTAAATTTATTTTTTGTCAGTAGCCTCAGAAAATCAACCTGGTTTCAGTAAAAGCAGCAGTTTATTGACCTTCACTACTGCTGAATTTTCTGTGTATCTCCAGCAATCCCTTTGCTTATTCTAGGTTGGAAAATGCTTGTCTAAACGTAAAACTCTTAAGTGGTGTTCTGTGGCACTTTCCTTAACTGTTAATAACTTGCAGGTATAGCAAACTTAAAATATAGAATATTTTGAATTTAAGTATCTACAATCATTTTCACATACATTCGTATTGCACAGATTTTACCCATTTGCATCACATTCAGTATTGGTGAAGGAATGTATCTTTATAGGTTTTTTTTTATTGAAGATGTTCTTTTAAAGTTGCTTTTAATAATTTTCTTAAATATGCTGATATAATTAATGTTCTTTTAAAATTTTTCTTGGTTGTTTAAATAAAATGCAAGTTGGCAACAGATTAGTCAAGCTGATGAATTTCTTTCAGCTAATTTGAGTTAATGCATACAATCAAAAATTAGTATCACGTCTGCATTCAACAAATAAAATTAGGGACAAAACATCTTTAAAATGAAAGGTCATTTATTAAAACATCTTAAAAGACGTACAAAGCATTTTAAAACCACTAAAGCGCTTTCAGGTGTTAATACGCCCTTCATCAGTGGCTACATGAATGGTAAAACATGGAATGTTCATATATAGAGACCAGTTATACAGCAAATTTGCTTAAATATATAAAATGGTAAATGAACATACTATTAATTAATACAAAATAATCCAAGAAATATACACAGAAAATACAAAAATTATTTTAAACGCTTTCAAATTGTAAAAATATTACAAGAAAAATACTATCAATACATTATTTAGTTACAGAAAAAGCATAATTTCAGAAGAACCATCAAGCGTAATTTTCATGAGAATGACGATATAAATAACTATTAAGAGATTTAAATTGCATAGAGTTGAGAATGAGTCGCCAAGCATAACTTAAAATTTGAATGGGATCAAAATTACAAATCGACTCATGGTAAATATAAATAAAGAGGGATTCATAAAGGAGAATATTACATGGATTGTTACAATGAACTAAAAGGAAAGTTTTTTTTTAAATGGGCAGGAATTTATCATTAACCACATATTGAGCAAGAGAAAGAAAGTTTACCGCATTTGACATAGCGAGCGTGTTCCACTAAACGGATGCCAACAGTACATTTTGTACTTCATTAACCACATATTGAACAAGAGCCATAGAAAGTTTACCACATTTAACATCGCTAGTGTGTTTCGCTAAACGGATGCCACCAGTACGTTTTGTACTTCATTAACCACATATTGAGCAAGAGCCGTTGAAAGTTTATCATATTTGACATCGCGAGCGTGCTCCGCTAAATTGATGCCAACAGTACATTTTGTACTTCATTAACCACATATTGAGCAAGAGCCGTAGAAAATTTACCACATTTGACATCGCGAGCTTGTTCCTCTAAACAGATGTCAACAGTACATTTTGTACTTCATTAACCACATATTGAGCAAGAGCCATAAAAAGTTTACCATATTTGACATCACGAGCGTGTTCCGCTAAATGGATGCCAACAGTATGTTTTGTACTTCATTAACCACATATTGAGTAAGAGCCGTAGAAAGTTTACCACATTTGACATGGCTAACATGTTCCGCTAAACGGATGCCAACAGTACGTTTTGCACTTCCATTTTCCGTAAATCTACTTTTACTAACGCCTGTATCCCTGCTAATACTTTTTATCCAGTATCCTCTAAAAGAGCCTCTTTTAATGCTTATTTTAATCGCGCATTTAATGTTTGCTCTTCTATCCCTACTTTGACTGATGAAATTAATTTTATTTTTAATCTTGACCATGAGACTGCTTATTCTTTTGAGTTTATTTATAAGATTTTGGCCTTTGTTCACCTTAAATTTACTCAGTTTGATACTAAACTTGTTGCTATTAAAGATTGTTTAGCCCATAAATCTAGTGTTCCTTACCAACCTAAGGTTTTCCATTCTTTTATTCAATTCTGTCATGAATTTGGTTTCAAACCTGCTCACTCTAATATTACCACTTTATTTAGTCGTATTCATTCTGATAAACTTGGGAATATTGATGATTTTAAAAGCTTTGCTAGGGTGTATGTAGTTCCCCTGTTATCTCCTGATGGTGACTATAAATTTTACATTGGTAGTACAAAACATACTGTTGGCATCCGTTTAGCGGAATACACTCACGTTGTCAAATGTGGTAAACTTTCTACGACTCTTGCTCAATATGTGGTTAACGATAAATTCCTGCCCATTTTTGAAAAAACTTTCCTTTTAGTTCGTTGTAACAATCCACGTAATATTCTCCTTTATGAATCTTTCTTTATTTATATTTACCTTGAGTCTATTTGTAAATTTGATCCTGTTCAAATTTTAAGTTATGCTTGGTGACTCATTCTCGACTATATGCAATTGAAATCTATTAATAGTTGTTTATGACATCATTCTCATGAAAATTACACTTAACTGTTCTTCCGAAGTTATGCTTTTCCTGTAACTCAATAATGTATTGCTAGTACTTTTCTTGTAATATTTTTACAATTTGAAAGTGTTTGAAATAATTTTTGTATTTTCCGTGTATATTTCTTGGATTATTTTGTATTAATTAATAGTATGTTCATTTACCATTTTATATTTTTATGTAAATTTGCTGTATAACTGGTCTCCATATATGAACATTCCATGTTTTACCATTCATGTAGCCATTGATGAAGGACTTATTAACTCCTGAAAGTGCTCTGGCAGTTTTAAAATGCTTTTTACGTCTTTTAAGATGTTTTAATAAATGACCTTTTGTTTTAAAGACATTTTGTCCTTAATTTTATTTAATGCATACAATTTTAATGCCTTCAACATTCATAACACTCAGTTTCATATATTGTCTGCTGTCATAGTTTTCAATGGAAAACAATTTTGTATCAAATTACAATCACTTTTTTATTTCAGATAATGTCCTAACAAAAGATATTGTATATTATTTGTCAAGTCTGGGTCCGGATGTAAGTGGTGTTACTGATTGTGCCATTCAAAAGAATAAAACCTTTCGTCCGAGAAATCAAAACTTCCAGAATATTCTTTCATATAACTTGGATGTTGTTCTAGGCAACAAAATTCCTTCTCTTGACATTTTGCAGGTAATAGTATCAGATTATGCCAGATTATAATTTAGATTATTATAATTATTATTATAGTTTAAATCATTATGTACTATTATAAATTTGAATTATTCAGATTATAATTTACATAAAATGTCTTGTAATATAACTTGGATGTTGTTCTAGGCAACAAAATTCCTTCTCTTGACATTTTGCAGGTAATAGTATCAGATTATGCCAGATTATAATTTAAATTATTATAATTATTATTATAGTTTAAATCATTATGTACTATTATAAATTTGAATTATTCAGATTATAATTTACATGAAATGTCTTGTAATATAACTTGGATGTTGTTCTAGGCAACAAAATTCCTTCTCTTGACATTTTGCAGGTAATAGTATCAGATTATGCCAGATTATAATTTAGATTATTATAATTATTATTATAGTTTAAATCATTATGTACTATTATAAATTTGAATTATTCAGATTATAATTTACATAAAATGTCTTGTAATATAACTTGGATGTTGTTCTAGGCAACAAAATTCCTTCTCTTGACATTTTGCAGGTAATAGTATCAGATTATGCCAGATTATAATTTAAATTATTATAATTATTATTATAGTTTAAATCATTATGTACTATTATAAATTTGAATTATTCAGATTATAATTTACATGAAATGTCTTGTAATATAACTTGGATGTTGTTCTAGGCAGCAAAATTCCTTCTCTTGACATTTTGCAGGTAATAGTATCAGATTATGCCAGATTATAATTTAAATTATTATAATTATTATTATAGTTTAAATCATTATGTACTATTATAAATTTGAATTATTCAGATTATAATTTACATAAAATGTCTTGTAATATAACTTGGATGTTGTTCTGGGCAACAAAATTCCTTCTCTTGACATTTTGCAGGTAATAGTATCAGATTATGCCAGATTATAATTTAAATTATTATAATTATTATTATAGTTTAAATCATTATGTACTATTATAAATTTGAATTATTCAGATTATAATTTACATAAAATGTCTTGTAATATAACTTGGATGTTGTTCTAGGCAACAAAATTCCTTCTCTTGACATTTTGCAGGTAATAGTATCAGATTATGCCAGATTATAATTTAAATTATTATAATTATTATTATAGTTTAAATCATTATGTACTATTATAAATTTGAATTATTCAGATTATAATTTACATGAAATGTCTTGTAATATAACTTGGATGTTGTTCTAGGCAACAAAATTCCTTCTCTTGACATTTTGCAGGTAATAGTATCAGATTATGCCAGATTATAATTTAAATTATTATAATTATTATTATAGTTTAAATCATTATGTACTATTATAAATTTGAATTATTCAGATTATAATTTACATGAAATGTCTTGTAATATAACTTGGATGTTGTTCTAGGCAACAAAATTCCTTCTCTTGACATTTTGCAGGTAATAGTATCAGATTATGCCAGATTATAATTTAGATTATTATAATTATTATTATAGTTTAAATCATTATGTACTATTATAAATTTGAATTATTCAGATTATAATTTACATAAAATGTCTGCTATTTTCATTTATGTCATCTACTGTAACTATATAACAGTTATCATATTCACCAATGAATTATACACTTTTTTGGTTATAAGAATTTTTGCCTTGTATTTCAGTTATTAAATGTTTTAATATATACTGTCACTAGTTTATTTAATGAAGGCATCAGCAAGATGGAGTAATAAACACTTATTATTTAATACTTTATTACCAGCCTTTGTTTACTTAGCAATTTTTCAGCATGGAAAAATCTTCATTAATCTGACCTAGCAGATATCATTAAAGCATTATTATTTAGCAAAATTATTGTAAAAGTTGTGATATTATTTTTTGTGTCTGTTGCTGTAAGTATGCAAAGATTAAGCCTTTTATGTTACTGGGAAAGGGAGTGTTTCTGGGGGTTTGGAAATACTTTTAAAAAAATTCCATTTTATCCACCTCTTTGAAGAAAATAAAAATCGATATCCATTAAGTTTTGTTCCATGGTTGATATAAGTGCAAACAGCCTTCTAGGTTCCTGAAGGTGATGGAGGAATCGAATATATATAGATATTATATTACAGTGAAAACCCTGTAGTCCAAATTAATTGGGACTGAGGTATATTTGGATTAACGAGTTGTTCACATTAAGTGTTGTGTTGAGACTTTTTAAAATAAAATAGCTACCTGACATTTGCTCCTCATGGGCATGTCAATCCACACATTTGTGATGCCATTGCTCAATCATTTCCATAGAAATTAAACCTTACAAGCCATCTGATCAAGTAACCAAAATGTCACGTGTCTGTATAGAACATATTGACACTTTTTCTCTATTACTCAGAGGTTAATAAGCTGATCGCAATTATAATGGGCTACTTGGAGCTAGTTTCTCGGAGGCTAGTAACTTAGATGCCTTATAGGTTATTGACAATGCTCTGCATCCTCTTGAATGCAAACTTACCAGCAGTGTTCGGTAATATCAGAACAGTTTTTCTGCCTCTAAATGAAACTCGCTTACTTTAACCTATGGCCCAGGAAATTTCATAGAGTATAAAAATTCTCTGCAGGATTTTTTTTTTTACTATTTAGCAGAACACAATGGATACTTTCTGATGAAATTAGCGACGGTTATCAAAACTTAATGATGCAGTGACATTCTGTGTGTCTTTAGAGACCAGAGAAAATCAATGTCAATTTGATGGTGATATTAATGATCCAGAAGCAGTGATGTCTTATACAGAAGGTGCAGTTGCTCTGGAAATATCTCTAAAATATGTGATAAAACACAGCAAGTGGTCATTCAGGGAGGTCACTTTTGTAGAGAGTTGGCGGGGTATAGCGGTTTTATCCCAGATTTCTACTATTCATAGAGAAAAATAAATGGTAAATAAATAATTTCTGTAATGTTTAAGTAAATAAAAAAAGTACTTATAGTTAGTACTGTGTTATATTTTTTCTCTCTTTTACACCATTTCTATACAGCAATTTTTAATTATATTATTCACTGTAAGTACATTGAATATTAGAAATTCACAGAAAAATACTATAAACTCCAGAACTGAGATTTGGTTCTGTGTTTTCGTTTCTCCGTATATCTGTGAAAACATTCTTTGATTTTTTTTTTCTCCTGTTAAACTGTTTGATTGAACTGAACAGATTATCACAAGGGTTTGGATTAGAGGTGTTAATAAGTTAATTCTTATGATTCTTAAATAGTTTAATATTTTTAATTTAAAGAATGTTATTATATGTAATTTTTAATTTCTAAACTGTTTATAGACTTCCTTGATTTGTTCTTTTACTGCTGAAAATCCACATATTTACCTTGTATATCCTACTGCACCTCGTGGCTTTTTCCCTCTACGTTTTGCTATGGGAGGAAGGTAAGTGATTTTGATATTGAACTTGTATTTGCATGCTTTTATTATGCATATTTTAAATTAAGAACCTAACCTGTTAGAGACTAAATTCTTTGAGTTAATGTTCACTGTTGATTTGATTGAATTAATGAAATTGTATATGTTAGTGTATATTCCACTACAATACAGTACACTCTTGATTATCTGTCAGTAATGGGACTGGAGGTATGACAAAAAAGCAGAATAGATAAATAAGCGAAGGACGAGTAAAATGCTATTTTTAAAATCATGTGTATCTACAAATATAATTTTTTCCCCTTATATTTAAAACACACACACACATACAATAATTGACAATAAGAAAACAGTTTAATGAGACAAATTTAGCATGTAACAGAAAAAAAAAAAGTCATGAAAACTTTTCACAAACATTTCTTTTTCTTCGACCATCTCCAAAACCTAGAAAGTCTCCAATACATTCACTATTGGTAGAGTTTTTCACCATTAATTAATTGATAGTTGTCTGATTTTAATATTTTTAAACCAAGTTAGCGAGTAATTGAGTAAGAAAAGAGAGGACTGGGGTTCTCCATGTAATGAAAAGGAAAAATTTGAGTGAGGTTGACCGATTGTGGTGGATGATAGACTGGCTGATAAATGAAAGTTCACTTTAGTTAGAGTACAGAAAAGATTTGTGCCTAAAGGTAAAATACTTGTAATTAAAGATTTGTTCTAAGCTAAAGCCTTAGAGGACATTTATGGATTTTGCATAGATGCTATTTGTATTGAAAATTGATGTAAGAGAGGGGGGGGGGGGCGGTTGACCGAGTGTGGTGGATGATAGACTGGCTGATAAATGAAAGTTCACTTTAGTTAGAGTGCAGAAAAGATTTGTGCCTAAAGGTAAAATACTTGTAATTAAAGATTTGTTCTAAGATAAAGCCTTAGAGAACATTTATGGATTTTGCATAGATGCTATTTGTATTGAAAATTGATGTAAGAGAAGGGGGGGGGGGGGCGGTTGACCGAGTGTGGTGGATGATAGACTGGCTGATAAATGAAAGTTCACTTTAGTTAGAGTGCAGAAAAGATTTGTGCCTAAAGGTAAAATACTTGTAATTAAAGATTTGTTCTAAGATAAAGCCTTAGAGAACATTTATGGATTTTGCATAGATGCTATTTGTATTGAAAATTGATGTAAGAGAAGGGGGGGGGGGCGGCGGTTGACCGAGTGTGGTGGATGATAGACTGGCTGATAAATGAAAGTTCACTTTAGTTAGAGTACAGAAAAGATTTGTGCCTAAAGGTAAAATACTTGTAATTAAAGATTTGTTCTAAGATAAAGCCTTAGCAGCTATGCAAAATCCATAAATGTCCTCTATTTGTATTGAAAATTGATGTAAGAGAAGGGGGGGGGGGGCGGTTGACCGAGTGTGGTGGATGATAGACTGGCTGATAAATGAAAGTTCACTTTAGTTAGAGTACAGAAAAGATTTGTGCCTAAAGGTAAAATACTTGTAATTAAAGATTTGTTCTAAGATAAAGCTTTAGAGGACATTTATGGATTTTGCATAGATGCTATTTGTATTAAAAATTGATGTAAGAGAATGTAAACAAAATATTAACATCACTTGTATGAAAAACACAATTGGTACTTCCTTAAAGAAGCAAATTGTGTAACAATTGTTTCGAGATATTTTTGATCCCTCTTCATCAGCTCAAAACAGTGTGCCTCTACATAACAAACACCAAGCAAGTTCTTGCTTGGTGTTTGTAGAGACACTGTTTTGATCTGATGAAGAAGGATTAAAACTATCTCGGAACAATTGTTATATAATTTGTTTTTTTATGGAAGTACTAATTGTGTTTTTCTCACAAGCAGTAGTTTTATATTTTGTGATCATTTGCATGATGAATATGCATTGTAGAAGATGAAAAAATGAACTGATAGGGAGAAAAATCAAAGTATTTGCTTTTATAATTTCTTCTCGCTACAGCATTGATGTATTACCTTGGTACTTTAGAGAGTTATTATGCTATAAACAGTAAAGACTACACTTTTAAGAGTAAAACATATTTTTTAATATTACACCATTTAAGACGTTAAAATTACAATTAGGCCAGAGTGCTTTTGGGCGTTATAACATCCTTCATCAGTTGTGCAATAAAAGAGGTAAACCATTAGCTTTTATACACAGTTAGAAACTGTGAAACAAAAATTTGCATATGAATGGTTGGATTATACAATACAAAATAAAATCATTAAATTACAAAATAAATGTACATATATATATAACTACAATTGAGAAATACACAAGCCAAACATTTTAAAGTAGCATTAAAAGCAAGAACAAGAGAAACTAGACATCCAAAAATTCAGACAAGGATTTAACACACAGAGAGTCAAGAATAAGATGCTATGCAAAACTAATGTAAATACAGCTATGCAAAAAAAAGAAAAAAAAAGAAATTGGAACAAAATATTTAATTTCCCATTTATTTGATTCTGTTCAAAAAATAAATACTAGAATAAAATTAAACTTGAAAGCAAGCTTCTAAACACAAAGTGATAATAAATTAGAACATTTTGAACACCTGAAACCTATTTCCTATAAATTAAATTCTAAAATACAGAAAACTCATTCTCTATAAAAACAAAATTTTGACTTTTGAAGCTTATTTAATTTTTATTTTATATAATTGGGATGTGAAATCCTGTGCTAAACTTATATTTGTTCCTTTTTCTTCCTTGAGTTCTTTCTTGTACCATGTTTTGTAGATCGTGGCTGTAAAAAATTTGCTCAGCTGCTACCTTTTGTCATACACTCCAGGGTGCATATGGATGCTTGAAAATCGGGAACGTACTTGTATTTTAAATAACCATTTTCAAGGCCTTGGAAGTATTTGAAAATTCTCATTTTCTTCGTTAAGTCCTTAAAAGTGCTTATAAAAGGCAGATATGAAAACGTTCAATGAATCCGTGGCATTGTGTTTTTTCCAAGAAGTTATTTTTCCATTGTTCCCAAAAATTTTCTAAATATTATTTTTTTCCAAAAATTTCCTCATAGGCTTTAGCAATAAATAATAACATTAATTTGCTATTTATTTTTCCTCCCAGAAACGAATACAACTTAATAATAAGTGTTTTATTGATGGTCTTGAAAAAACAAATACATAGTACTTGAGAAAATCCTTGAAAAGTGCTTGAAATTTTTTTAAGAGAAAGTGTACTCACCCTGGCTCAATATCTGGAACTTCTGTAAAAATGTCTTATGAAGCTGAGGTACATGAACTGTAGAACAAAGACAGATTTACTATGAATTGAATGAAGCTTAAGGATCTGAGCAACCAAAGAACCTCCATACCCCCTCTCCCTTCATTTCAGTTTTTATGTAAAACTTTCCTTGTTATTCTAGTTAACATTTTATTTGTGGTCTTGCTCTCTGCTTGTTTTAACTCTGAATCTTCATATTTCAATACATCTTTGACGTTTCACAAAAATATTGAAATAAAAAAAAGTGAGCATCTTTAATGTAATAGTAAATCTCATAAATCATGACTTGTAAGTCTTGAGACGGTCTATCATACTGGATATTCAGCTAACCCAGTATCAAATTTTGCTGCTGTCTGAAGCTCTTAGATTTTCCTCTGCAGATGATACTAACAAGCAGAAAAACAAACATTATATATATATATTAAGATAAAAAAAATGAGGGGGGGGGGGGGGGGGATTATTTTGCAAAAATTTCAAAAAAATTTGTTTGTCAGCTGTTTGCGTAGCAGGCAGGTACTGGGTATGTAATGATGCCCAGTAATCTATGTGCTTGTATAGTGGGTGGTAAATGCACTGCTCAATGCAATCAATAATGCACTGCTGAAATAACTTCTTTCCCTAAAGAATGCTGTTGAAGACATCTCAAAGCTATTGCAAATGAAGAATTTCCCAAAAAGTGGTCGGCTCATCACTGAAGGTGGTTAGTTATCCTGTAATTTTGACATTACCCCTAATAAGGTTAAGCAATAGGTCTTATGACATTGATCTGCTGCTACTGTAGAACACATTTCAGAAATATTTTAACTAAATATTCATATTTTTAGAAGTAATATCAATTATAATTATCTCAAATTTCATGTTAAGTATATTTTTCTAACCTATTTTTATCATTGAACATACAAGGGTCATCCAATAAATAAGGTAGCAATTTCAATTACATAGAACTTGTTTTTATCATCACATTTGTAATAGATGTCAATAGAACTACATGCAAATGGTAATTTTTCCACATAGTCACAATACCATTTTTTTTTGCCTTTTTTTTTGCAAAATGGAACACAAAAATCATATATGTTCACTCTAGCTAAAGTAATTGACCAAATTTTTCAAAATTTGGTAGTTTAGTCACTTGTGGGTTACTTTGGTAGTGATTAGATTTTGGTATGAGTTGAGGGGGGGGGCAGCCTTTATTTTGTAAAATGGTCTGCAAAAATTATCAAAATTTAAAATAGAAGATCATGTATGCTCAAATCCAAATGTATTAATTAATTGCTTGTTTTATGTGTAATTATTGATCAGGGTCATTCCACATGAAAACACCCATTTTATGGAAAACTTGTTGCTCCATAGTCACAGATTTTTTTTAAATTTTTACCATGGATACACATGTTAATAAAACCCCCAAATCTGAATTTGTAATGTATATATCACAATAATTGCCAAGATACAGGCATTTGAAGAATGGTCATTTTTGCCAAATGGCGGCCATCTTGGATTTTGCACCAATGTTTATAAATGAAATAGCTTGAGAACTAATGGCTTAAATTAAATAATCCTGGTACCAATTTGAAGCTATTGATATCAGAAATATAAGTACTATATTCAAAAATATAAAAATATATATTTTAATATCGTTATTACATGAAAATTGCAAAAATCACCTTTGGATGGATAGTCAAATTTAATGGGCTATAAAAAAAATGGCACCTAATATTTTTTTCTGAAACTTGGTACAAATACTAACTAATATGTGGGCTTTAAGTACAAAAAAAATTGGAAAGGTAATATTTCTTACTACAGAGAAAAATAGCTATAAAACATATATACATTTAGTTAATATTTGACTTGCAATTTTTAATCATTTAAAAAAAATTATTTTTTAAAAATAAATAATGAGCAAAAACAAAACATAGGAATTTTTTTATACACTAACTAGTATGTGTGCTATAAGCACAAAAAAAAAATTAAGATGGTAATATTTAATTTAATGGCTAAAGAAATACTGTTATATGTAATGAAATAAATGTATAATTTCTGGGGTGCTGAAACATTCTAATAAAAATCTTCCTGAAACCCATACAGTTATCCATTTCATATTTTATTTTCTTATTTTAAATTATAAAAAGGTATTTTCTATATTCAGTAGAGCTGAAGATACCCAATTTTTCCTAGTGGCCACTGGCTCCTAAACCAATTTCATCCAATAGTAAATATCATAATCTTTGGCACACATCTAGAGGTCTTGGCCATATATATAATGCACTTGGGCCATGAGAATGCATAAACATAACATATACAAACAAAACACATACTAATTTCTAATTCATTGGGGTGCATTGGTACTTTAAAAATTTCTGGAGATGGACAGTTATCACACCAGCTCACCATACTTTTCTGATTCAGTGCAATAAACAATGATATAATATATTCACTGATATGGATGGCATGCAGCATGAGTTTAATATTTTGATGATATATGCAAACACATACAGAATGAGTAACTTTGTTTCCAACAATAACATATTCTGTTGAATGTAGTGTGCAAAATTTACATAGTATTTTTATTTCATTATGATTTTCTTTAAATGCAGCATATAATTCTTTTAAATTATGCAAAAGTAATCTCTTTTGTTTTAATACTTTCCCATTTTCACTTGGTACATATATATGCAATCTTTTCTTCCTGGACACATGACTATTATATTAAAAACTAGTAACTTTTTTATAGTATCGAATTTCCTTTCCCAGCCTTTGGCGAAAGGCAAATATTTTGCCTTTTCTGAAACCTAATAAAAATCCTTCCGACCTCAGCTCTTTCAGACCAATTTCACTGACCTGTATCCTGAGCAAGCTTACTGAGAAAATGATTGTTGATCGTCTACAGTTTTTCCTCGATTATAATGGCTATATCTCTGAGAGACAAGCTGGCTTTAGGAAGAATTATAATACTACTGAACAAATAGTTAGACTAAGCCAACATATTAAGGATGGTTTCCATAAGAAACAAAGCACTCTGGCGGTCTTTATAGACTTTAAAACCGCATTTGATTATGGTTGGAGGAAAGGGCTTCTTAAAAAACTCCGTCAAATTGGCATTTCTGGTCACCTCTACAAATGGATTTTTGATTTCCTTTCCCAGCTCTTTGTTAGTGTTCATTATGGAAATGCTTGCTCGGGCTTTAAACAAACTATCCAGGGTCTCCCACAGGGATCTGTTTTGAGCCCTGTACTCTTCAATCTCATGATTAATGATCTCATTCAAACTATCTCTGGTGCTTGCCCAGATGTGCAGGTCTTATTATATGCTGACGACCTTATAGTCTGGACTACGGGCTTTGATTTTTCAGTGTTTGAGAACAAGATGAATGATGTCTTGAACATCTTACTAAAATGGACTAGAGATAATGAATTCTTTGTGAATATTGACAAAACCAATTTTGAGCTTTTTACTTTGAGTACTAAATATCACCAAATCAACTTGAAATATAATGACAAATGCCTTCAAAGAACAAACTGTGCAAAATACCTGGGCATTACGTTAGACTCAAAACTCAGCTGGAACCAACAGGTCTCCAAAATAATCGACAGTGTTTCTGGCCGGTTCACGCTATTGAAGAGACTCTCTGGTGTTAAGTGGGGCGCTACACAAGACGTCCTTATCACTACTTTTAATTCTTTTATTCGCCCTGTCTTTGATTATTGTGCTGAGATTTTAATTACTGCCTCAAATAGTGTTTTGGCTAAACTTGATGTAGCTCAAAATAATGCCCTTAGACTCATCACCGGAGGTGCTTTTTCTACACTTGTCCTTACTATGGAACTACAGACCAGTATTGACTGTTTTTATGATCGACGGCTTTATGCAGCCATGGCCCTTGGTGAAAGACTACTACGTAAAGATGATATTTTTGGACTGAGTATCACCCAGGAACTGTGAGACTAAAGTCTCATCATACCTTCTTATCAGAATTTCAAAAAATCTGACTCCATGGATATCCCAAATAGTAGAATCCCATATTCCAGACCATCTGTTTTTCCAGGTACGATGAAATATGCGGCCCCAGCTTTTGACCTTGTCTTTCCTGTGCAGAAGGGAGTCTCCACTCAAGCTGAACTAAAGGCTGCAGCTCTGGCCACTATCAGTGAGAGATATCCTGGCAGCAATTGGATACACATCTATACTGATGGCTCTGCTGAGAGAATCTCAGGGCGTGCTGGCTCTGGTGTTTTCTCCAAACTTTTCCAATTTAAAGGGCCTTTAAATTTAAATTCAGATAATTTTGATGGAGAAATGTTTGCAATTTTTCTGGCTCTCCAGGGGATTCGGGAGAGGCATGAAGAGAGATATGTTCTCTTCATTGATTGCCAGGCTGCAATTCAATACTGTATCAAGTCATGCTCCACTGCCCACAGCCATTGAATTTAACTGTAAAAACATCATTAATACGCTATTGTCAAATGGAAAGGAGATTGTTCTACAATGGATCCCCAGCCATTGTGGCTTGTGGGGAAATGAAAAAGCAGACAATCTGGCAAAAGAGGCATCTCTTATGGACCCACCTGTGTCGCCTGCTAATTTGAGAAATGTTAAAATTCAAATCAGGCAGAAAATTTGAAGTTTCTGAGCAACTGCCAGAAGAGAGCGGGTTGCGGGAAAATCTTGGGAAGGCCTACTGACATCTTGTCTTTCAAGAAACCTTCCTAGGGCTCTTGAGGTTTCATCTTTCCGATTACTGACTGGACATGACTATCTGCGGGGCGAACTTGCACCGTTTTGGACTCGCTGACTCTCCTGACTATATTCTGTGTGAGGAAAGTGTTGACATCAATGGCGGGCATCTCTGGAGTTGTTCTGCTCTCCTGGATGTCTGTACTTCTTCTTACTTCAAGACGCTCTCCACACCTGGAGATACTTTGTATTTATATTGGACTGCAAGACTCCTTATGCTTGAGAGAGCAAATGATGAGGGACATAATTAAAAAAAAAAATAGTATCGAATTTAATTTAACAAAACTTATATCTCACTAGGCATTGATAACATCCCTTCTGTTTCTTTTAATTTTCTTGTTTTTTTTTACTAAATTCTCTGTAGTAATATAGCATGTCTTTGTTTGTTAGACTATCCATGAATCTTGGACTAATTTTAAAATTTGCACGTTTGCTTTAAATGATGCATCTAAAAAAAACATATTCAATAATTTTCCATCATAAACGTGCAATTAATGTCTTGAATTTTGTGGTTTATTAATACTTTCAATACCTAATGCTGTAGTAGTTTTAGTAGCAACGTGGCTACTTAATTTCACAACTTGCATATAACTAAGTATGCTCTTATCTTGAGTTAAATCTATTGATTTTTATTGGTGATCAATCCAAAAGTTAACAGCCTTTATTCAAATGTTCCATTACTATTGTGACTTCACTATAATCTGCATCATTGGTCATTTCCATGTCAGCATTTGAAACTTCTGACTCACTAATTGATGAATGCGAAGAAGAATAACAAGACATGCAGAGTTTTTTTCCCTGGAATGAGTAATTCTTGTTTTATCATTGACAGTCTGAGAGAAATTGGTTTTAGGGACTTAGCTCTGATTTTGGTGGTTTATTACATAAATCACAAGTTTTCTGTCTTAAACTGTAGCATTTCAGATATTCATCCTTATGAACCTTGCATATATTACCACTCAGAACACAAGTACAGGAATAAACAAGAAGGCTTAATTACACATTGATTTTCTTGCATACAAAACATTCAATTTTTATAGCATAAGACAAGAACTAATCATGGAACATAAATAAAAGAAATAATCGTAGACGCGCAATTCACTGATTTATTTGTTGAACATATTCAGCTCTAAACACTTGAGCAAAAATGAGCTCTGAAAGGAATACTTCACCCAGAAATGTAATATTGTATCGTACTTTAAATTCAACCTAAAAGAAAACAGATGATGCAGTACAAGTAATCATTTCAGGAACTCTGACAACTGGTATATGTTAATTGCTATTACTTATATAACAAAACTGTGTGAGTATTAGAGTTGAAAATTCTGAGGATATAAGCAGCTGATGTCTTATGTACACAAAGACCAGAACAGGTGTTTTTAAATGTTCCAGAAACAATATTGATGCCATAGGATCATTTTTTTCTCCTATAGCTTGTTTGTTTATGTTTAAGTACTTGTTTCAACTGGATAGGGAATATTGCGTAGTGCTTCCTTTGGAGTTAGCAGAAGGTTAAATATATGTTTTGGTGATCAATATGCTGTAGTTCTGTTTAATTTTTCTTTTTTTTTTAATTTTAATGCCTTTCATGAAAATGAGTGTTTTATATTATCTAATTACAAATTATTTTTTGTGGAATTAACTATATGTATGCTGTAAAGCTTCAGCATTAAGTGATAATTGTCATTTATAACCAATATGCCAAAGATTATTGTACTGCCTCTAAGGTGAAATTGGTTTAGAAACCAGTGGCCACTAGGAAAAAATGTATACCTTCAGTTCTACTGAATATAGAAAATACCTTCTTATAATTTGAAATAAGAAAATAAAGTACAAGAGACATAACTATATGGTTTTAGGAAGATTTTTATTAGAATTTTTCAGCACTCCAGAAATTTTACACTGATTTCCTATACCAGTATTTTTTTAGTCATTAAATTAAATATTACCATCCTAGTTTTTTTTTACTTAAAGCACACGTACTAGTTAGTGTGTAAAAAATGCCTATGTTTTATTTTTGCTCATTATTTGTTTTTAAAAAATATATTTTTTTAAATGATTAAAGCATTGCATGTCAAATGTTAACTAAATGTATATATGTTTTAAGGCTATTTTTCTCTGTAATAAGACATATTACCATTCTAATTTTTTTTTTTACTTAAAGCCCACATATTAGTTAGTATTTGTACCAAGTTTCAGAAAAAAATATTAGGGGCCATTTTTTTTTATAGCCAATTAAAGTTACCCATCAATCCGAAGATGATTTTTGCAATTTTCATGTAATAATGTTTCATGTCTTTTTAATTGTTTTGATATAGCACTTATATTCCTGATATAAATAGTTTTAAATTGGTACCAGAATTATTTCATTTTTGCCATTAGTTCTCATGCTATTATGTTTTTAAACATTAGTGCAAAATTCAAGATGGCCGCCATTTGGCAAAAATGACCATTTTTCAAATGCCTGTATCTGGATCATTATTGGGATATATACATTACAAATTTAGATTGGGAGGGGGGGGGTTATTACCATGTGCATTCATGGTAAAAATTAAAAAAAAATCTGACTATAGAGCAACACTCAACGGGTGTCCCTATATGGAATGACCCGACAATGAAAAGAATAAGACCAACCGCATTACTCTAGGACTAGGCATCGAGATAGTTTAGCTTTTTCGCATTTTTGCTATGCCGCCTTTGAAAATACATCGTTATCAAATGAAAATGAACATTGAATAAAAAATGCAAATTCAGTTCATTTCAAATAATCGTGTTTTTTTTTTTTTTTTTTTTTTTGTGCAATTAAATTCAATTTTATAAATTAAAAAGATAAAGAGAAAATGAATTTGATTTTGTAGGGAAAGTCATGTGTTGCTCACATCAGATTTTTTGGTTTTGTTCTCTTGCTTTTCTATAGCATCATTAGGTTTTATCTGAATTTTCACCTGCATTCAAATCTTGTTAACAATTTTTGTTTCCATTTTAGGCGTTTCTTTTTTTAAGTTAATGAAAATATAATTTAAAATCAGTAAAATGTAAAAATAAAAACTTTATTTCCATTATAGAAGTAATATTTTCACTTCTCCATCATAATGATAAAACTTCAAGCTACACAGTGAATGTGTTAATGTATTGCATGTTTAGCATTTCTTTCCTAAATAAAAATTTCGGATTATAAAATATTCTAGGATGTCCAGTTTTGAAGACTGGCCATATCAAAAGCAACCAACGGAGTTCGGAAGTTTGTCTCTAGCTGTTGTTTCTCCACAAGAGTACCATGGGTTTCAATGTGCTGTACAGCGTGCTGGTGGAATTAGAATATTTTTATTCTTATTTGCAAATGTAAGTTAATGTTTCAAATTCAAATGTTTGACATGTCTGAGATTCCTTATGCTTCCCAAAATTTTCTGTCCTATATGTTGTCTTATAAATACAATTGAATGTGCTTATATGTAGGCTAGTATTTAAGTTTTTAGAAAATAATACACAAAATATTTTTGTATGGAAATAAATCATTTTATTACCTTTCAAAATATTCCCTTTAACATCAATATATTTTTTCATTTGAATAAATCAATTTTCATAACAGTTAAGCCATTCAAAAGTTGATTATAGCAGAAACATGTGATTTATAAGCTTGGAGTGCTTCTTTTGAGCTAATAAATCTTTGACTGAATATTTTATTTTTGATTGTTGGTAACAAGAAAAAATCATTGGGTGCTAAATCAGGTGCATAAGGACAATGACTTATCAAATAAATTTTTTCATGCTTCAAATAATTAATAATTTGAAATGCAGTGTGTGGGCTTGCATTGACATGAGGAAGAATAATGTGACATTTCCCATAACTTTTTCTGATTTGAGCAACTATTTCTGGTAAACAAATTGTCATATACCAATCAACATTTTCTGCTCTACCATTCTCCAAAGCAACAATTGAAACATGGCCAAATTTACCAGAAAATGAAGCAATCATTTTCTTTGAAACACTTTAAAAAAAATAAAAAAAAATTTTAAAAATGCTAAAGTCTCCACTAAAAACTGTTATTTTTCGTATTGCCACATTCTAAAAACTAAAGTACTGGCTTTCGTAATGAGTATGAATTAAAAAATGTATTAGTTAATTATTTAATAGCTGAATTTATTGCAAAAATTTTGCAACTAGAAAGGAGCAAAATTCATCAAAAGACTTTATCTATAATATTCAGAATGTGGTTGCCCAACCCACTTTTTAAAATCAGAGATAAAATTAACTGCTGTGCAAATCACACATGAAAAAATAGTGATATTAAAAAAATTAAAATTCTATCTCAATGAATCTTCATCAGAACTTTGCCATATTTTGAAACAAACAGTACTCATGATATTTTAATGATGATAATATTTGATATATTTAAGAACTAATAAATGTGAAAGATTTATCCTACAAATTCAGTTCAAATATCACTAGAAAGAATGTTCTTCAATCTTTCTGATGATGTTAAGATGGAAACTCTGCAATAATATTTTCCATTGCTAAGGAACTGATTTGTGGGAAAATTGCTCAAAATCATGCTTCAACATAAAATAACAATAAAACTAATTAAAATGCAAAACACATTGAGACGGTCTATCATAACTGCATGTTCAACTAACCCAGTATCAAATTTCGCTGCTGCCTGAATCTTAGATTTTCCTCTGCAGATGATACACACAGACAGAAAGACAAACATCTTTTATTAGGTAAAAAAAAAATATATATGTATATATATATATATATATAAGAAAAATATCTAAAAATAAGATATACAAAAAACATAATTATAACACTTCATAACATTAAGGCGCCATGCCGCTCTTTCATGTTTAGCAGGTATATAATAGTAAATACATCATCAAAAAGAAAAAAGGGGGGGAAGGCATAAAGGAATGAGGGAAAAGAAAGGAGAGTGTTTACAGGAACGACAGAAAAAAGGCCGGGGGGGGGGGGGATAGTGACCCCCCCATTCCCGGTTAAAGCGCTTTTACTCTAGAAACACTCCCGGTGCCTCTGTCTTCCCGAAGCACTCCTCCATCCGATGAAATCAATGAATCAATCTTCAGAATGTTTTCATTGATTTCATCGGACGGAGGAGTGCTTCGGGAAGACAGAGGCACCGGGAGTGTTTCTAGAGTAAAAGCGCTTTAACCGGGAACGGGGGGTCACTATCCCCCCCGGCCTTTTTTCTGTCGTTCCTGTAAACACTCTCTTTTCTTTTCCCCCATTCCTTTATGCCTTCCCCCCCTTTTTTCTTTTTGATGATGTATTTACTATTATATATATATATATATATATATATATATAATTAATATATATAATATATATATATATATATATATATAATTAATATATATTATATATATATATATATATATAATTAAATGTTATTTTATAACTTCTAAGTCATTCTTGTGTTTTTGCTTCATCTCATCGGTTTCAACATTAAGCGCCCACCGGTGCCTGTATGTTTCATTTACGACCGGTAAACTATGGCGAAAAATGCTTGGTTTCGTGGTGTGTACTACCACCTCATAAAGTTTGGCTCATCTTTTGTTAATCACCCTGTATGTATATATATATATATATATATATATATATATAAAGATAAGAAAGATTAAGGATAAGAATAAAAGATAAGGATATTTATACATATATATTATATATATATATGTGTGTGTGTGTGTGTATATATATATATATATATAATAAAAATATTATATAGGCATGCGAAAGCACATAAGTCAAAAATTCTAATTTGTTATAACATAAATATTTGGTTTAAGAAATTTATGGCCTTTGTTGTGGAAAAACATGCAAGTCAGTTGGTCTTTTGAAATGTTTCAAAAAAGAGAAACCTTAAACACCTATTAGACTTTATAGTGATACATATCAGTGGGGTAATAAAATATAAATTAAGAAAAATTATTATTTATTTAGCTTATAAATATATAACAAACTCCATAAAAATTTAACTGTTTTCTGAAAATGAAATTTAGAAACAGTTCTCCTAAAGGTATCAAAATTGTCATTCCTCATTATTTTAAAATCCTTGTTTTTGACGTCCTTGTTTTTAAAGTTCTTTTTCCTGCCATCTCTAGATATATAAACATGAAAAAATTCCAAAAAGTAAAAGCCGTAAAAGTTTTCCCATAAGTTAACTTAAAACTTAATCATTTAGCGTATGTGTGTGGGAGGGGGATGTAAATGCCCTTTTTTAAGTATATCTAATATTATTTGTGAATTATCTTTTTAATCATAGTTATCTTAAAATTTTAACTATGTCTATTTATCAGATTTTAGAATTTCATGCATCTGAAGAAAGCCTGTCTTCTGCCCTGAATATTGTTCTTAAACTTCTCAACAAAAATACAACATTTGTAGAAGATTTCATCCGAATTACAGGCTATGAACTGTTAACTCAGATGATCACCAATGCTAAATGTTGCATTTCTAATAATTTACTACAGGTTTGTAAGCATATCTTATCATACAATACAATATTAACGATACGTTCTGTGTACATTTTCTGTAATTTCTCAAAGAATTGTAGCTTTTAAAGTTTAAAAATTATTTTTTACTTTTTGTGGCATGAGCAATACTATGTTGTATATCATGAAATCATGTTTTCCCTGGCATTTGCATTGTCAAATTCTGTCCTAGATTTAAAGGCAGTACTTTAAAACAGTGTTTTCCAAACTTTTATGAGCACGAAACCCTTTTGAAACTTAATATGATGGTGGAACCCTAATATGAGAAGTCCATTTTGGTCCAAATTATACAGTCAAGTTTTACATGCTCTTGTTAACAAAGAAAATGTGCATGAAACTATCACTTTGCAGAGCCCCTGGAATATTATCATGGAACCCTAAGGGTTTTGTGAAACACACTTTGTATACCACTGCTTTAAAACATGAATCTTAATAGTAATAAAACGTGTCTGTAGAGGAGGGTTCTCAAAACAACACTCTTTATAGACAAGTTCTGTAACTATTTACTTGGTCGTTGCAGCTTCATGTAGCCTAAATCCAGCTTTAAGAAATTTGATGCTTGCTATGCACTAGAATTAAATGAATGCATAGCAAGTTTTTTTACTGCCATTCCAAACATCGGCTCTTCGATGCTGATATGCACATAATTAATGTGAAACCTGTCAATGGATGCGATTATCTACATTGAAAGTGTAATCCAATCAACCTTAATGCTATGATATTCAAATTCAAGGTGTGGACTTACATTGCAACCAGAAAACACATTCTGCATTAGATTAATAGAATTTTTTTCTTAAATATGATTTGATGTCTTAGATCAGTGTTTTTCAAAATTGTTTGCTCTCGGAGTCCAATTCAATGGCAGAACCCCATACAGGGAAAAATCTAGGTTAGTATTTTTTTATTTATTGAAGTGAAGAAAGTTCTGAGCATTTTCCCCCCTTAAACTTTCAATGGCAGAACCCCATACAGGGGAAAAATCTAGGGTAATATTTCTTTATTTATTGAAGTGAAGATAGTTCTGAGCATCTTTTTCCTTAAAACTTTTAATGGCAGAACCCCATACAGGGAAAAATCTAGGGTAGTATTTCTTTATTTATTGGAGTGAAGAGAGTTCTGAGCATTTTTTCCCCTTAAACTTTCAATGGCAGAACCTCATACAGAGGAAAAATCTAGGGTAATATTTCTTTATTTATTGAAGTGAAGGAAGTTCTGAACATTTTTTTCCTTAAAACTTTTAATGGCAGAACCCCATATAGTGAAAAATCTAGGGTAGTATTTCTTTATTTATTGAAGTGAAGAGAGTTCTGAGCATTTTTTTTCCTTAACACTGACACAAATCTGATTCTGTGCGAAATTTAAATTTCAACTGATTCAAATTAAGCTTTGTACAGAGTTTGAACTAACCGTATTTTAGGTCATGATGAAACCTGCCTAAATTTTAAATTTTAATCTCTGTACTGAGATATTTGAGATCAAATTTCAGATAATGTTAAGTCTATCGCTTTGTTTGATCTAACTTATACAATTGTACAAGTTACAAGGTCTTGTATATTAATTATGCAATTTTTAATATGTAATTATTTAAGTTTCTCAATTATTAAACATAGCCAGATACCTTTACTTCAGTTTCGGTTCGCAAGATATAAACTAATTTATTTTGTTGTAAGTAATCCGGAAAGTTTTAAGATTTCTGTTACTGAATGTACTAATTTGCATTATTTTAATATGGAATTGGGGTTCATTAAAATCAAATTATGTATTCAAATTTTTACATGTTTTTTTGTTCTTTTTTCAATTTTTAAGAACATTTTACAAAACTATCACTTCACGGAACCCCTGAAACACTGTTTCCAAACCCCAGGGTTACATAAAAAATACTTTGAAAAACAAATGTCTTAACTATTAGTGTATTGTAGAATGTTACCACTAAAAAAAAAAAATTGGCAGCATAAACTGATTGTTATATATACACAGCAAAATCTATATATGGAAACCGAAGCATTTACACTAAAATATGCCGAACTGCAAGTTGCAGCTCAAATTCGAGCACATCCCCATTAACAGAATCAAAAATTGTACAGGCAAATAACATCCAATTCCAAAATGTTGATCGAGGTCATTTTAAAATTTTTCATCTCATTGATACTATTGAAAAATTATTTTTTGGCACCTTATAACTTGCATAAAAAACTAATTCCGATATGTGGTTGAAGAACTTTTTTGAAACCTGTTTCCCACTGTGCTGGAAAAATTCGATTTTACGAAATAATGGTGAAAAACATTTTTTTGAAACAGGAAATAAATGCTCGATGACATTTTATACTTGAATAATCAGATCAATATTGACCAATACCAGTTCACTGCTTTTAAAAAACGAAACCTGTTTCCATTGTAATGATTACATGGGACATATCCCACAAATAAGCCAGTTTTTAAAATTAATTACGGGGCAGAATACTTCTGGGTTTCACTAGTCTACATTCCCCAGGTGTCTTAGACTCTGATTTTATTAACATTTTACAACATAGTTGAAAAGTGTTTATGACGTTGGTCATTCTGTATGTCTGTCTGTCTGTTTGCACGATAACTGCTGTAAAAGTGACTTTATCAAAATGAAATTTTAGTATATTGTTAAGATGGTTCGTGGGACATATGGGAATGTAAACGAATATCACCCAATTAGTTTTGGATTGAACCCGGGTTGAAAAAGTGAAATACATTGAACCCTATGGGACCTCATCTTTCAAACATTTTTTAAGTGAAGTTAAAATTCATAAATTGCTTTGAAAATTTTAGGAAATATTCAAATTATCCCATAAAATATATAAAAACAATTTCAGCAAAATATGTTTGGTAGTTTTTTAAATAGAAATTAAAATAATGACACCCATATAATATGAAGAGATCACGTGATCCACTTCAGAATAAAATAGGGTATCCATCTTTTTTCCCAGAGTAAAAATCGTGATTTTTAAAGTTCTTTTCAATGTATATTTAGTGTTGCATCCATCCTAAAACCACTTTATTTTTGCATATTTTCTGTGCATCTATATTCTGCGCCAATGCAATTTCAATATTTTTGAGTAATGAAATATTCACTGCTTTTACATAGAGAGTCAGATGATTTATATTTCGATGGCGTCATTTAAATAAAGTTAATTTATTTTCGATAAAGTTTTAAGTTTTCAAGTAAAATAAATTATTGTAGTTCTGTGATAATTAAAAAAATATCACTGCTACATGTATTGCATTTTAGTGATGCGATACATTCAGCGGATTGCATTTCAGTTGGAAAGTGTTATATTATCAATGCTTTAATAATTGATCCTTCGTGTTTTGTTTAAAAGGACATTTAATTGATTGTGTCTGCTGTCACATTTGAATTATGCATTTTGTATCCCATGTTCCTGCTAAAATTATCTAATTAGTATGAAAAATAAAAATTCTACACATTTTTGTTATTCTAATAACATTGAAGAAGCTTAAGATGTACTCCCACCATTATTGATAACTGACCATTTCTCAGGTGTTACATATTTTGGTGTTTTCTATGGTTTTTTCTTTCTGAGCCAGCTAAATTATGCAACGTACTGGTCTATTTGGATATTTAAGCTATTTCCACCCATGCTTCACACTAGCAAAATTACTGGTGGTCACTAAATGCCTTCTCACACTTTAAGTTCTGAATATCGAAAATCATTTCAAATTCAAGCATAAAAATGGCAAACATTTTATAGTTCCATTAATATGAAAATGGTGGTATGCAAAACAATATTTTATCTCCAAACACTGCATTTTGCCTTATTTTCACTAATTTGATTAGAAGAATAGCCAGCAGTTAATTTTGGTGTGTATTTTGATTTCGGCTTAACTCTGTTACTACGGTTACAAATGGGATCAAATACTGTATGAGAAATTGAATCATAGAATATAATAAAAAAAAATCATCTGCTAGTACTATAAATATCAAGAAAGGTCAGTTATAGACTAAATTAAGTGAATTTAATTTAGTTAATTAAGAAAATTTGGGATCTTTTTTTCTGCACTTGATGTTATAAAAACGAATTCTGTGTGCTTAATCATTCTCTATTTATAGCTGAAAGAATGTTGGAACAAAACATTCGAAATTTATAAATTTTTTGAACAAATTCTAAGATTTTAGATTTTTTCACCCTACTCGCATGTATGCCAGGTTTTAAGTTTCTATTTTCAGCAATTTGGACTGTAAATTTATCTGTCAGTCAGTCTCACTCAGATATCTATAAAAATGAAATTGAAAATTTGTCTGTGTTTATTTGTCTCATCATCATGGGAGAACGACTGTGCCGAATTTCATGAAATTTTGTGGGTAGACTTGAAATAGATCCACTTAAAATTGAGTCCCTGTTTCAAGGACCAGCGGCTGTCAAGATATTAATAAGATATTAATAGATTTTAGATTTTTTCACCCTACTCGCATGTATGCAAGGTTTTAAGTTTCTATTTTCAGCAATTTGGACTGTAAATTTATCTGTCAGTCAGTCTCACTCAGATATCTATAAAAATGAAATTGAAAATTTGTCTGTGTTTATTTGTCTCATCATCATGGGAGAACGACTGTGCCGAATTTCATGAAATTTTGTGGGTAGACTTGAAATAGATCCACTTAAAATTGAGTCCCTGTTTTAAGTTTCAAGGACCAGCGGCTGTCAAGATATTAATAATAAAACCACAATTAAACCTACCATATGGCATTATACAGACGATATTTTTTTTGCAAATTTATTTGAAAAAAAAAAAAATTATATGTTGTTAAGCAGTGGAATTGAAACCAATGAGTTTATACAACAGACGATTTTTATTATATCTTTTCCGATTTAAATAATTAAATGTATATAAAAATAAATTTTATGAGAATTGCATGTTTTGACTGGATTATAATTTCTGAAGTCATTGATTTTATTTTGGCAACGTTTTTTCAAACTCATATATAAAGTTTAGACAATTGCTGAAACAATTTTAGAGCTTTAATTTTGGCATATATTGATCCAATTTCATGTATTTTGTAAATTTATTTACAAGCAGGACCAGAATGTTTTATTCTTTAGATCTGCCATTGCAGATCATTTTGTATAGCAAGAACAGAGATTTTTATACTTTTTTTAGGAGAATTAAATAAAATATTATAATATAATGTTTTGAATAACAATGTCATTTAGAATATTATAGGAAATTGCACATAATTGTACATTTAAAGTTTCTTTACATTATATATTTCATATGAAGAATGGGTATACCTCTAGTATAATATAAATCACAAAAATATGTATCCTTATATCTTTGTTTTCAATTTTTTTTTCTATTCTTTACAGGTGTTTATACAAAACTGCATGACTTATACTTTTCCAGACAAAGAAACTTTTCTAAAAAGTCACTTACCTGAAGTCGAGAGTATGGCCATAGTCACAAATCCATCCATTTTTAACTTGATGTTGAAGTCGCTTGCTTTTGCCCGCCACATACCTCACACAGTTATAACTGCATTGTTTTCTCTATTGGATTTGTTACTTAACCCAAAACATTCCAACCTGAATATTAATGTTGAGCAACTGTACTCTGTGCAGACGTTGAATGAGTTGATGTGGCTCATGAAGGTATGTATATGTTAAAGAGGATGCTAAACACAATAAATGAAACATCTTCATTCATGGTGTTTATCATGCTCTTTGAAAAATCTATATAGATTTTTTGAAATAATGCAAAAAGCTTTGCACTTTTTACAGCCTAATTTTATGAATTTGTTTTCCTTTGTTAGCTAATAATTTTTATTTTATTTTTAAAAAGATGTATAAATTTTTTTGTAGGTTAAATGATTTTTCTTCCATAAATTGCATTATGGTATCTTTAAAAAATTGTATGAATTTTTTTTAGTAGTTTAAAGGATTTTTCTTCCATAAATTCCATTATGGTATCTTTATGAAATTCGTTTCATTTATTTATCTATGCACAATGCTCTTTATTGCATAAAATAGTTATGTGTGATCCCAGAGATCAGTTCATTACAGGCAGCCGTGGGATTATATGCATTTTCATGCACACTTGATTTTTAAATTTTTTTTTACTAAACCCTCACTTTTTTTTTTTTCAATGTTAGTATTAGTTGAGATATTTGGTGTCCGGGTTACCCCAGCATTTGATTTGTTATATATTTTCTTCTAATTTTACTCTTTTAATTTCTCTGTCGACCCCACTTTCCTAGTTTTATAGTGCTTTGTATTTATTGTATCGCTCGTATTTTCATTATTAATATAGTATTGTTAGCATTCTTGCATTTTTATAATATTTAATTATTCTTTTGCAACTTTATTTTCATTAGTATTCGATTTTGATCTTTGTTTCCAACCAATAAAATAAAAGTCACACTAGATGTAGCTGAATTTGTCATCAGATCATCACAATATTTGTGTTTTGATTGGATATCAAGGGGCTTTCTGCCCTTTGATTCTTTAACAATAGTTGGATGTTTGTCTATTTGCTTCATCACATTTGCATATATTGTCAATTCACAGTGCTTTTTAAACCCGAAGATATTTCAAATATATTATTCCCACAGGCAGTAATTATCTTTAGTGTGATTTTAATGTTTAATATATTTGTCTTCATTATTTATTTATTTTTGCGTTGCTAAAAAACAAAAGGCCTTTTATTCCTATTTGTACCAAAAATTCCATTGTAATGCATAAACCTAATTTACTATTTGCCCTTTATTTTAAAACAATAGAACTTGACCCTCAAGTTGCACAGTATTTGAATTTGGTTAATTTCGGTTTTGCATGGTCACAAAAATGCTAAAGGTTTTCATTTTACACAGTACAATGTTAATTGATTGTGACTTAAAAATAATAAAATATGTGTAAACATGACCTTGAAATAGTGTCAACTGATCAACTCCTGAAACGACCATAACCTATAGAAATGTTAGCTTTGATATACACAATTTTAGTTTATGCTGTACTTTTTCTGGATCAATCTACTGTATAAATCAGGCATTAGGTATATATTGTCAATGCACTGAGTATTAGTCATTGTAAGATAGAGAATTTTCCTGGCACTTTAATTGTATTCCTGGCACTTCATTGCAGAGAAATTATATTCTATTTGATGACAACTATCTTCCACCTGCTGTGGCAAAAATGATTCCAATCATCATTGAAAAGTTACTCAACTACAAGTTTGATGTGAAAATGCTGCAAAGTATAACACGCATACTGCTTCTCCTGCACAATGCATCTGCAACCTATGTTTGCCATTCTCCCTCGGCTTTCTATTTCCTCACTCCCAGAGAGAAATCAGAAAGTGGTAAGTTTAAATTTTAAATACTTGGTGTCTAAGAATTCCAACTATATATAGATTGCAGATCAACAGCTTATGTTATATGTAATTTAACTCAGAAACTGGTTCTTAAAAAGTCAATAAGTCTACCAACAAAATCGTGGTGTTTAGATTCAAAACAGTTTTACCGGTTTCATTGCATTATTGATTCAAATTTCTGCACATTACACATTGAGATAGTTGAACACCTGTATATATAATGTATGTGAAATCATATTTAATGAATTTTAAACTGTACTTCAGATTTGTAGCTTTTTTACATTTTATGATTTAACAGATTTTATTTACTTTTCCATTTATTCATATTTCTTATTGGGTCTTAAAATGCCTTGGTTCAACTTAGTCCTATTAGTAATTTGGCTCTGTCTACAAGTATAACAATCACTACTTTAAAAGCACAGTGTCAGTATGTCAGAGCACCAGATGCAACCCTAAGGGCTGAAAATCTCACATATACTCATTCGACCATATTGAATCCAAATCTGAAATCCATTTATTTTTCAAATTACCCTCTGAGTCTGGAGAAATAGCTTCTCAAAGTTTGGTCAGTTTTGCTATTTTTGTGTTTATTTCATGGCCGCGAGACTAAAAGAAAATCAGTATTCAGCTCATGCAGTTAGAGATGGAACCATCTCCATGATTCAGCTAAGTAGAAAAGTTAATATTGAGAGGTCATCCCAGTTTTAAAATTCAGAATCATGGAGTTGGAGAGACTTGCTAACTCCTTTATTTTCAAATTTATGTTTTAAACAATGTAATTATTGCTTAAAGATAGATTAGTTGGATCTGAATATCTACCTAACCATGGAGTAGCCCATAGTATGACCATAAATTGAAAACTACAAATAAAAAGTGTGAGGTATTAAACTTGGTAAATTATTTTGTTAGAGGGTCTAGGGGAGCGTAAATTAATTGTGTTATGCTGCGGGGTAGTATGTGTGTTTTGATAGGGAAATGTATAAGAAATAGTAATATAGTATGGGAGGGGTGTATGGCTCTCATGTGTCTGTAGGTATTAAGAGCGGATTCGAGGGTTGGCAGGAGTTGATGCCCGCTGGTTCCTGTTTCCCATGCTTAGCCTTGCTGTACTTGCACAGGCATAGCGCATGTACTTTGCTGGTAATTTTATAAAAGAGCCTTCATATGGTGACAAGTGGTGTGTGCATTTCATTTATAATAGAACCGGATGTAACATCTCCAGGATTCAGAAGTGGAAATCTGATTCTTATGGACCTCCCCCCCCCCCCCCACAACACACATATCACCACCACCACCTAGTTACTCCAAAATTTGATGCTGAATCCATATGTCATCATCTAAACTCCAACTACAGTCAATCTTGAGAAATAAATGTTTCAAGAATTTATTTTTTTGAAAAATCATAGGTGGCAAATTTTTCTGAAATAGCTGCTACCCATCACAAGTGATGCCCATAGTACTTTTAAATTACTGTTATGAGATTGCATACTGCAGTTTCATTTTTAAAGACTATGAGAGTGCATCTTGTAAATTGAATAAATGATTGATTGTTCATTTAGATCATTCATACGTATACTAGTGGCGGCTCGTGACTTCAAGAATGGATGAAGCAGATTTAGTGGAGGGATTCCCCCCTTCTCCTTAATAACAAACAGCATTAAAACACATTGCGCTACTGGCACAAGTATTGTCAAATATTATCTAAAAATAGTCAAACAAGCTTGAAAATTTTGCCAAATAATAATAATAATAATAATAACCCATTCAACTGATAACATAAGGTGAAGCAATTTTATCACCTGACTAGCTACCACTGACATATACTTAAAAGTAAATTAAGACCATTTTTGACCTGGCATCACCTGCTTTGATAACAAATTCATATTTTAGGTTCTAAGGAATCCGGCTATTCTAAAGTTCCTGCTAAAGTTTCTTTTGCTGGTAAAGTGGTTGATTCCTCAATGACTCCACGAGGTTTTAACCTGCATAGAAGTTCTTCATTTTCTGGTATAGCAGCTACGACTGAAAAGACGTTTTCAAAGTCAAAATCTATTGAATTTTTCCCACTGGAGCTATCACCTGCTCGAATGCACATGCCTTGGAGAATGAGAGATATTTTTAATATTCATGAACCTGATTCCGTTGACCTAAATTACTCTATTGGGCCAAATGTTACAGATTCTTCTTTTGGAGCAAATGCTGATAGATCTCATAGGTGTGTAGAACTGTTTAATGGTAAGTTTATTCCCATCAGATGTTAATTTAATTACCTGAACCATCTAATATTTTCAATATTTTGTCTTTGTTACAGAAGAGGAAAAAAAAAAAAATAAATTAAGAATTTTGTCAGTATAATAAAATTTAGGGTTTGCATTTTCTAAGAGCTTAGAAACTACCTAGCTTTGTATTATCACTTTGAAATTTTAAAAACAGCACCTATTTTTTGTTGATTTTTTATTTTTACATTTATTTTGGATCCCCTTTACATACACATTACCACCCCGCTAACTTAAAAGTTATCATTTTTCAAAATTAAGTTTACTGTACATTCAGTTAATCAAGTATTATATTTATTGAATCATTGGTCAACTATGTACAATCACTCTATACTAACTTAGACAGTAAATCACCATTAAAAGTTATTAGTGGAAAAAACATACCTTCATGAAATTAATCACAAAAATTGCATCATCTTGCACAGTAAATCCAGGGACTTCTATTTATTTATTTATTTATTCTTTCCTTTCATTGCTTTTCTTAGCCATTTTATCTGTGCAGAAAAAAAAATTGTAAACCACATTAAAAAATTATCTGTGGAAACAAATATAAAGCATGCTGTTCTGAAATTAAATGCAAAAAATGTTTCAAAATCTATATAAATAAAATTGAAAGTCTGTCTGTATTTGTGTATGTTTGTCTCATCATCATGTGGCTGCATTGAATTTCATTAAATTTTGTGGGTGGCCATGAAATAGCCTCACTTAAAATTAAATCCATGTTTCAAGTTTCTGGGACCAGGGGTTGTCCAGATATTAATAAAAACCCGCCCTTCCATAGTATTATGCAGACTATGTTTCTTTTGTCAATTTATTTGAAGAAAATATCATGTTACTTAGCAACACATTTAAATCCAATGTGTTAAAGTGGCAGACTATTTTTTATTAAATCTTTTTTGATTTAAATAATAAAGAAATGTATGTAAAATAAATTTTATCGAAATTGCATTTTTGACTGAATTGTATAAAATACAACCTTCAGATTAAAATATTATGGGGATTATTGATATTTTCAATTTATTACATTATTTGTCTTATTCTTCAGATCTGCCTGTGAAGATAATTTTATATAGTGAGAACAAAGATTCTAAAACTCCTTTTTAGGAGCCTTAATTTAAATAGTTTAATAGAATGTTTTGAATAACAATGTTATTATAGGAATTTGCACATGATTGTGAATTTTAAGTTTCTCCATACGAAGAATGGGTATACTGCTAGTTAAAAATAAAGTCTACCTTAAAAATTCAAATATGCATATTTTTGTTATTTCTGTAAGCTTGTGTACTGTCTGTCCATTATAGATCCATGCTAATCCGTGATGCAAAAATATGAACCACATATCAACTTAAAGGACATATAATTTAGGTTTTCGTACTACATCTTATTTTTCAATAAGTTTTTTGCAATTTTGGGGAAGACATTTCAGAGAGCAATAATTTCTGCTTGTGATGCCCTATGACAAAATTGACTTTTACAGTATTAAAAAAGAAAATTGCATATGACAAACTTTATTCATTGTTAAAGTAGATCTATCTTATTTTCACATCATTACAATTAAAGATGTGGGTTTTCCGGAAAATTTTGAACTTATTCTTAAATATTACATGTAAGCTAGAATAATATGTCCAGTGACTTTTAAAAGTATTTGTTCTTACACTGCAATCATATATATATTAAATAAAATAGTTAAAAAAGGGTTTTAATTTAGGAATATATAAAAATATTCTATGCACAAAAATTTCTAATACATATTTTTTGAAGTCAGCAGCTGCAATTTAATATTTTCATTGAGTACCTCTACTTTTGAAAAGTTATAAAATAATTATGTTTTATCTGTAATAATCGAAAAAATAAATCATCAATTTAAAACAATGCACAAAATAAATGATATATTAAAAATAAATAAAATTTGCTAAACCCTTTCTGAATGATAAATAATTTACTGTTTATTACACGTGTAAGGCATACATTATTAAATATATAACTTTCTTATGCTTGCTTTCTTTAAGGAAGGATTAGAAAGTTTTATTCTCACAAGCAGCAGTTTTATTTATTGTGGTATAAAAATATAAGAAAAAATATAAATTGCTTATAATTTGAAAATAAAGTATTAAATATTATATTAACAATGTATAAAAGGTGCCTGTTGATCAGAGTTGGAAAAAAAAGGGGGGGGGGGAGGGGTTAAACCGAAATCCATGATTTAAACAAAACAAACAAAAAACAAACATTGTTTAGACCCATAGGGTTTTAATCAGTTAACCCTGCTGCTAATAATTGAAAGGGAAATCTGAAAGAATCTTGTTTACACCCTATAGTACATAAATTAACACAGCATGAGCCCTGAATCTACTACTTTCATGAATGACTACTACTCTCTACTACTATTATTACTATTAACACTAAGTAATTAATAATAATAATAAAATGAAAAATAAATTGTTCAGTTTATTAAAGGCATAATAAATAAATAAAAATATAAAAAAAATGAT
The DNA here is from genome assembly GCA_951213105.1 of Amaurobius ferox. Classification (NCBI taxonomy): domain Eukaryota; kingdom Metazoa; phylum Arthropoda; class Arachnida; order Araneae; family Amaurobiidae; genus Amaurobius; species Amaurobius ferox. Next base: position 1,623,128 of record OX578154.1, read on the forward strand.
TATAATTAAACTTTTGAGAAATAATTTCCATATATAATAAAAATTGTTTAAAAAAATACCTGTTTATAATTAAATGGGTGGATGCCATACGATAAAAGAGACAATTTAGTGGACATTGAGTTAAGCATATCTTTAGTGCTATTAAAGTATTTTCCTCAGCCGAATCACTTGCAAAAATATTCCATATTTATAATATTTTCATAAATTTTACAGAATTAATTTCTAAAAGCAAAGTCTTCTAAAAATATTACTTGCTGTTTTGCCAGAAAGTGTAAAATGTCACCTGTCTAGTTTTTGTTTATGCCTTTTCTTGAAAATAAAGCATTATTCCCCTTTCTCTTCAAAATTAAGAAAATAAATAATCAAAGATTTCTTTCAAAGTTACCTACATTTCAAAAAGCAGTGTAGAAAGAATTCCTTTTCAAAATGAATTAGGGAGAAAAAAGGGGAAAAAATTTCTGAGAAAAGATAGCAGAAAATTTTCCATTTCCAGGAAAATTTTCTGACTCATATCTCTAAATACAATTGAAATATTAACATTTTAAATATGGCACCAGTATTGATTTTCATAGGAAAATTTTTATAAAAACAGTCTTTTTAGCCTAGTAGTTGTGTGATAACATTTAAAACTTATCAAAATCACCCATGTTGGATTTTACATGTCAAATTCAATGTTTTCTGCTAGTTGTATTTATATGCATTGTTAATTTTTTATACAGGTCTTTTGAAACTTCTTTTCAATTTTATTACATCCTCTAATGTATCAGATGCTCAAGCTGTATTAGCAGTTATCAAACCAGAAATATTCATTGTGCTGGCATATACAGAGAATCCCGAGAGCTGTGCTTATGTTATAAAGGTGAGCTGAAACTCTATTTATTTAGTTTTTGACAATGCAAAATGCTTCTTAAATTTTAAATTCTTACATTTTTATTTTTTATTTATTTATTTTGTAATTATAAATTTTAAATTTATCTGTAATAACTTTTATACTTGGAGTTATAATTAAAGTATTAATTATGTAAGTACAGTTCTCTAAAGTCTGTTTGATTTATATTTTTAATTCTCAAAAAGTTGAATTCTCTCAAGTTCATCAAAATTGAAAGGAATAAGTTTTGATCCCATCACAATGCTCTTCATTTATATACTGTTGAACTCTGTTATAACAACCTCTGTTGCAGTGACAACTTGGCTATTATTTTCGTATCCTGTCAGTATATTTCCATTTTCTATCAGTAAATGAAAAATCATGTGTTTTTCAATCCTCCTTTCTTCCAAAGATATTTATTTACCTCCTCACCCCATTTTCGTTATTAATGCTGGATTACCTACTGAATTTCACGACACAACCTGGAATCCAGATGACTTCCAATCTTTTGGAGATTTGTCGAATTTTGCAGATAAGTGTAAATGAAACATGTTTGAATTTTGATGAATTCATCAATATTGATGTCGATCTCGCAACGAATAAGGCACTTACATACAGCAGTGACATGGTGTAAAATGTCAAATCATCTCTGGATACTGTTGAAAAAGATGATAAAAATGATCGAGTAAAACCAATACCAAGCACAAAAAATGCCACGCCATTTATATAATAGAAATATTTCATGAGGCAAAAGGTAAAAATTCAAAATTTCTTACAAGTGTTGCGGAAGTAGAAAACAACATTAACAAATTTTGCATCAACTCAAAATAAAAATACTGATTTCTTATAAAAATTTAATGCATACAAAAAATTTTTTTGTCATATTTAATTGATTTCTTGTTGTATTACTCTGCATTTTTTCCTAAAACATGGGAGATGTTAAAATAAAAGTACTACTTGTACTAATAATGTCATTTACAAAATTTATACCATGTACCAACATTTTAAAATTACTTAGTTATAGCATCAAAATTTCAGCAGCTCCTTGAATGTCATAATAACTGACTTCGACTGTATATTGTGTCTTAAGGAAACTCAAAACACTCAGAAATAATATATAGATTTAGATTAATTTATAGTTATGCTATTTAATTTTATAGGAAATACCAATGTTCTTAGAATGTAGATAAATTTATCTTCTCAATATACTGTATAAGAAAAGCCCTTGTCTCTGGTGATCCCACTTGCTAATAAATTTGTCAACTTTAACAAAATATCACCAACTTAGCAACTTTTGGAAAATTTTACCAAATTGGTAGTAATTGAATATCTCAGAAAGTTTAATATCTTTGACTGTCTGGCTTTGCCCGCTAGCAGTTACTAAATCTAGCATCCAATTTTGTAGCAAGATCTGTGCAAAAAACCCTTGTTCCCCGTCGTAGCCCCCTTTATTTTCCCGGCATGAAAATTACATCAAAATCAGAGCAAGTGTCACTTAGTAATTGTCACAAGCAAAATCCTTGTCATGATGACAATTTTGACTATCAATACTGTCACCAATCATTTCTCCTTGTCATGTGACTTCAGTCACATCCACCCTCCCTTCCTGCAGAAGAGTGTGTAAAGGAAGGTAGAATGAATCTATGCTGAAAGTTCTTGAATCATTAATTTAATTGTGAAAAATGAACCAATAAAGTCACACAAGAAATTGTGAAGTTTTGTAGAGCTAAGGTATGAGACTTCATAGTGACAAAATTTCAAGTGACAGCTTTTGACAATGGTGACAACTTTTTTTTTGACAGAATTTAAATTTTGTGCATTAAATCACTTTGAAATGAAAAATTATCGAATCTTTAATAAAATTGTAAAAACTTAACAGATAAAGGATAAAAAAATAGAAGTTTTCTAGAGCTAATTCTTGAGACTTCGCGATGACAAATGTTTAAGACCATGATGTCTGTAAAACTTTTTTTTTTTAATTATAATTTTGAGCAATACATCGTGTAGGAGTAAAAGTCGAAGCTTTTATCAAAACACTGTAATTCTTTCAGGAAATACTTACAATCTTATATTTAAAATTAAATATTTCTATCTGTGAAACTTGAAATATTAGAAATCTGTAATATATATATATAATTGAGAGTCTGTTTATTTGTTTGTTCCATATACAAATCTACAGTTTTGACCACATTTTTTCACATTTGGAATGTCAATTCTCTACAGTGCAGGTTTCAAGTTTATAGGCTTAGGGATTATCAAGATATTAATAAAATACACCAAGAACAATAATATTTTAGATAATTCAATTTTTTGAAGAACAATATAATTTAAAATAATGCTAGAATTTACACATTTTTAATCGCGAGCATTGTCTGATATATCTACTAATATTTAATAATATTGATCGGGAGCATTGCGTAGTCTATACATGTTTGAGGATATTAGGAGTACAAGGACTGCAAGTGGGTAGATGGGAGAGAATCTGTTACGTAACTTTATGAACCCCATCATATGACAAGCTTAATATCTAGTTTAGAATATTTACAAATTTGTTTTAACTTTCATTTGCCTCAGGTCATTGATGCCTATTTAAAAGCAACAAGTGACGAGAAGCGATATGAATTTCTTAGCATGAAAGGATTTCACTTAATTGCCAACCAGCTTTATCAGTCACCATGTAATCCTGAAGTTGTTGATGCCTGTTTTTCAATTATATTTGACTGCCCTTTGTCTAGTGTGAAAACGTAAGTGAATTTGTCATTCGTTTAACTAACTTTAATTTCTAATTATGTCCCTGAACAGAACTGATATTAAGGAAAGCTTGAACAATGCATTTAAGCATAAATAAGATGGTAATACTTCAAAGAAGTCTTCCATATCCAGAAAAATTCTAGTAATTTAGTTTGACTTGCCCAGTACTCAATTTTTTCCCTGCGGTCTGGCAGAGTGCCCAGTAAATTTTTCCACTTTCTTTGTTTATATTTTTTAACCTTTTGGACTTCATGTGTTGTTTTAATTTATTTTTCGTCTTGATCTGTCTCATTTATTCTAGTTCAGACTTGGTTTGTCAGGATATTCCTGTTCTGTTCTTCATTCTGATTAACTTTCTCAAGTGAACTCTTAATCCAGGTCTTGGATATATAAACCCCTCTGTTTCTTCTATTTATGCTCATTTTGTCTTTTGATTTCCAGTTTGCTAGTTCTCCTGCATAGATGAAGGGGAACTAGCATATCCTCAAAACAGCTATATGCTGCATTATCATCTTATTTATGCTTCAATACATTACTCAAGTTCTTCTTAATCTTAATTAAAATGTTTTTTTACTTATTAAAAGAGCTGATATTGTACATCAGCATTTCCCAAACTGTATACAGTGTATAGCTAATAGATGTAATATAGTAAAAACTGGTTATAGCCAATCAGGGCTATTACACACTAAATGTTAGGGTACATACAGATACTTAAAAAATAAGAAAAGAACTTGAAATTTTACTTTTGTTTGAAAATAAAAGCATTTTTTATGTATTTAAATGTTGATCACTGTCTTGATAGTATTTGTTATGTAATTTCCTTCTGTCAAATTTATGAACGATTAACGACCCTGGAGTCAAATGCTCAAGTTACTGCTCCTTTGGTAACAGCAGATTCATCAGTACCCGGAACAATCTCTGATGTGGATAAAAGAGCAGCACTTAATGCACATATGTTGCTAGCAACTAGTAAACATAATAATAAGATATCCAGAAAAGAACCTCATTGTCGCCTTTTTCACCTCCAACAACACTTTCACTGTGCACATGTATGTTTTCATTCTATGTCATTAAGCTGGGTGTCAGTATCAAGCTTTTTTAATGCTTGCTTTTGCAAGCTCTTATTTCCCCTTTTTTTTTTGCAAGATGTCTATGTTTGCTATACTACAACTTCGTGGAATATAAATCATATAAAGTGCTTAACAAAAGCTTATGGTTTTGATTTTGCTATTTTGTTTCTAATTGCCTGCTGTTGAAGTTACATTCAAGACAAGTAGCTGACCTAAAAAATACCTTTGATAATTTACGTGTCAAAGGCTCATTCCAGTCCAAAATGGATTAAATTAACAACTCTGGAGTCAAGTGATAAACTAACAGAAGAACTAAATCAAAGTATGTTAAACTTCCATACCGTGTTTCATGATAAGTTGTAGAAATTTTGATGAAAATAATGCATAAATATAGAAAAGATGGACATTTTTTGTCTCTTTTTGTTACTTTAAAAAGTTTGTTCAGCAGGTATGTTTCTTGAAATATTTTTGAATCTATAATCCAAGTACTAAACCTAATTTTATGATTGCATATTTCAATATGTTGATTATGCGATTATGAAGAAATTGCCCTTATCAATAATTCATTGATAAGAATGTAATATGTTTTATAAATGCTCATAAAGTTAGCACTTATGAAACTTTATGCACTTTTGTATGATTAATATATTTTAGCTCGTTAATTTTAAAACAATCAGTAGCACAAGTTTGCTATGATTTGTTCTCCCAGTGAACTACTTTATAATGGTTGGTTGAAATCTTTGAAAAAAAATTGCTTTGCAGTTAAAAAGTACGGTCAGCACTCATTATCTCAAATTTAAAGAAAGCATAAAAATATTCGAGTTATCGAAGATTTAAATAAAAGGACAGTGCTTTTAATTATAAAAATAATACAGATAATATGTACATAATATTTAAGTATAGTTGACTTATTGTACTGAGAGAAGATCATAATAATTCCATATTTTTTATTAACATCAGTAGATGAAGCTTTTGAATACGTATGCGTAGTACAGTACTTGTTCATATGTATAATACACACACTGTACATCTTGAATTTATTTTATGTCGAAAAAGGTATGTATTCGAATAAATTTCAATGCTTGAGAAAATTCTCCAAAACAGTTTGTTGCCTGTTTTTGGCTCTCTTGCACTCAATATCAGTTTCCAGGTGCAAAAAACTGGAAAAGTTTCAAAAATCTGCATTTGGTAACTGTTCCCAGTACTGCTAACAATTCGGTAACTGTTAACAATTTATGCATTTAATAATTAACAATTGATTTAATTATTTAGTAACTGTTAATTATTTATGCATTTGATAATTAACAATTAATACATTTAATTGGTAACTGTTAACAATTCAGTAACTATTAACGGTCTAGATTCGGTAACTGTTTGCACAATGTTCATTGAAGATTATGATTCCTTAGATGATAAAGACAAATGATGGTAGTAAACTAACTTCGATTTCATCTTTAGTAGTGCACTTTCTTGTAACTTGATACTAATACTTCACTTTAAAATTCTGTATTACACCCTGGTACAAAGGCGCCGGGCACACAAACAGCTACTGAAAGCCTTCGGGTCTGTCGTGTGGTCTGGGTTTTTCACCCTGGTACAAAGGCTGTAATTTTGTTACAGTGTTTAGAGGTAAGAACTAAACTTTAACTGATTTCAATGTTGTCTACAATAAATGAGTACTGCAATTGTCGATGAAAAGAACAATCTTGCAATTTTGGCAAGCCATTTTACGGCCTAACTATCTTAAATCATTCCAAAAACTCACTAACTCCTTAAATCATGCCTGAAATCATTCCAAAAGCATTTGAGTTATTAAGGATAACCAAGAAAAAAATTAGACATCATGAGATTGTTTTTACATTTTTTTACATTACAGTAAATATGCATGAAAAGGTAAAATTGCTATATAAAAAAATACAAGTTATTGAAATTTGAGATATCGTGTGCTGATTGTATCTGAAATGCCTTGAAGGCAGCTGATGAATAGAATTTTTGTGCTCATAGTATAATTTTACTCTGTTTATTGTGAACTCATATAAGTAAATATCAGCTATAGTAAATCAAATTCTAAGGAAATTCTCTTTGAAAAATCATTTGAATTAAAATTTGATTGGAAAGTCAGCAGAACAGATTTTTTTTTAAATTATCACCATCGAAATACTAATACCCCCCCCCCCTACCATTGTGTTATGAGAACTTAAATATCCAAAACCTCACAATTCAGTTTCTAAAATATATTTTTATGAATGTATAGCAGCAGATACTATATAACATATATATATATATATATATATACTAATATAAATTAGTAAATCCAATGTTAGAATGTATGTAGTAACTCATAATACACTATTCCAAAATTTTCTACAAAATACAAAGAAATAAAAGAAATTAAGACATAATGAGGAAATAATAAAGCGTAATGCAGATCATAAAGACAAAGACAATCAACAAATTTCAAAAATGAGGAATGAAAATATACTATATACTATATATAGGTGCAGATACTATATAGCAAATATATACAGCAGCAAATACTATATAACATATACAGGGTGTCTCAAAAACATTGACCTCAGCTTTTATTCCTTAAATATTGATCTTAGACATATATAATAAATTACAAAGTTGCGTAAAAAAAGGTACAGAATTTTATGAAATCGATTAAAATTTTCAAGGGAATTAAATTTGAAGAAATACAAAATTTAAATTTTTATTCGACCCCCGTACAAAAACATTTCCAATGAGTAAAATGTGCCCCATACACTAATAAGGTGATGGACAAAATTTCACCATTTTATCATAAAAAGTCCCAGAGATATATTTAAACAAAGTTGGTGAGATTAATCACAAATTAAAATGTAAATGTTTACAGCAAAAGTGCAAATGAAGCAATGCAGAAATGCATCATAGACAAGTAATATCTGCCTCTTATCTTTAATGGATCTTTGGCATGATTGGAAAACATTTTAAACAAGCTTTGTAATCTTTGTGTAAAGTTATTATTTCTACACAGTGTAGTTACTTTTGTACCAATAAATAGCAAAATTATTATTTATTTATGCAATTGTTTTCTTTCATAATTTGTGTATGACCCCTGAAACACGATCTGCAGACATGATTCTTCCCCTCTGAGAACCCATGTTGATGCATCGAAAAGTGGTTTAAGTCAGCATTTTTGTCTTTTCATATCTCTGGGACTTTTTATGATAAAATGGTGAAATTTTGTACATCACTTTATTAGTGTATAGGGCACAATTTACTCATTGGAAATGTTTTTGTATGGGGGTAGGGGACGTATAAAAATTTAAATTTTGTATTTCTTAAAATTTAATTCCCTTGAAAATTTTAATCGATTTTATAAAATTCTGTACCTTTTTTTTTTACACAACTTTGTAATTTATCTGTATCCTAATTTATGTCTAAGATCAATATTTAAGGAATAAAAGCTGAGGTCAATCTTTTGGGGACACCTTGTATATATAGCAGCAGATACTATATAGCATATATATAGCAACAGATACTAAATAGCATATAGCGGCAGATACTATATTATAGCATATATGTATATAGCGGCAGATACTAATTAATTACTTTGCATAGTCTATATAAATAAAATTGAAAGTCTGTCTGTCTGTCTGTTTGTCCCATCATCACGGAAGAACGGCTGAACCGAATTTAATGAAATTTGGTGGGTAGCCTAGAAATAGCCCCACTTAAAATTTAGTCCATGTTTTGAGTTTCTACGAAAAGTGGTTCTCGAGATATTAGTAAAAAACGAAATTTTCGTTTGTCTCATCATCACGGAAAAACGGCTGAACCGAATTTAATGAAATTTTGTGGATAGCCTTGAAATAGCCCCCCATTAATTTAGTCCCAGTTTCGAGTTTCTAAGACCAGGGGTTGTCGAGATATTAATGAAAAACGGAACTTTTTCCTATGAGTTATATCCGGGATCAGAATATTTTATTCTTCAGATCTGCAAATTTAGAGCTACGAGTTTAGCGGAATATCTCTAAATAACTTGGTAATTTTTCTTAAACTTTACCAAATTAGCGGAAATGTTTCCAAATTTATAAAAAGATATGTATATAAAATAAATTCTCCAACTCCGTGGTTTATTCAAACGGAAAGGATGAAAATCGTTTGTTTAAAACGGCGAAATGAAATAAAACTTTATTTCCGAGTTTGGTGCAGGATTTTTGCATTAATTAGTCACTATCGGAAAACACGAATTGTTTGAAACATGAATTTAAATGGAAAAATCTACCTCCGTGGTTATATTTCGCACAAGCTTTAATCAACGATTAAAAGTATAAAGAAATCAGAATGGCTATTTAATTTCGCATTTTATGAGGAAGATTCTATCTTATATCATGTTGCTCGGCAACAGAATGAAATTAAATGTGTTGTTAATATTTATTATTATTTTTTCTATTTGAATAATAAATAAATGGATGTAAAAATATATTTTTAAATGAAAGGTTTGGTTGTTCTTTTAATTATATAAATTGCGAACTGCGTACATCATTTTCATTTATTATAGCAAAGAGGTTTCCAGCTCATATATTGTGTTTAGCTAATAAACTTATATATTGTGTTTACCCAATAAATTCATTTAGCCGATTGTTGAAGCAGAAAAAGAGTAGAACGGCTGTATCTTATAATACAATTTTAGTGTTTTCATTTAGTATATACAAACGGGATCAGAATATTTTATTCTTCAGATCTGCAAATTTAGAGCTACGAGTTTAGCGGAATATCTCTAAATAACTTGGTAATTTTTCTTAAACTTTACCAAATTAGCGGAAATGTTTCCAAATTTATAAAAATGACGCAAATCAATGATTTGTTTTTTTAAAATAGAGTACTGAAATGATGTTTTGGTAGCATTTGTCGGACAGTCCATCCATCCTACTTAGTAACACATTTAACAAATTTTTTTAATATCACCAAATTGATAAAAATATTTGTGAGTCCATAAAAATATCATAGAATTGATAAAATCGCGCTTAATAAATGAAAATAATTGTGTTTTGTTAGGGGATAGTATTGTGATGATGTTTCGTAAATTTGTCGCCAAATGGGACTATCTGTTCTACAGTCCCACTTGGCGATAAATTCGGGGATTTTTTAAGTTATCGCTAAATTGACTAAAATGTCGCCAAACCTTCCATGGAGGTCGCATTATTCAGATGATATGATTTCCATCAATTTATTTGAAGCAAATGATATCATGTCTCTTAGAAACGGATCCAATGTGTTATGCGGCATACGATTTTATATTAAATCTTTTCCGATTTGAATAATAAAGATATGTATATAAAATAAATTTCATTGACATTGCATTTCTGACTGGATAATATCAATTACGGTCTTCAGGTTTAAACATTATTATTATTGATATTTTCGGGGACTTTTGATTCAGGGATTATTGATATTTTCAAGTTATTATGACATTGTTTTATTATGACGAAAATTGTTGAAACTCATATACAGTACGTTGTACGAGTAATCTTCTACAAATGCATTATATCTTCTAATCTACGAGAATATAAGTAGTACAGGTATATTGGCATATATTTTGATATATATTGGCATATATTGGAATCAATTACGACCTTCTGGTAAAAGATTACGGGAATTATTGATATTTTCAATTTATTACGTCATCTCCTTTATTTTACAAATATTTTTGAGACTCATATTGTAATACGGGTAATCTTCTACTAACACTCTGGCATATTTTCTAATCTACGACAATATAAGTAGTACGGGGTTGCATATAATGATTCAATTCCTTTTTTTTTGTAAATTTGCTTACAAAAGGGGTCAGGATGTTTTATTCTTCAGATCTGCCCGTGAAGATAATTTTGCATAGTGAGAACAGATATTCTTAAACTTCTCTTTATGAGCAATAAATTTAATATTTTAACAGAATTTGCACATGATTGCGAATTATAAGTTTCTTTGTATTATATACTCCGTACGAAGAACGGGTATGCTGCTAGTAGTAAATATAAGTAAAAATCCTAAATCAGTATTATGTTCTACATTTATAATTCAAACTGCATTGCAAAAAAATCTGATGTGGGCAGCACATGATTTTCCTTATATAATGCAATAAATTTATTACTTTTACAGTAAAAAAAAAATAGGTTATTCTTATAGTAGATATATTTTTTCCAAGATATTGAATTTTCGTCAATTAGTCGTCATTTTATCCATTTGGCAAGATATTCATTAATTTGGCAACATTTAAAAAAGTCGCCAAGCTGACGCATTCCGTCAGATTCGTCGTCAAAATCACCAAGCGTTATGGACAGAGAAATAAGTTATTCTTATAGCAGATAAATGATTATTAGCGTTCAAATACAAAAGTATTACTCAAAGTATCTTTTCTCATGAATGGAACTAGCTAGATTCATAAGAATGATGTCACCCAATTTATCACATGATATTACATATGAAAAGTAAACATGTTTCTCAACAGTTAATATTTTTTTTTAATTTATGGGTGATTTTGATAAGTTTATTTGAAAAATGTGCAGTACCTCGAGAACAGTTCATGTTAACATTCTAAAGTTTATGTTAATCATTTTCTAAGGAAAAATTAAATAAGAAATGTCTATTTCTGCAACTTTATTAAAGGTTTTAATTTTTGATAATTTTTTCAAAATTTCACTCAAAAATTTAGGGGGGGGGGGTCTGAACATTTCATTGCATTTAAAAACAATAGGCTTCCAGTATTCAGATTGTAATTTTTGTACCAAATTTCGTTTGAATCTGTCCATTTGTTTGTCAGTTATCGTCTCCACAGACTCACTGACACATACACAGACATCGCCCTTAAAACATCTATTTGCATATATTGATTTTTTGATGATTTTTTCAAAATTTCACTCAAAAATTTAAGAGGTTCTGAACATTCTATTGTGTTTAAAAGCAATAGGTTTCTAATATTCACAGACTGTAATTTTTGTACCAAATTTCAATCAAATCGCTCCATTCGTTCGTGAGATATCATCTCCACAAACTCACTGACCAACACACTTTCACACACACACACACACACACTTACACACACACACACACTTTCACCCACACACACACACACTTTTAGGCACACACACTTTCACATACACACGCACACATACTTTCACACACACAGACATCACCACAAAAATGTTCAATTTGTGATCAGGGATGTTTGAAACGTGCTCTCCCGTCGAAAACTCGAATTCAAATTTTTGACCCCGTCCCAATACTTTTTTTATAATACATTATATGTATATAAGGAAAGTAATAAACTTGCAGGGATCAATGTTTGTACAGGCAAGTTTATTATAGACAAGGATCATGATCTTTGCCGATAATGAAATTTGACTGTGACAATACTTTTGTCATTCCTTTTAGGGTTTGTTATAACCACTTTGTAAAAGGTTTGAAAGGCGTATTTGTCATATTTTATTCTCATGTAAAGTTAAAATATCTATTTATTAATTTTCAGTTGCAATAACTTTCAGTATGATAGAAAAGTTACAAAAATGACAATGTGTATAATGGTCTCTTCTTTTCCTTTTGCTGCTACTCATTTATACAAGACTGAATTTTTGCATTGTGTTGCTATGAAAAACAAACACAGAAATAAGCTTGATATAGCAGTTGGCATAAAAATTAACCCTTCAACATTATTTCGATATTACTGAAATTTAAATGAAGCTATTAAAAAGACCAATTTAATTTTTTGCTTTTAAATTTCCTTACATTTTTCAACATATAGAGATAGTGAAAACATTTCATATACTTAAAACAGCTTTATGCATTATAGTAAAATGTTGATTATAAGCCAACAGTCAGGTATGATAAGAAGATGGAAAATCACATCAGCCTCGTGGCAAAGCCATTCGGGCACAATTTTGTATTCCAGTGTCTCCCAATCTTTTGATGAAGTGTTGATTTTCAATTCTTATTTATGTTTCCTGGAAAGCATTCTCTTTATAAGAAGATTTACTGTAGAAGTGAAACTTTGAAATTTGTAAAATTCCTGCACCTTTTTTTTGTTGTTATTAATTTGCCAGCTTGCTCATTTCCATAAATCCCACAGTGCCCTGGGATTCACTGGGGCACAACTGATTTTTCTAATTTTCATATGGAAGTCTGGCATTCCAACATGTCTTTTGAAGACTTGTTATGGGTTAAACTATTGGATTGGACAGCAACTCTAGAGTCAGACAAGGTGGCAACCTTTTTAACACTTTCCAACATAGTTGAAAAGGGTTTATGACTTTGTTCATCTGTCTGTCCATTCGCACGATAACTGCCGTAAAAAGGGCTTTATCAAAATGAAATTTTAGTATGTTGTTGAGACAGTTCATGGGACATATGGGAATGTAAATTAATAAGATCACCCAATTAGTTTTGGATTGAACCCGGTTTGAAAACGTGAAATACATTGAACCCTGTGGGACCTAATTTTTCAAACATTTTTAAAGCAAAGTTAGAATTCACAAATTGCTTCAAAAATTTTAGAAAATATTTAAATTATCCCATAAAATAAAAAATAAAAAATTCAGCAAAATAAGTTCAGTAGTTTTTTAAATAAAAATTAAAATAATTACACCCATATTATATAAAGAGATCAAGTGACCCACCTTAAAATAAAAGTATCGTATCCATCTTTTTTTCCCAGTGTAAAATTCGTGATTTTTAAAGTTCTTTTAAATGTATATGTAGTGTTGCATTCATCCTAAAACCGCTTTATTTTTACATATCCATGCATCTATATTCTACGCCAATGAAATTAATGTCCAATGGAAATAAAATATGGCATCCATCTTGTGTCAAAATCGTGATTTTTAAAGTTCTTTTTAATTCATATTTAGTGTTGTATCCATCCTAAAACCGCTTTATTTTGCTTAAATTCTGTGCATCTACATACTGAAACAATGCAATTACAATATATTTGAGTTTAAATGATCAGCAAAACTTTGATTATTTCTACAACGAGGCCTTATTTTAATGGATGCAGAATGTAAACAAGTGATTGTAAGATGAGTTATATAAGAATTGCTGAATTTTTTTCACGCAAAATTATTTAGCTCTGGCTAAATAATTATGGAATGTTAGTGATATGAATGAAATATTCATAGCTTTTATATTGCGAGCCAGACAATTTATATTTTAATGACGTCATTTCAATAAAGTTCATTTATTTTGATGAAGTTTTAAGTTTTCAAATATAATAAATTATTGTAGCACTGCGATAATTTAAAATATATCAGTCCTGAATGTATCTCATTTTACAGATGTTTATATAAAATTGCATTTTAGTTGGAAAGTGTTTCATAATCAATGCTTTATGCATGATTGATCTTTCTTGTTTAATTCATCATAGAGTGAATCCAGTCGCTCTAATGCTACATGAATAGCAGCTACTTCTCCACCAAAAACTGTTTTGTACTTTCTACTGGGTATGTAAAAGGCAACAAGGTTGCGTAAAATTCCTGCACCTGCATTTGATTGGTCAGAGGAAAACAAGTCACAAACTCTTAACCATTCAGTTTCTTGATACCTAATGTTCATAGTTTCCAGTGCAAAAAGATGAAGTGTTTTAAAATGGAGTATCATCAATTTCAGCTTTATAATATACAAAAGTCATATTTGTATGTATCAATATGAACTGTTTTCAACAAAATGAACATTTTATTTTCTTTAATGTATCTGAATTGTCAATACTTTTTAGGTCAGAACTAAGTGAAAGTAAAAAGGCATCATCCTTTCAAATATTGTCTTGGGTTCCTGTTCTTGCTCTGCTACCTAACACATATGTAGATGAAGCTTTGTGTGATAGGATTCTGGTAGTTTTAAGCCAGGTAAATATTTTGTTAGAACTGAAATGGTCCAATATTAAACTCTGCTTTTAAATTTATTGGTTGTGGCTTAGATATTTTGACAATTATCTGTGTAACTAGTCATCTTTAGTGAACAGCCCAGTTACTTTTTAAAAAAATATGTTTACTTGTTTTGAGATTACTTCTATAGCATTCTTAATGGAGGAAAGTTATTGCCATTTACATTGTTAATTCACCTGCTATGTATAGGTACATGCCTAGTGACCACCCACTACACAGGCAGGTCATGGCTAACAATAGACACCAAAATTTCTAAAATTGACTGATAGAACCAAAAATAGATAATGCTGTGCCCTGGTACATGCTTAATGCCCACCTGCTATGCAAGCAGGTCACGGCTAACAAAAGATACCAATATTGCAAAAATGGTACTGATAGAACCAAAAATAGATAAATATATGGCCCAGGTTATCTGCGTGGTTTTATCAATTTCTCAGGTGATTGAATATGATCTTTTGACCGGCTATACAAATTAATTTTAAAAACAGCTAATTCAGTATCTATTTTGAATCTTATTTTGAAATTTTACAACCTTGAGTTTCGCATAATAAAACTCAGTCGTTGTATTCAAAAAAGACTTTTAGGCCCAAATATCAGTATGGTCCCCCCCCCCCCCCCCAACAAATAATTGACAATTTATTATTTTTTTTAATTTTTTAATGGCTTTATAAAATAGTCTTTTATAAAAAAGAAAAAGGTTTTATTAAAAAAATTTTATTAGACACAATTTCTTGGGAGCCTGAATTCTCTAAGAAAGGCTCCAGACATGCATAGATGAATTTATACATTTTAATAAGGTAAATGCTAAACAAGAAATTTGGTGACTGAACAATAACACTGCACATATGACTTTTGGAATTCCTGCTCTTAAGAAGATATATATATATATATATATATATATATATATTTTACTTTATGAGAATTTTACACTATCTATTTCATTATCATGAGCAAACAGTCCAAAAATGATGTGATTATGTTCAAAAATTTTTGAATTGGCCATTGCCTTTATAATTAATTTCTCTGTCAATTTTCTTTCTACAAGGACTCTCTTAGTGGGGAAAAGTGCTAGATAAGCCATTGTCTGCTGCAGGTTTACTAGTATTGATAAATTAGCAATAAAATTGAAATGAGTTGTGACATATCTGAAATACTATATGAAAAATTAACGACTTTGGTGACATTTTTAAAATTCCATCAAATTAATGAAAATGACACTCAATTAGTGAAAATGATGACAGATTGATAAAATTTTAAATCATAACATAAGTAGGATTTTAATTTTTAATTTTAGGGATGGTTTGGAATTAAAACTAAATGAATGGATAGTATATTAACTATGGCTCAATAGGGTCTGCCCATCTGTTATATTTGGCAATGAATTCGACAAACTTGGCAATTTTTGGAAAATGTTGCAAAATTGACAAAACATCTCCAAATTGACTAAATAGTTGCCAAATTGCTAAAAATTCAATATTTCTGAAATTCCACATTATTCTGTAAATTTAATTTTTTTTATATATAATCCCTTGATTGTTGCTTTAAGGAAATTAGCTATTTAATATTATTTATTATTCAATAGTGATCAATAAGTAAAATATACTATAAGTACAAAAGATAAGAAAAACTTGAGCACTGTATATAAGCACAGTAATGCAGCATGCAACTGTTTCGAAGATACGCTGGATCCTCTTAGTCAGTGCAAGAGAACCAACAAACCTGAAGTCCAAAAGAGGAATGGGCACAAAAGAAAGAAACAGAGGGGTTATATGCCCAAGACCTGGATTAAGATAGTAAAGTTTTCCACTTTCTTCATTCTATTCCTTTGGGGCTCTTATGTGTAGTTTCAACCTATTTTCCATCTTATTGGGTCTCATTTATTCTTGTTTGGACGTGACTCATCTTGTCGGGATATTCCTGTTGTGTTTTTGCACATGCCAATCTTGTGTGGAAACCCCAGGCCGTCCGACTCGTCCTGAGGATGCCAATCTTGTGTGCTACTTCTCTTTTGGGATTGGCTGGATTGTTCTCCATGCTGCTTTCTAATTGTTTCTCTCTTAATCCAGGTCTTGGGTATATAACCCCTCTGTTTCTTCCTTTTGCTCCCATTCCTCTTTTGAACTTTGGGTTTGTTGGTTCTCTTGCACCAAAGAAGGGGATCCAACGTATCCTCGAAACCACTGTCTGCTGCATTATTTTGTTAATTGTGCTTATATGCATTGCTCAGGTTTTCCTTTTCCTTAATATATAATGAGTTGTACAGCTATGTTTTGTTAGGGGGTTTAAATTAGCATAAATTAATTGTTCTATATTAGGGGATCGTATAGTATGTACTTTTCAATTGGGAGTCATATAAGTATTATTGAATGAAAGAGGTGTATGTCTTGTAAGTGTCTGTGGATATTAAGAGAACAAGTGCTGCAGGTGGGTGTATAGCAGAAAATCTTTTTCATTTTTGTTAGAAGAATATAAACAAACATCATAATTCACCATTCCCCTGAACGATGTTCATAAATTCAATTTTATTTTTGAACCACTTACTTCGTCAACGGGGTGACTCACGATGTTCTTTCAGCAAAAGTCTTCATTCAAATTAAATATCCGACATGTACACAAACTCATTTGCATATTTTAGCATGGACTCCAGATGATGTAGTATTCCAGTAGGTACCCAGTGTATATAAGAGGTTGTTTATGGAAACATTATTAGATCTATCTAGATTTGGATTAGAACGCATTAGATCTAGATCAGTCGATCATTAGATCTGGATTAGATCATGACTTGATTGAGATCATTTGATATGATATGACGGTCTTCTAATAAATGTCTTAGTATTAGACGATTATGGTGTTATAGGATCAAAAGTTCTTATTCAGACATGTTAGTCTGTGTGTGACCGTTTTTGTCGCAAGTTAAACGCTGGTGATTTTTATGTGCTTTAATTTTAAGCAATGTTGACTGTTCATAGTCCAAAGATTCAACTGTAAAGGTTTTTGTGTTCCGTTATATGACCTGCACGTGGTGGAAGCCATACAACATATCAAGATAAATATAATCTATCACTAGTGATGTTTCCATAGTGAACCTCTAGTGTTTCTTCCACTCAAATCAACTTGTAAATATGTTAAAGCTGCATATGCTTATAGCAGCAAGCCACTGTAACTTGGCAATATTCTTCTGCATTGTTGAATAAATGCAGATTCAGTTGAAAACTTGACTCTTGAATTTTCTTCTTTTGCTGCTGCTCAATTCTGCTTACGACTTTATGAAAATTCCATTTTCATCTACATAGTCAAACAAATTTTACTCCATCTTATGATGGACTTACCCTTCTAGTCTACTATAAATGACTATACTGTAAACTGTTTTTAAATCCAACCTCTGTCTAAGAATTCAGATGAAAAGAATCTTTTAAATAACAAGGAGAAATATGATGACAAATTGCTTTTGCCTATACAGCATTAAGGGATTTTGTAGTTTCTGTTGTATTGAATCCTATGAATAACTTTCAAAATTTTAACAACCATGAAAATTTGATTATGCAAGAACATCTAAAAAATGCTTTAAGAAATATTACAGATTATTTCAAGTAGAAAATGAATGTATATAATTAAACATTATAATTTTTCACATATAATTATTTCTGTAACTATATAATGCTAAACATGGTAATAACCAAAATTTTTATTCCTTGTTCTAATTTTAATATTATCACATTTGTTTCCTAAACAATATTCATAAACTATTAGCTTATACATTTAAGCTGTTTATATAACTGTTTATTGAGTATTGTTTACTTGGGATAAAATAGCTTATTGTAAATTTTTCTCCATTATCTTTAATTATTTTATTAGTCCCTTGAACTTCATATTGAGCATTAACTATATCATGTGCTGAAGTTTTGCTTTCCGTTGTAAACTTTTGCAAATCAGCAGTACAGCTTTTACTTGAATTACCTAACATTCTTGCTTGGGCAAATTTGAAGCCATGGTAGGACTAAATTTATCCGTTCCTATAGAAGCTCATAAAACTAGAACAAGTTTCTTGCTACCATTGCAGATATCAGCTATTCCATGCTGAAGAGCACATAAGTGTAAAACCAGTCCATGGATGCTGTTATTTGTAGTAGGCACATATTCAAATATTTGGAGATATCTAATGCAGGCAACTTCTGTAATTATGAACTTTGCCTTTACAACTTCATTTAGCCCAAATTAAATTGTATTTAAATTTGAAGCCGGCTACATGATAGGACTGAATTTGTCAGTTCCCTTAAAAGTTCGCAAAATTATGGCTTATAGCAAGTTTCTTGCTGCCATTGCCGATATTGGCTATTCCATGCTATTCCAAGAGCACATAATAAATACGAAACCAGTCCATAGATGCTGTTTTCTGCAATGAAAGTGTATTTCAAATACTTTGGAATGACCCATACAGGCAGGTTCTATGACTATGAAGGAAAATATATTTGGATACTTTAATAACATTTTACTTTATATAAGTTTTATCTTGAACAGTCAGTATTTTTTAACTTGCTAACATGTCTGTTTGATGAAACTCGTTAAATGTAATTTGTGCATTAGATCATTTTCTAGCACAATAGTAATGTTCTTAAATTTTATTGTATCTTTAAATTTTATTGCGTTGCTTTTGATTTTATTACATTGAATGTATTTTTATATGCATATATTTTTCAGTTTTTGCACTTAGGTACAGTTGTCATAATGGAACTTTTAGAAAATGGTCTGTGTGTCAGTATAATAAATTTGATAATAAATTTCTGCCAATGCACTCATCTGTAAGTATTTTTTTTTTAAATTTAATTCTTGGCTATTATTTTTATTTTAATTCTGCATTATTCTTATAGCAAAATGTATCATCGGGTACATAAAACATATGTATAAAATTTTGAATTAATGTCGCTAAACAAACTTGCTTCTATTTGTATGGGTATACAGTTTTTAATTTCTTATCTGCAACAGTGCTGCATATGTTGAATAAAAGAAATCTCCAAATTATGTGAATTTTCACAAATTTCTTTAATGGGAATTTGAAAAATTTCTAGAAAATCTTGGTACAGTGAGTCATAATTTTTATATCCCCTCAATATGTTAACTGTTTTTCATGTACTTCTTAAAATTATAGCAAAGTAGGATAAACAGAATAATTCAAGCATTAGTATAATTATAAATGTTACAATGGAATTGCTATGGCAGTAAACATGTTTTTCTGGGAATCAAAACTTGTAAATGTTAGTTATTCAGTAAATATTAACCATTCAAAATAATAAATTACATAAATTCTGAAGATTTGAGAAGGTTAAAATCATTTAGGGGAATACTGCTGATTGGCATCAAAATTGTCTTTTTCTAGCATGTTTATTATTTAAATATTTGTTTTTCTATTTAGAGAACTTGGTGAAGAATTGTCAGCTAAGCACCCTGCTATAGAGAAAATCTATCTTTTGCTCAAATATATAACACATGATTTATGCAGGTGAGAAAAGTACTAAAAGAACACATATAATTTTAACATTTGCATCTTAATTTCATATTTT
Organism: Amaurobius ferox; assembly: GCA_951213105.1. Lineage (NCBI taxonomy): Eukaryota > Metazoa > Arthropoda > Arachnida > Araneae > Amaurobiidae > Amaurobius > Amaurobius ferox. The sequence goes on from OX578154.1 coordinate 1,643,289, forward strand.
ATGGTTATTAATGCATTTATATTGTACATTTATGTTTTGTTTTGTAAAATAAACTAAATTTATTGCTAAACTAATTCATTTTGTATTGAGAATCCAGTTCAAGAATTTAGTTGCTAATCTTTTGTGTTGTCATTAGAGCCCGAATATTGGCTATTTTTCATCTGATTATAGAATCATAAGATTTTGACACATATATATATTCATTTCTTACTCTAAAGCAGTGTTCTTCAACCTTTGTCATCCCGCAGAACCCTTTTTTGAGATATTTTTTTTATGGAACCCTTCGTTCAGTAGCACACCCAGATTTAATTTTAGGGGGGGATGTGTCATATTACGTATTACATGTTATGAACAAGGTGCGTCCCTGCCTTTGTTATAAAAACTTTATATAAGATATAAATTTGCATTAATTCAAACAAGAAGATAAATATTCCATATAAAGTATTTGTATTATACATACATATGTCAAACATTCGAATTGTAGTATCGACTCGCGGAACCCCTAAAGCATTTGAGCGGAACCCTAGGGTTCCGCGGAACACAGGTTGAAGAACACTGCTCTAAAGGGTCCACTATCCAAATCTTATAGTCCTTATGAAATGCCTATTTTGAGTGTTAGTACCTATAAATGCCTATTTTAAGATTAGGACCCATATATATGCCTATTTTGAGTTTTTAGCCTTTTTTTTTTCTCCCCGCTTTTATTGGGAGCAAAAGTTTTGCCTTACTAATAAACATTTTTAAACATCTATTTCTCAGTATCTGTTATGGATCGAAATTATATAATGATTGATATAGATTCTGCGTCATATTCTGAAGGGAATATGAGGTTCACAAACAATTTTTACTGCAGGACCTATTCTCAGTTCTGGTTCAAAATTTTTCGTTTTATTTGAAATATCTGTTTTTCGAAATTGGCTATACCGGGTGATTCAAAATAAGTGTACAGGCGATTATCTTTTAAACCATTGGTCATAGAGACATACTTCCAATTAGAAAAAAGGCCAAATCATATATAGATGTTGGATATGTCATTTATTTTACAAAGGGTCATTTGTGTATGTTTTAAAATACAAGATATACTTTTTATACAACTCTTGTACCATAAAACTTCTAATTAGAAAAATATTCCCTATGTCTAAGTAGTCAAATAAAAAAATATTTTATGCTTCTAAAGGGAATATTCACTGAGATATGAAACATAGAAAATTTTAATATTTCTTGCTGGGGTGCCGGGGGGGGGGGGGGGGGGGGATTCTAGTCATTCAAAACAAGTTCATGTGCTTGGCGTATGCTTTTTAATGCACAAATTTTCAGCTCTTCAGAGTTGAATAAATTATTTTTGGAATGTAGTTCAATCTCGTTCTAGTGTAGTTATATGAATAAATTAATAATGATCTATTTTGTCATATAATGTGCCAATAGCTATTGAGAGGTGATTCATCTTCTTAGAAGTAATAGCCTGGGGGCAGCCCAAAGTTGTCCAATGGTGGGACACTGAATAAAATAATTAAAAAAATTCTGTGAAAATGGGTGTCCATTGGAAGGTGTAACATATAGATTCTCTCAAGATTAGTAACTTAGTCTAAAAACCAATAATAGGGTAAAAAAGGTTTAAAATAATCATAGCTGCTTGGACATCTGGGATAGTTCCACCCTATTTAGACTGGAACCTAATGGTGGCAACCCTAGGGACGTACCATCTTTTCCCTAACCCATCACCTCTCAGAAGAACTTTCACATCTACAGATGTAACATATGCATGTTCTGCATACACAGTTTTGGGCGGCGAGGATCAAATCCGAGTCTAATGTGTGCCATTCCAATCTCTTAACCACTGGGCTATCTCAAACCAAATCAGATGGCTATGTATAAAAATGCTTAATAGAAAAGTACCCAAAGTGAGGTACTACATGTTGACACTTTCAGTGTGCTTGGTGGGGATAGAGAATATGTCACTACCCTGCAGCCAGGTGAGGTAGCAGACTTTATATACACTCTTGTGAAATCATGTGATGTAGATCAGATATTTTCTTCTACACCTGCAAATATTGAAATGTATCTGGTAGTAAATTGCCATCAATAAATAAATTAGAATAGTAAATTAAACTGTGTCAAATATTTTGTTTTTGTGAGGTATTTTTTTAAGTGTATAAATTGCAGTAATGGTTGTGTGTTAACCCCTTGAGGATCAGCGATGCATATATGCAATGGAGAGATTCTCCTTTTTCCAGCCCAAGGATACATATTTGCTACACAATGCGGATGGCTGCTAAAGCGCAGCGATGCCAATGTGCAATGTAGAATTGGAACAAAATGTAGGATTGGGATTAATATTTTTAATAACACCAGATAGCGATAGAATCCTATAATTTTTGCAAAGCTAATTACTTGAATCATTGACCATCACATTTTAGCTTCAGTGTTTGTTTTTCAAGAGAATGCTGACTGAGTTGATTATATAAACAAACACACGTGCAAGCTGTTGCTGTGGTTCTGATTTAAAAGACATGTGACTGAGAGATTTAAAGAAATTGTTTCTTTCATGGCATTTATTCTGTGTTTATTTTAACGATGAGGGTCTTGGGTGGTACGTTTAGAATGAGATTAGGGCTGTGATTCTTAACGCTGGTGCTGGTTCTCAGAGGGAGTGCATATGAGCTAGTATGTATTTCGTCAAAAGAATGTTGCAATAATCATGTTGAAAAGAGTAAAATATATTTCTGAAACTAAAATTTAATGATGAATGAATCTCATAGTAATATAATTGAAGAAAATGAAACAGTTGCTTTGTGCTTTAGTGCGAAAGTTTATTTAAAAAACATCGATATGGGCTTCAATGTTTTTGGATATATTTGGTACAGATTATTGGAGTTCAAATGTCGAAGATCTGCCATCTCTTCAGTTGAACTCTAGATTAAATACAAACAGTTTAATGCCTTTTTAAAGGACATTAATTTTTTTAATCTGTATTTCATTGATAATATTATACAAGTAATAGTTTACAAAACAAAGAAGTTTTCAAGGCTCATGTTTGAAAAACAATGGTACAGTCAGGCCCCTCAAAATGCAATAATACCCTTATATTTCTATAACAGAGGTATTTTAAAGCAAAATTTTTATGATGTGATTTTTTGCGTGGACCGGGAGTAGCAGATTATTCTCGCTATGCACGGTCTGGCAGAAACTCTTCTTCCTTTACTTGGCGGTCGCGAACAGGTTAATGTGAAGATTTGTAGGTAAGCTGTTTTGTAATCTTCGTTAACAAAGTGATATATAAATATGACTTGATGAATAGTGATTTTTAGCCTGTAATTGAACTTCAGTGCCCTGTTTTACTTTTTAGTGCCTATTTTATGTGCTTATTTTGCCAAATACCTTTTTAAATGAACTAAAACATTGAAATAAGAAATTTGATTTAAACTTTTACTGGTATTAACAGAGGTGGTTCTTTGTCTATTCACTTGTGGTCACTTTTGTTGGTGATTACACATTATTAACTTGTGGCAACTCCTCGGATGGTTCTATAGGCTTAAAATTTTTAGCAAACCAAAATGTTGAAAATGGTTTTAATCTATCCAAAAGATTCTGGACACCATGATCAGCTTTCTAGTAAACATGTTATCCAGGATTTCTCCAGCCTTGAGATTGACTATTAATACTGAAACTTTTGACTGTTGCAACAAATGTTACTCAAACTACTGTCTGGAACAATCTTAAAAATTAGTACTTTGTTAATTTCCTATTTTACATAGCAATTTTTATTGCCAGAACTTACTAACTCCACCTGTCAGTCATTTCCTTTTTGAACAGCTAATTGTAGGGTTTCCAGTGCTTTATCATCTATTTGTATTTAACACGTTTATCATCAGGCCCTATAAATATCACAAATTTCCATCCGCAAAGCATTTTAAAGTATTTTTCAGCAAAATTGTGATAAATATCTTGCATATTCCTGTAATTAGGTAAATGTTTGATGATTTGTTGCTTCATATCTACTGTCTATCGTAAGGCTGCATTTGTAGTGCCATCTTTAATGCAAATGAAAACAGAGCATTGTGACATCAAATTTTGTCGTCCGCTGATATGATCATGCTTATGAGTCGATAAACTTTTATTGCTGTGCTCGCAAGAATTTCTGCAGTGCGGAAATAAGTTTTCTTCCTGTTGAAATGTATGATGTCGCTGAAAGGAATTGCTACATGAAATAGGATCTTTAGTATCTATCTCTATTATCGCCTTTCTAAGTAGCATATAGGGTCTTTAATTTAAATTTCCCTTTCTGCTGATCGAATACAGTCCCTCTCACTGTTGGACAGGCGCATTCCTACTTTCATTGCTGCAGGTGGTCTGTCTTTTTATCCTGAAGAAGGCTGTTCTTTACACCAAAACCAGTTGATATTTATAATCAGCCTTTTATATTGTTATACTAATGTAATTTTTATAGATGTTGAAAGCAAATTGAGCACAAGAGGTAGGTATTCTGCATAATTTTAATAAAATAAAAATTGTTCAGCAAGCGGAAAAGACTGGAAACTGTTATTATAGATCAAACTCAGTAAAACTAGGTAAAACTGACTATTTTATTGCCTAGTGGCTTGCATGTATAAAATGGCCTTGAGAGAACACTGAAGTTTGCTGTTCTGGGCTTTAGATTCATTCGTTCTATTTTATTTTGCAGATCAAAAGGCTCTAAAGGATTCATTTCTTTTTTGGAAACTTTACAGGTCTTGTGTGCTTGGGAAAGAAAATGTGAAGAAAAATATGGTACGGCTATGCTTCATTTTCTTTATTTTTGCATTTGTTTAATTGTGTTGTTATACAGGGTACCCCAGTGGGCGCGGTAGCCCATTGGTTAGCGCACTGGACTTGCACACGGTAGGCCCGGGTTCGATTCCAGCCACTGTCAAAACTGCCGCCGTGTTCATGCGGAGTACGATCACGTTAAACATGTGGGTCCGAAAGTCCTTCCGAGAGGTTGGTGGTAGGGGAAGGAGGGTACGGTCCCTGTGGATGCCTCCCCCACTGGATTCCGGTCTAAATTGGGTGGCACTTCCCGACCGTCCAAACAGTTACCTTACACCTTTCTGGTAGGTCGGACGGTCTGGGTTTCAACAACAACAACAGGGTACCCCAGTTGGTATTGTGTTGTTATACAGGGTACCCCAGCTTCCCGACCGTCCAAACAGTTACCTTACACCTTTCTGGTAGGTCGGACGGTCTGGGTTTCATCAGCAACAACAGGGTACCCCAGAAAGATTGAAATGCACTTTAATTCTTTACCTGTTGGAGATAAGTAGGCAATGTAAATTGCAAAAATGTTGAAAGTAAGGTAGGAAATAAGACTACATTAATGAAATAGTCCTCCCATTAATTTTCAAAAAGTTAACTTTTTAAATTTTTATTCGACCCCCTTGGACAAATTTGGTCAATCAGAAAATTTTATTTTTAATGCAACAAGATCATTAAAAAAAACCCCGCATATCTGTATCTTTAAAATCGGCTGAATTATGATAATGGGAAAAACCTGACTTATGCCTCTTTTCTGTACCATGTGAAAGGCTGTTTCATCAGTGAAAATAAGGATCACAAATAAATTGACGATGGAAATTGTTTAGATCAAAAATATGTTAATATGTGTCAAAATTTTTTATCACAAATACATCTAAATAAAGTATTACACAGACAGAGATCCTGTAGTCTGGTGCCTGTAGTCTGAATTTGGGCATTTATAAATGTACTATTGCCCAATCTGAAACAGGCATTTGTTTGGGTTAATTAGAATTAAATACTCAGACCCGAAGATGAATTTAATTCTGGGTAATCTTCAAATTTGGGCCGGTGCTGTTCTTTTCTAATATTGGCATTATGGTCGTGGTTTTGCTTCTATGGTAATGTTAATATTTCACAATTACTTGAATTGATTATTTTTATTAATACATTTTTTCTAGTATACATATATAGATATATATATAATTAAGTCAAAAGTTAAGATTTATTAAAGAGCTTCATTATTTTGGACTATATGTGAATATTTTATAAAATTCATATCATTTTAAAATTTTTGCACTTGTAATATCTAGACATTTATTTATTTCTAAATCTACTCTATTTTCCATTCTAGGTTCGGAATCTGCTTGCATTTCTTCTTTGAGAAACTGCCAATGCATCATGTATGAAACCATTGTGGAATTCTCTGAAATATATAATTTGCCTGCACAGAAAGAATATAGAAGCTTTAATGGTAGAAAGACTTCTTTTTTTCTTTATGAAGTTGTGTTTTGTCCTACCAAATTGTACATTGTTACATTTTCACCATGCATTTTTTTTTTAGATACTTATTGCTGTAAAACTTTGGCGATCCTTTTATTTGACCCCAATTTTAAAGAAATGACACAACATAATTTGATATTAAACCATTCTACTGTAAGAAAAACTTGATCAACTTATATAAGCACAAATAACACAATAATGTAGCATACAGCTGTTCCGAGGACATGCTAGATCCCCTTAGCCAGTGCAAGGGAACCTGCAAACTCTTAAGTCAAAAGGAGGAATGAGTGCATATGGTTGTGAGTTTAAGTTTTCTTCAGCGAAGATCATACAAAAATGCTATTTTTGTTAATCTATTTTGACTTTGAATCCTTCCATATCCAGAAATTTTTTGTTATTGACTTGTCCAGTACTCCATTTTTGTCTGGGGTCTGGTGAAGTGCTCTGTAAATTTTTCCACTTTCTTCATTCCATTTCTTAACCGTTGGGCTCTTATGTGTTGTTTTAACTCATTTTTCGTCTTGTTAGGTCTCATTTATTTTTGTTTAGATTTAAATCATCTTGTTTAAATATTCCTGTTGTGTTTTGGTGCACACCAGTTGTATGCGTTACTTCTCGTTTCTGATTGGCTGGACTGTTCTTTATTCTGCATTCTAATTACCTCTTTCAAGTGAGCTCTTTATCCAGGCCTTGGATATATAACCCCTCTGTTTCTTCTATTTGCTCTCATTCCTTTTTTTGGACTTTGGGTTTGCTGGTTCTCTTGCACTGACGATCCTTGAAATACTTGTAAGCTGCATTATTGTGTTATTTGTGCTTATAAATGTGCGTCAAGTTTTCCTTATCCTTCACACAAAGTGTATTTTACTTATTGACATTCAAAGTGTATTTTACTTATTGACATTTCAAGATGATATTCAAAATTGTAACATAACTAGAAAAAGTACCCAATGTTGCATAGGATTTAAATCAGATTAATTGCATTCATTAATTTTTCAAAAGGCGTAGTCACCCACTGCATGGTTTTGTGAAAGTTTTTGTGCTGGCAAGGAACCAAAAACCCCTTTCTTCCCCAATTGTGAATGACAGAAACAAGAGGGGAGAGAAGCAAGGGAGAAAAATTTCTGAGAAACGTGGGGGAAGAGGTTTTGCTCATTGATTGTTTATTGGTTACTAGGGTCACATGTTTTAACCTTGAATTGTAAACCGGATATAGGGTGACAATTGTGATTTTGTCTGGTTATAAGGTGCAAAATAGTTCTTTGGGAAGTTTTAATAAGTGTTTTTATAATGTCTGGTGAAAAGAGAAAGTGTTTGTCTCTTGAAACTAAAATCGAAGCAATAAAATTAGTAGATGAAGGTCGTATGAAAAGATGTGAGGTAGCGAAAAAATTTGGAATCCCTGCAAATTCTCTGTCTACAATCTTAAAAAATAAAATTCAATTGTTAAAAATGCATCATCAAAGCTTGACTGTTTCCGACAGAAAACGATTTCATGGATCAATGTATGAAGATATTGATAGTTCTTTATTTGAATGGTTAGAACTGTGCGAAGCAAAAATGTGCCGATTAATGGATCCATTCTAAAAGAAAAAGCCATTCATTTTGCATAGATTTTGGGAAAGCCAGATTTTATTCCAGGGAATGGATGTCTACAGCGGTTTAAGAATCGACATGGGATTTTTTTTAAAACAGTGAGTGGAGGAAATGTACAGGTCGGAAATGCTACTATACATGACTGGTTGAAAAGTAATCAAAGCAGGGATCGCATTCGTCCTAAAATACCTAAAATTCCTAAAAGTTTGAAGCTTCCCTTGAATTCCTAAAATTAACCTAAAATTTTTAAATCATCCTAAAATTTTGTAATGTTTTTGCTGCGGCGTCAAATTTACTCTACTGTCGCCCGAATACATTCCATTCATACGGCAATCGATGTTAAAAAAGACTTCAGAAATTAAAACGTTGTTCAAAATAGTACTCATCCTTTACAATGACGACAAATGTGTCAATCACGCCAAATCGCCGATTCTCAATGGTTAAATCCTCTCCGTCCGCCGGCGGTTTTAGTGAAATACGATCGCAAGACGAATGGCGACCCACCTGATCATTTACAGACGGGAGTTTGGGGGAGATTCTTTTGTTTGTGCGAGTGGGAATCTCCAGCGCAAGCTAACAAACCTAGAAGCCTTTTGTTGGAAATAATCAATACATCGCGATTCACGTTCCCGTGAACGGGCGTTTATGCAAATTTAATATGAACGACTCTTCCCGTTCACCGGCGTGAACCGTGACGTTTTTCAACATGAGGTTTCATGCAAATCAGTTCTCAATGCGTACGCATCTGATTTGCATATCCAGGGGCGTTTCCGGAACTGTCCATTCTCGGATATATAGGGCAGAGGTTTCTTGAAGCAAGTGAGAAGGTCGGAGTCGATCGAGATCAGACGTCTGAAGAAGTCAGACGAGATAGACACTGATGGTCTGATGCAGGCAGACAGAAATGTTTTTGACAGAAGCACTGCGGAATATCGTTTGACGACGGTGAATAGTCGAAACGGATGCAGAGGTGGTCAGTTTGGACCAGCATGTATTGAACGTTAAATTTACTTACAAACGTTCGGAAGCCGCTTTAAATATTTTCCTGATGTTCTATCCTCTGGTTTCCCTTTGCCAAGTGATGGTGGCTGAAATACACGCAAGTGATAGAGGTAGTATAGTAACTTACTACCAAATGCTTCAAGGAATCTCTGTCTAGTCATTTACAACTAAAAATCTTTTGTACATAGTATATTTTTGATGTTTTACGGCATGGAAAATTACCAGGTACGTGTAATATGCCGAGTTGTGTTTTTCACCAAATAAAGTGAACGAAGTTTTTCTTTAAAACTGGACTTGTGTACTTTCATGACCCAGCCAACACTTATTGACTCTGACAGTGCATGCTTTGCTATCTTCAAATTTTAAATTTTCCAAGAGAAACGGTTACGGGGCCAGTTCAACGCCCAATAGAGTCATAAGTGCAAGTATCTTTAAAGAAATCGTTCCAGTGTTCAGATGGGGGCCGCACCTGGCACCATTTTGAAGTTCGTGTGAACAACGAAACGCAACAGTATAAACGTAAACAGTGTACAAGAACTTTTGCTTCTGCTTCTTCAAAACTACGAGTGGCCATGGAGGCAAGTAGAACGGAGTTGCTGACGCGGGACAACTACGTCACCTGGCGTACCGACATCTCATTCGTCCTCAAGGGAGAAGGATGTTTCGGACACGTAGATGGAAGTGCTAAGCCTATCGAGGAAGATGCAAGTTGCCGCGACTACGATGATTTTTATCGCCGGAAAGACCGAGCGCTCGCCATCATTTATCAAAGTTTATCCTCGGAATACAAGGAGTTGATAAACGTCACCGACGAACCTAGTCAAGTATGGAATACCTTGAAAGAACATTTTCAAGCGCCTTCCAGAGCCAACCTGGTTAGATTACTAGATGAGTTCTTCGACGTTCGGCCGGAGCCAGACGAGCCTGTTGACATTTTTTGCTCAAGACTGCGGAAGGCCGTGACGAGGCTTAAAGACGCGAAACACCCCATTGAAGACCTATATGTAGCATTCCAGTCGATTCGGTACCTTCCGGAAGAATTCCGAGGTATTGTTCAAATTATATATCGATGGAATGACTCGGACTTCAAGCTCAGCAAAATACAAGCAGAGCTAGCAGCGGAGGAGAGCCGGCTGAGGCAGCAAGCAAGTGACTTTTCCAAAACTGTGAGTTCAAATTCTGCATATTTTACTTCTAAGAAATTTGTAAATAGAGTAAAAGTGTCTAAACTTCCAAATGTATCTGATAATGTGTCTAATGTAAATACTTCTAGTCATAATGTAAATATTTCTAAAAGTAAAATTAAGTGTTTTAAGTGTAACAAACTAGGTCATACTAAATCTAATTGCAGTAGAAATAATGGATCTAGTATTGTGGAATTTCTTGGGTCTCCACAGATTGAGGCTAATACTGTAATCGATCCTAGCGATAGACTCAGCTGGGTAGTAGACACTGCTGCTATGCGACATTTCTGTAATAACATTAAGTTATTTTCAAAATTTAATGAGTGCAAAGGCACTTCAATGTCGCTAGCAGTAGGGGATGTCGAAAGTCCAGTTGAGGCTATCGGGACGGTGGAAATGTATGTCCAATTTAAGGATAAGCAAAGTATTATCAAATTGGAAAATGTTATGTATTCTCCTAAACTTAGGAGAAATTTATTAGCTGCATCTGTTCTTGAGGAACAAAATTTTAGTTTTAATGGAGCTAATGGGGTTCTATGGTTTTTTACACCTAAAGGGGAGAAATTCTTTTATGCAAAAAGAAAGGATGGGTTATATTTTTTAAAACCTAAGTATAGTACCCAGGAACAACATAACGTAGAAAACCGTCAAACTAAAGATAGGGATCGAGATGGAGACAAGAAACACAAAAAGGATAAGAAATCCAAGGATAGGGATCCTAGTGCTTCCAGAAAAATAGACAAAGTAAAAATAGCACCTAATCTTAAAGAAACTAAATTTAAATCTGACAAAACAAATACTAAGCAGAATAAAAATGTGAATAGTTCAATATCTAAGCCTAGCAGTTCAGTAACTGAACTTAATAGTACAAACGGTCTTTGGCATAAACGATATTGCCACATAAACGCTGAATATCTCCTCCAAACCAGCAAAGTTTCTGCCGTAAACGGACTTCCTAGGCTTAAATACAAAAAGTTAAATTGTAAATCGTGTAAATTGGCTAAGTCTAGGAGAGTATCATATAAACCCACCGGTAGGATAAGGTCCACTAAACCATTGCAATTGTTACACATGGATGTGTGTGGTCCCTTACCCACAGCCTCATATGGTGGGAACAAGTATGTCTTAACTATAACAGATGATTATAGTAGAAAAGTTTTTGTTTACCTCATGAAACAGAAGTCAGAAGTATTTTCACATTTTAAAGAGTTTCAGGCCAGAGAAGAAAGGCAGTTAGGTACTAAAATTCTATGTATCCGGACGGATAATGGAATGGAATTCTGCCATGATAAGTTCAAAAATTACCTGAAGGATATCGGTATTAAGGCTGAGAGGACTAACACATATACCCCACAGCAAAATGGAGTATCAGAGCGATTCAACTTAACCGCATTTGACTGTGTTAGAGCCATGTTGAACGACAGCAAATTACATGACAGATTCTGGGCGGAAGCAATATTGTGTTTTGCATACACTAAAAATCGAATATGTCACAAATTTAAGACTAAAACACCACATGAACTCTACAGTGGTAGAAAACCTTCAGTCAAACATCTTAGAACCTTTGGTTGTAGAGCATATGTAGGCAAACCCAGTCAGCTCAGAAAGAAGTTAGACATGAAAGCTACAGAAGGGGTGATGGTAGGCTATGCTACTAAAACTAAGGGCTATAGGATATTTTTGTCAGGAGAAAAACGAACAATTGAGACCTGCAATGTGAGGTTTGATGAGGGTGATGTAGTGGAAGGCATCCTGGACCCAATTTGTCCCAGAAATATCTCCTCAGGGATATCAAGAGATAACCTTTCAGAATACTCCGACGGGGAATATCCGAGAGAGCAGTCTGATGGGGGGGCAGGAGAGAGTGAAGACACTGATGACGATCCGTCTGAATCCAGTGAGGAAACGGACTCTCCTGCTGACTCCAGTATGACTCCTTGCTCGGATATTGCTTGGCAGCGAAAGACGGTTCCAAGACCCGATGGGAGTAGAACCGATGTGTATTATTACGCTCAAGGAGATAATAAAAGGCTGAGGTCGCACAATGATGTTAAGAAATATTGTGATAAAAGGAATATACAATTTGATCAGCAACTGTTTAATTTTCGGGAAAATAAAGGTCTTAAAAGGGTCAGAGGCAGACCAGAAGCAAGCAATATTGAAATAAATATACCAAAAGGGTACAACGCTGCTATTAAATCTTCCCAGTCCGAAAAATGGTGTAATGCTATGGATGAAGAAATGGCCGTAATGCAAGAGAGGGGTGTCTGGGAACTAGTTCCTGCATCCACCTCACAAAAGCATATAGGCAGTAGATGGGTCTACACCATTAAGAAAGACGAGAAAGGGAAAATCAAGAGGTTTAAAGCTCGTTTGGTAGCCCAGGAGTATGGTCAGAAAAAGGGAGAATCATACGATGAAGTTTTTAGCCCTGTTGTTAACTTCAACATAATTAGAGCATTCTTCTCAATTTTCGTATGCATGCTTGGCTGGATGCATTTCCAATTAGATATCAAATCTGCCTATCTCTATGCTAAATTGAGTCAAAAGGTATATATGAAACAGCCTCAAGGTTATGTCAATCAGGAACAGCCTGATTATGTTTGTTTGTTGAAGAAAGCCATTTACGGTCTTCATCAAAGTGGAAGAGAATGGTTTAATGAACTTGACACCAAATTAAAAGAATTAAATTTTTTAAAACTTCAATGGTGTAATTGTGCATATATTTACAATAGCAAAGTTCTTATGCTAGTCTATGTGGATGACATAATTCTCTTCTCAAAGTATCAAAGGGACATAGACCACATTGTTTCATTACTTAGCATAGAATTTGATATCAAGGTATTAGGAAAAATTAGAAAACTTTTAGGCGTGGAATTTAAAGAGTGTGACAATAAATTTTTTATACATCAAAGTCAGTATATAGATAAAGTATGTCAAATGTTTCAACAGTATAAATATCCAGTTACTTCACTTCCCATTTCTAAAGGGAATATTCTAAGTAAAATAGATTGTCCAAAGACAAGTGAAGAAATAAAGCAAATGCAAAGTTTTCCTTACAGGAGCTTAATTGGGTGTTTGGCTTTTATATCTAGTAGGACTAGACCTGATATTTGTTACGCCATCAATATATTATCTCAATTTCAAGAAAACCCTGGAATTAAGCATTGGGATGCATTGTTAAGACTTTTAGGATATGTTGAAAAGACTAAAAACTATATGTTGAATTTATCTAACATTCAGGAGTTAAAATTGAATTGTTATTCAGATTCTGACTTTGCTGCAAACCGAGATGACCGTGTTTCACTTGGAGGCATGATACTCTTTATTGACAATGTACCTATTTCTTGGCGTACCTTTAAACATAAGTGTGTCAGCTTATCAACCATGGAAGCTGAATACATATCACTAACTGAAGCCGCTAAGGAAATGGTATGGGTACAAAACATAATTGAAGAATGTCATTTACTTGGGTTAAACTTTAATAAAAGTAACAGTGTTATTTTTAGCGACAACCAAGCAGCCATTAATTTTTCTAACTCTCCAATTGAAAACAATAGAACTAAGCATATTGATGTTAGATATCATTTCCTAAGAAATTTAATAGTCAATGAATCTTTTAATGTTAAATTTGTAAATAGTAAAGATAACTTAGCAGATCACTTTACTAAACCAATGACTAAGGAAATAATACTTAAATTTTGTAATAAAATTTTTAAAAACTAAATCAAAACTTTTTGAGATTAAATGTTTAGGCTAAAGAAATTTTTAAATACTAAATTGAATTTACAACTTGGGAATTTTTTAAAAAAAGATGTCATATATATACATTATTGTTTATCTTAAACCTCATTGATATAAGATAGTATATCTTGAGTATAAATTTTTGTGATATTGAATCTTTTTCACTTTACACCTTTGTATATACATCCATTTTCGATGACCCGCATGATGCTAAATAATAGCTTATGTGTATAAAATTTTGTATTTTTCAACTTGGTAAAAAGTATGTGTTGAAAGTTTTGATAAAGGAATTTTATTATCTAATTACTTGCATCATGTATTTTTAAATATTTGGTATATCAATGCAGTCTAATAGTATTAATTATGTATACTTATATTGTGTTAATAGACTAAATTTTTTTTAAGCTTTTTGAATTATAGTGTTTATACTCAAATTTAAAGTAAACTTAAATTCTATGCTTATACAAAATCTTAATCTTTTAAAGTTGACTTGTTTAATATGATAATGTGCTTATACTTAAATTTTGGATACTTATAATTAAATTTAAACTAAAATTTCAATTTTTGAATGCTGATACTTAAGCATTGAAGTTGTGTTGTATATAAATTTCTACTTGATGTGAAATGTTGTTGTTACAATATTGTCGACAATACTTAACTATTTTTCAGATGCTATAAGTACGTATGCATTTTATTTTAAATTTAATAATGATATAATACTTTAAATTTTTTCCTTCATTATATGTTTGATAGGATACTGGGGGCCTTGGTGTTTATTGATATACCTTGGTTTCTCAGAGTAAGTTTTCTTTTGCATATGCATTGAGACTTAAGGATTTGCATGAGGGGGCCGATTGTTGGAAATAATCAATACATCGCGATTCACGTTCCCGTGAACGGGCGTTTATGCAAATTTAATATGAACGACTCTTCCCGTTCACCGGCGTGAACCGTGACGTTTTTCAACATGAGGTTTAATGCAAATCAGTTCTCAATGCGTACGCATCTGATTTGCATATCCGGGGGCGTTTCCGGAACTGTCCATTCTCGGATATATAGGGCAGAGGTTTCTTGAAGCAAATGAGAAGGTCGGAGTCGATCGAGATCAGACGTCTGAAGAAGTCAGACGAGATAGACACTGATGGTCTGATGCAGGCAGACAGAAATGTTTTTGACTGAAGTACTGCGGAATATCGTTTGACGACGGTGAATAGTCGAAACGGATGCAGAGGTGGTCAGTTTGGACCAGCATGTATTGAACGTTAAATTTACTTACAAACGTTCGGAAGCCGCTTTAAATATTTTCCTGATGTTCTATCCTTTGGTTTCCCTTTGCCAAGTGATGGTGGCTGAAATACACGCAAGTGATAGAGGTAGTATAGTAACTTACTACCAAATGCTTCAAGGAGTCTCTGTCTAGTAATTTACAACTAAAAATCTTTTGTACATAGTATATTTTTGATGTTTTACGGCATGGAAAATTACCAGGTACGTGTAATATGCCGAGTTGTGTTTTTCACCAAATAAAGTGAACGAAGTTTTTCTTTAAAACTGGACTTGTGTACTTTCATAACCCAGCCAACACTTATTGACTCTGACAGTGCGTGCTTTGCTATCTTCAAATTTTAAATTTTCCATGAAGTAGCTGTCATTTGCACACCTCAGCTACGCGGGCAAGTCACGGCTTCTTGGAAAATTTAAAATTTGAAGATAGCAAAGCACGCACTGTCAGAGTCAATAAGTGTTGGCTGGGTCATGAAAGTACACATGTCCAGTTTTAAAGAAAAACTTCGTTCACTTTATTTGGTGAAAAACACAACTCGGCATATTACACGTACCTGGTAATTTTCCATGCCGTAAAACATCAAAAATATACTATGTACAAAAGATTTTCAGTTGTAAATGACTAGACAGAGATTCCTTGAAGCATTTGGTAGTAAGTTACTATACTACCTCTGTCACTTGCGTGTATTTCAGCCACCATCGAAGATATCACACTTGGCAAAGGAAACCAAAGGATAGAACATCAGGAAAATATTTAAAGCGGCTTCCGAACGTTTGTAAGTAAATTTAACGTTCAATACATGCTGGTCCAAACTGACCACATCTGCATCCGTTTCGACTATTCACCGTCGTCAAAAGATATTCCGCAGTGCTTCTGTCAAAAACATTTCTGTCTGCCTGTATCAGACCATCAGTGTCTATCTCGTCTGACTTCTTCAGACGTCTGATCTGATCAATCGATCTGTCTGATCTCGATCGACTCGACTAATTGCTTCAAGAAACCTCTGCCCTATATATCCGAGAATGGACAGTTCCGGAAACGCCCCCGGATATGCAAATCAGATGCGTACGCATTGAGAACTGATTTGCATGAAACCTCATGTTGAAAAACGTCACGGTTCACGCCGGTGAACGGGAAGAGTCGTTCATATTAAATTTGCATAAACGCCCGTTCACGGGAACGTGAATCGCGATGTATTGATTATTTCCAACACGGCTAACGGTACATTTAATGAAGTAGCTGTCTATCTCAGCTACGCGCGCAAATTACGGCTAACGATGTAATTCATGAAGTAGCTGTCGATCACACGTCTCCGTTATGCGCTCAAGTCATAACTAATAGTTCAGTTCATTAAGTAGCTGTCTATCGCATACCTCAGCTACATGCATAAATCGTGGTTACCGGTGCAGTTCATGGAGTAGATGTCGATCGCACGCCTTCGTTACGCGCGCAAGTCATGGCTAACGGTGTAGTTGATATAGCAGTTGTCAATTGCACACCTCAGCTACGCGGCCAAGTCACGGCTAACGGTACAGTTGATGAAGTAGCTATCTATCTCAGCTACGCGCGCAAGTTACGGCTAACGATATAGTTCATCAAGTGGCTGTTGATCGTACGTTTCCGTTACGCGCGCAAGTTATGACTAACGGTGCAGTTCATGAAGTAGCTGTCAATCGCACACCTCAGCTACACGCGCAAGTTATGGCTAACTCATTAAGTAGCTGTCAATCGCGTTTCCGTCCGCAATGCGGGCACACGGGTACAGCTGCTGTGTATAAAAGGAATTGTCTTTTATTAGCGGGTGCATGCAATCCACGTACGATATATGCAATAACGGCAATTCTACTGCATGTAATAACTGTTGGAAAATTTAAAATTTGAAGATAGCAAAGCACGCACTGTCAGAGTCAATAAGTGTTGGTTGGGTTATGAAAGTACACAAGTCCAGTTTTAAAGAAAAACTTCGTTCACTTTATTTGGTGAAAAACACAACTCGGCATATTACACGTACCTGGTAATTTTCCATGCCGTAAAACATCAAAAATATACTATGTACAAAAGATTTTAGTTGTAAATGACTAGACAGAGATTCCTTGAAGCATTTGGTAGTAAGTTACTATACTACCTCTATCACTTGCGTGTATTTCAGCCACCATCACTTGGCAAAGGGAAACCAAAGGATAGAACATCAGGAAAATATTTAAAGCGGCTTCCGAACGTTTGTAAGTAAATTTAACGTTCAATACATGCTGGTCCAAACTGACCACCTCTGCATCCGTTTCGACTATTCACCGTCGTCAAACGATATTCCGCAGTACTTCAGTCAAAAACATTTCTGTCTGCCTGCATCAGACCATCAGTGTCTATCTCGTCTGACTTCTTCAGACGTCTGATCTCGATCGACTCTTTCGACCTTCTCATTTGCTTCAAGAAACCTCTGCCCTATATATCCGAGAATGGACAGTTCCGGAAACGCCCCCGGATATGCAAATCAGATGCGTACGCATTGAGAACTGATTTGCATGAAACCTCATGTTGAAAAACGTCACGGTTCACGCCGGTGAACGGGAAGAGTCGTTCATATTAAATTTGCATAAACGCCCGTTCACAGGAACGTGAATCGCGATGTATTGATTATTTCCAACAATCGGCCCCCTCATGCAAATCCTTAAGTCTCAATGCATATGCAAAAGAAAACTTACTCTGAGAAACCAAGGTATATCAATAAACACCAAGGCCCCCAGTATCCTATCAAACATATAATGAAGGAAAAAATTTAAAGTATTATATCATTATTAAATTTAAAATAAAATGCATAAGTACTTATAGCATCTGAAAAAAAATAGTTAAGTATTGTCGACAATATTGTAACAACAACATTTCACATCAAGTAGAAATTTATATACAACACAACTTCAATGCTTAAGTATCAGCATTCAAAAATTGAAATTTTAGTTTAAATTTAATTATAAGTATCCAAAATTTAAGTATAAGCACATTATCATATTAAACAAGTCAACTTTAAAAGATTAAGATTTTGTATAAGCATAGAATTTAAGTTTACTTTAAATTTGAGTATAAACACTATAATTCAAAAAGCTTAAAAAAATTTAGTCTATTAACACAATATAAGTATACATAATTAATACTATTAGACTGCATTGATATACCAAATATTTAAAAATACATGATGCAAGTAATTAGATAATAAAATTCCTTTATCAAAACTTTCAACACATACTTTTTACCAAGTTGAAAAATACAAAATTTTATACACAAGCTATTATTTAGCATCATGCGGGTCATGGAAAATGGATGTATATACAAAGGTGTAAAGTGAAAAAGATTCAATATCACAAAAATTTATACTCAAGATATACTATCTTATATCAATGAGGTTTAAGATAAACAATAATGTATATATATGACATCTTTTAAAAAAAATTCTCAAGTTGTAAATTCAATTTAGTATTTAAAATTTTCTTTAGACTAAACATTTAATCTCAAAAAGTTTTGATTTAGTTTTTAAAAATTTTATTACAAAATTTAAGTATTATTTCCTTAGTCATTGGTTTAGTAAAGTGATCTGCTAAGTTATCTTTACTATTTACAAATTTAACATTAAAAGATTCATTGACTATTAAATTTCTTAGGAAATGATATCTAACATCAATATGCTTAGTTCTATTGTTTTCAATTGGAGAGTTAGAAAAATTAATGGCTGCTTGGTTGTCGCTAAAAATAACACTGTTACTTTTATTAAAGTTTAACCCAAGTAAATGACATTCTTCAATTATGTTTTGTACCCATACCATTTCCTTAGCGGCTTCAGTTAGTGATACGTATTCAGCTTCCATGGTTGATAAGCTGACACACTTATGTTTAAAGGTATGCCAAGAAATAGGTACATTGTCAATAAAGAGTATCATGCCTCCAAGTGAAACACGGTCATCTCTGTTTGCAGCAAAGTCAGAATCTGAATAACCATTCAATTTTAACTCCTGAATGTTAGATAAATTCAACATATAGTTTTTAGTCTTTTCAACATATCCTAAAAGTCTTAACAATGCATCCCAATGCTTAATTCCAGGGTTTTCTTGAAATTGAGATAATATATTGATGGCGTAACAAATATCAGGTCTAGTCCTACTAGATATAAAAGCCAAACACCCTATTAAGCTCCTGTAAGGAAAACTTTGCATTTGCTTTATTTCTTCACTTGTCTTTGGACAATCTATTTTACTTAGAATATTCCCTTTAGAAATGGAAAGTGAAGTAACTGGATATTTATACTGTTGAAACATTTGACATACTTTATCTATATACTGACTTTGATGTATAAAAAATTTATTGTCACACTCTTTAAATTCCACGCCTAAAAGTTTTCTAATTTTTCCTAATACCTTGATATCAAATTCTATGCTAAGTAATGAAACAATGTGGTCTATGTCCCTTTGATATTTTGAGAAGAGAATTATGTCATCCACATAGACTAGCATAAGAACTTTGCTATTGTAAATATATGCACAATTACACCATTGAAGTTTTAAAAAATTTAATTCTTTTAATTTGGTGTCAAGTTCATTAAACCATTCTCTTCCACTTTGATGAAGACCATAAATGGCTTTCTTCAACAAACAAACATAATCAGGCTGTTCCTGATTGACATAACCTTGAGGCTGTTTCATATATACCTTTTGACTCAATTTAGCATAGAGATAGGCAGATTTGATATCTAATTGGAAATGCATCCAGCCAAGCATGCATACGAAAATTGAGAAGAATGCTCTAATTAAGTTGAAGTTAACAACAGGGCTAAAAACTTCATCGTATGATTCTCCCTTTTTCTGACCATACCCCTGGGCTACCAAACGAGCTTTAAACCTCTTGATTTTCCCTTTCTCGTCTTTCTTAATGGTGTAGACCCATCTACTGCCTATATGCTTTTGTGAGGTGGATGCAGGAACTAGTTCCCAGACACCCCTCTCTTGCATTACGGCCATTTCTTCATCCATAGCTTTACACCATTTTTCGGACTGGGAAGATTTAATAGCAGCCTTGTATCCTTTTGGTATATTTATTTCAATATTGCTTGCTTCTGGTCTGCCTCTGACCCTTTTAAGACCTTTATTTTCCCGAAAATTAAACAGTTGCTGATCAAATTGTATATTCCTTTTATCACAATATTTCTTAACATCATTGTGCGACCTCAGCCTTTTATTATCTCCTTGAGCGTAATAATACACATCGGTTCTACTCCCAACGGGTCTTGGAACCGTCTTTCGCTGCCAAGCAATATCCGAGCAAGGAGTCATACTGGAGTCAGCAGGAGAGTCCGTTTCCTCACTGGATTCAGACGGATCGTCACCAGTGTCTTCACTCTCTCCTGCCCCCCCATCAGACTGCTCTCTCGGATATTCCCCGTCGGAGTATTCTGAAAGGTTATCTCTTGATATCCCTAAGGAGATATTTCTGGGACAAATTGGGTCCAGGATGCCTTCCACTACATCACCCTCATCAAACCTCACATTGCAGGTCTCAATTGTTCGTTTCTCTCCTGACAAAAATATCCTATAGCCCTTAGTTTTAGTAGCATAGCCTACCATCACCCCTTCTGTAGCTTTCATGTCTAACTTCTTTCTGAGCTGACTGGGTTTGCCTACATATGCTCTAGGTTCTAAGATGTTTGACTGAAGGTTTTCTACCACTGTAGAGTTCATGTGGAGTTTTTGTCTTAAATTTGTGACATATTCGATTTTTAGTGTATGCAAAACACAATACAGCTTCCGCCCAGAATCTGTCATGCAATTTGCTGTCGTTCAACATGGCTCTAACACAGTCAAATGCGGTTAAGTTGAATCGCTCTGATACTCCATTTTGCTGTGGGGTATATGTGTTAGTCCTCTCAGCCTTAATACCGATATCCTTCAGGTAATTTTTGAACTTATCATGGCAGAATTCCATCCCATTATCCGTCCGGATACATAGAATTTTAGTACCTAACTGCCTTTCTTCTCTGGCCTGAAACTCTTTAAAATGTGAAAATACTTCTGACTTCTGTTTCATGAGGTAAACAAAAACTTTTCTACTATAATCATCTGTTATAGTTAAGACATACTTGTTCCCACCATATGAGGCTGTGGGTAAGGGACCACACACATCCATGTGTAACAATTGCAATGGTTTAGTGGACCTTATCCTACCGGTGGGTTTATATGATACTCTCCTAGACTTAGCCAATTTACACGATTTACAATTTAACTTTTTGTATTTAAGCCTAGGAAGTCCGTTTACGGCAGAAACTTTGCTGGTTTGGAGAAGATATTCAGCGTTTATGTGGCAATATCGTTTATGCCAAAGACAGTTTGTACTATTAAGTTCAGTTGCTGAACTGCTAGGCTTAGATATTGAACTATTCACATTTCTATTCTGCTTAGTTTTTGTTTTGTCAGATTTAAATTTAGTTTCTTTAAGATTAGGTGCTATTTTTACTTTGTCTATTTTTCTGGAAGCACTAGGATCCCTATCCTTGGATTTCTTATCCTTTTTGTGTTTCTTGTCTCCATCTCGATCCCTATCTTTAGATTGACGGTTTTCTACGTTATGTTGTTCCTGGGTACTATACTTAGGTTTTAAAAAATATAACCCATCCTTTCTTTTTGCATAAAAGAATTTCTCCCCTTTAGGTGTAAAAAACCATAGAACCCCATTAGCTCCATTAAAACTAAAATTTTGTTCCTCAAGAACAGATGCAGCTAATAAATTTCTCCTAAGTTTAGGAGAATACATAACATTTTCCAATTTGATAATACTTTGCTTATCCTTAAATTGGACATACATTTCCACCGTCCCGATAGCCTCAACTGGACTTTCGACATCCCCTACTGCTAGCGACATTGAAGTGCCTTTGCACTCATTAAATTTTGAAAATAACTTAATGTTATTACAGAAATGTCGCGTAGCAGCAGTGTCTACTACCCAGCTGAGTCTATCGCTAGGATCGATTACAGTATTAGCCTCAATCTGTGGAGACCCAAGAAATTCCACAATACTAGATCCATTATTTCTACTGCAATTAGATTTAGTATGACCTAGTTTGTTACACTTAAAACACTTAATTTTACTTTTAGAAATATTTACATTATGACTAGAAGTATTTACATTAGACACATTATCAGATACATTTGGAAGTTTAGACACTTTTACTCTATTTACAAATTTCTTAGAAGTAAAATATGCAGAATTTGAACTCACAGTTTTGGAAAAGTCACTTGCTTGCTGCCTCAGCCGGCTCTCCTCCGCTGCTAGCTCTGCTTGTATTTTGCTGAGCTTGAAGTCCGAGTCATTCCATCGATATATAATTTGAACGATACCTCGGAATTCTTCCGGAAGGTACCGAATCGACTGGAATGCTACATATAGGTCTTCAATGGGGTGTTTCGCGTCTTTAAGCCTCGTCACGGCCTTCCGCAGTCTTGAGCAAAAAATGTCAACAGGCTCGTCTGGCTCCGGCCGAACGTCGAAGAACTCATCTAGTAATCTAACCAGGTTGGCTCTGGAAGGCGCTTGAAAATGTTCTTTCAAGGTATTCCATACTTGACTAGGTTCGTCGGTGACGTTTATCAACTCCTTGTATTCCGAGGATAAACTTTGATAAATGATGGCGAGCGCTCGGTCTTTCCGGCGATAAAAATCATCGTAGTCGCGGCAACTTGCATCTTCCTCGATAGGCTTAGCACTTCCATCTACGTGTCCGAAACATCCTTCTCCCTTGAGGACGAATGAGATGTCGGTACGCCAGGTGACGTAGTTGTCCCGCGTCAGCAACTCCGTTCTACTTGCCTCCATGGCCACTCGTAGTTTTGAAGAAGCAGAAGCAAAAGTTCTTGTACACTGTTTACGTTTATACTGTTGCGTTTCGTTGTTCACACGAACTTCAAAATGGTGCCAGGTGCGGCCCCCATCTGAACACTGGAACGATTTCTTTAAAGATACTTGCACTTATGACTCTATTGGGCGTTGAACTGGCCCCGTAACCGTTTCTCTTGGAAAATTTAAAATTTGAAGATAGCAAAGCATGCACTGTCAGAGTCAATAAGTGTTGGCTGGGTCATGAAAGTACACAAGTCCAGTTTTAAAGAAAAACTTCGTTCACTTTATTTGGTGAAAAACACAACTCGGCATATTACACGTACCTGGTAATTTTCCATGCCGTAAAACATCAAAAATATACTATGTACAAAAGATTTTTAGTTGTAAATGACTAGACAGAGATTCCTTGAAGCATTTGGTAGTAAGTTACTATACTACCTCTATCACTTGCGTGTATTTCAGCCACCATCACTTGGCAAAGGGAAACCAGAGGATAGAACATCAGGAAAATATTTAAAGCGGCTTCCGAACGTTTGTAAGTAAATTTAACGTTCAATACATGCTGGTCCAAACTGACCACCTCTGCATCCGTTTCGACTATTCACCGTCGTCAAACGATATTCCGCAGTGCTTCTGTCAAAACATTTCTGTCTGCCTGCATCAGACCATCAGTGTCTATCTCGTCTGACTTCTTCAGACGTCTGATCTCGATCGACTCTTTCGACCTTCTCATTTACTTCAAGAAACCTCTGCCCTATATATCCGAGAATGGACAGTTCCGGAAACGCCCCCGGATATGCAAATCAGATGCGTACGCATTGAGAACTGATTTGCATGAAACCTCATGTTGAAAAACGTCACGGTTCACGCCGGTGAACGGGAAGAGTCGTTCATATTAAATTTACATAAACGCCCGTTCACAGGAACGTGAATCGCGATGTATTGATTATTTCCAACAATAACGATATACACGCTGCGCGGGCACATGCAATCTGCATAGATTTGAAATAGCTGTCAATCGTGTTCCAGCCCACTACGAGGGTTCAAGGCTAACAGATAAACACTTTTCCCAAAATAAATTGGCTTTTATTAGCATTATTTACTTTAAGCCCGCCCGCTGCGCGGGTGCATGCAATCCTTGTACATTACATGCAATAACTACTAACTTACCAGCTAGATTTTTGCTCTTATGGCCGTAATTTATTTTACAATTCTTCAAAAATTTTAAATGTGATTTTGATCTTTTTGGATTCTTTTTTTTTTTTAATTATATTAAGATTTTCTTTTTTTGTTTATATAAAGTTGTTTGAAAACTAAACTAACATTTTTCTAACATACATATATATAGTGTGTATGTATGTATATATTTACACAAAAAATACCTGTGATAAAGTGGCCACTGGATACTAAGTGATAATTT
Source organism: Amaurobius ferox (assembly GCA_951213105.1). Lineage (NCBI taxonomy): Eukaryota > Metazoa > Arthropoda > Arachnida > Araneae > Amaurobiidae > Amaurobius > Amaurobius ferox. Next base: position 1,667,665 of record OX578154.1, read on the forward strand.
GAATTTTTAAGTCTACAGAGCATTAAAATGAAATAGGAAAAATATTCAAAAGATTTCCTTTTTCTTTCAATGATGTTTGTTTTTTGTATCAATTCTTCTTTAATTAATGAAAAGAACGGTAATTAAACAGTACTAATAATAGAAATAATAAAAATTAGCTCCTAAAATTTACCTAAAATTTTGAAAAAAAATCCTTAAATTCCTACCTAAAATTTTTAGAAAATCTGCTATGATCCCTGTCAAAGTTTAATTGAACAGTTTAAACCATCAGATGTTTTTAATGCTGAGAAACTGGTCTTTTTTACCAACTTTTGCCTGAAAAATCATTTGCATTGAAAGGCGAACCTTGTAAAGGGGGAAAACATTTCAAAGTCAGGTTAACGGCACTTCTTTGCTGCAATATAGACGGGTCAGAAAAAGGAAGATTTTAGTTATAGGAAAATCAAAATACCCACGAAGTTTCAAGAATTGCAAAAATCTACCCGTAATATACCGGAACAATAAAAAGGTCTGGATAACTTCCATAATTTTTGAAGAATGGCTGAAAGGGTTTGATGATGGAATGTCAAAAAAGGGTAGACACAGTTTGCTTTTGCTTGATAACTGCACTGCTCATACTACTAATATCAAACTAAAAATATTACAGTGTATCGCTTTCCACCGAATGTTACATCAAAACTTCAGCCTTTAGATATGGGCATAATAAAACGCATGAAAGTGTATTACAGATCTTCGATTAATCGATGTGTTCTTTTGAGTCTAAAAACTGATCTGCATTTTGTTACGGACATTAAAATTGCTTGCCAATTTTTGGATGATGCCTGGCATTTGCTTCAACTGAAAACCATCCAAAACTGCTGGAAACATGCAGGATTTTTAGAAGGACTTGGGGACACAGATTTCATTTCTGATCCTGCAGAAAGTTCCCTGTGGAAAAATTTACAGGAAAAGGGAAGTTTAGGTGGAGATGTTACTTTTGCTGATTGTTGATAGCGATTGCAACATAGAAATTGAAGCACAAGAAACAGACGATGACATTATTGCAGCAATGTTACAAAAATGCTTCTGATGATTCCGAAGAGGAAAACATTGAAATTGAAGTAAATAGACAATTAGTGACATCAAAATCTGCCATGGACAGTCTTCAAAATTTGCGTGCGATCTTCGAATCCCGTAACATTGACTGCTGTGATAATTTAAGTGCTCTGGAAAAAGAATTATGCAAATGTGTTGTAAATTCAACTGGTCAAAAGAAAGTTACAGACTTTTCTCTTATATAATAAAGTTTTAGCCTTTGTGTGAAAATTCTTTTGCTTTAGAACATGTCTATAAGTCCATTTTTTTATTATATTGGATGTAATGAATTATTTTCAGTGTCCCATGCGACTTCGCTATATGCGGGCTTGACTGTATATATATATATATATATATATATATATGATGGTGCCCTCTATTTGCAATCTTTACAATTAAAATGTTACTATATGGCATTTTTCTATTGAATAGGAAATATTAGCAAAGTTATGAAATTTCAACTGTCTATTTTATAAAACTATCAAAACCTTTATTGTCTTTTAATAGTGTATACAGGGTGTCTCACAGAAGGTAAACAGTGAAACAATTTTGAATCATTAGTTATAAACCCATAGTTCCAATTGCAAAAATGCTTTAAATAAGTTATGAAATAGTAATTTAAATGCTTTTCTGTATTTCTGTAAAAAGTTAAGAAAATTAACTTTCTTGATCTAGGGACTGTATAAAAAAAAATCAAATTACAAAAATGTTACCCAAACAGTATTTAGTTAATCTGAAGAAAAAATTTGGTTGTAATATGATCCAATTTGACATAATTATCATAGATTAAAATTTTCATTGGAAAATAGCGGAGCATCCACAAGTCAACAATTGGTAGCAAATAGTTACTAAATCTTTTACCACTTCTTCAACTTTATATAATGCAGATATTTTAGTAAAGCTATTACATCACCATTATATCAATTCACAGTTTGTATTTAAGCATCTATGCAGGGTTCCCACTAAGTTAGGAAAAGAGGGGGAGAATTTCTCTCCTTCCAGAAAATTTTGGGAGAGTTTTTTTATCATAAAGAGAGAAACTTAAAATTTCATTTTTTATTTTACCATGCTAATTTAGAAAGTAATAAAAAAGGAAGCATTAACTATAACTCATATTCTTCAACATTTAAATTTTTTAATTCTTAAAACTAACATTCTTTTAACATTCTTTTTAAAAATAATTAGGAGTCGTTTAAGTATTAAGTAAGCACATTTTTGTTAATTTTATACCTCCCCCCCACACACACTTGTTAGCAATAATACTCAAATTCCTGACTTCCCCCATGCTTACGTTATGATTTTATTTGCTTGTAATAACGTCTACATGGATTATTTTAAGTAAAATGACTCACATGCGAATTTACGAATTTTTTGTCTGTAAACTCCAAAAGTCGAGGGCCGACTGTATTTACTTTATATTTTGATTTTTAAAATCATTTTATGATCAATTTTCATGCAGCAATAGCAATTAAAAATTTTAACGATTTTTGATCGCCGAGGGCGAATATCGACAAAAACTATTTCACTAGGCAAATAGAATTAGGTAATAATTTTGACTTGATGTTTGAAATTGGATTCTTTTTCTTGTATTTTTTACAAAACTTGCAGAACATAGGGTTGCATCGTCCTTTTGTTCGATCTCAAGCCAATCATGTGATTTTAGCCATTTTGTTTGAAAAGTGTCGACTTTTTTCTTTTTGTTTTCAAAATAGCTCTTTATTTCATAAATAATACGTTTGCAAAATAATTTTTCTGCATAAAACGAGAAACAATTACAAACACTGTAGTCGATGCAAAAAGATTGGAAAAGTGGGAAATATTTTTCAAATTAAACGAGGTATGCCGAGGATCACGTACAAATGCAGATTTTCATGATGCTGCTGCAAAATAACCCTTCATTTTATTAATAATACTGTAGAAAAATGGTTTGGTTTTCATTCTTTGTATATTAAATGAAATAATTATAAAAAAAATCAGTCGATGCAAATATATTGTAAAAATGGCAAAAAGATATTCATTGGTCATCTCCCCTCAGAAACTGTGGGGATCGCCGTATGCGAGCGTCGTTTACGCATTCGTGGAGAAACAGATTTTCAGATGTAAGAAGGTAATGTCTCTGATAAAAAATTCGTGGCTTTGTTCAAATTTTGCGATATTTTTGGGGCATATAAGACCAATTTCACGACATTTTCGGGATTTTTGTAACTTGTAGACATACTGTGTAGGGGGAAAAGGATTTTCGGCCGAGGAAAGAAGAAAATTTCTCGAACAACACACGAAAATTGCGGGAAGTACTCGGAAAGAACATAATTCAAATCCGTCAAAGAATCTTATTAAAAAAAAAAGCAACATTTTATTTGATCGAATTTGCAACCCACGTAAGCGTGGGAGACACTTATAGTTTTCTATAAAATATCTCTCTAATTAGAAACACGTAGTACTTTTAGTGTGCCCAAATCGTGATTGACTGCGATTCACACGAGGCTACGGAATCGTGGTCCGCGACCGTGCGGCAATTGGCCCACGATTCGCAGCAACGAGGCGACTGATCACGATTTGCGGTCGCGAAGCAATCAGCCCAATCTACCAGCCGCGGGGCGCCGGGGACTGAAAGGATTCTGGAGAAATTTCGGTCGCCAAAAATGGCGACATGACCACCGCGAATCTGCATCTCTAGTCATCGGATTTCTTGATATCCAATTTGAAGGAAAAAATAATTTTAGACCGGAACTGGAGGGAGAGAAATTCTCGCGCAGCCTAAATTTTTACGTGAGATTTTTTATGGATTTTGCGAGAATCTTGCGAGTTCGCGCTGAAATGGGACCCCTGCATCCATGTAACTCTGGTACCTAACTAGAGTTTGAATTATGGTGTTGATCAGTAATGCTGATCTCTGTGAGATGATTTTGATTTACCGCAAATGAAACCAATCTCCTAGTGATACAGTGAGGGAATGCTATCACGTTTCCCATATAGCTGGTATACTTCTACAGTTTATTCTGTGGCTTGTATATCGATTACAATCAACATATTCATTTCATTGTCAATATGGCTCAAGAAGATGAGTACGAATGGAAAATGATGAAATAGATATTTTAGCTATTTCTCATGCTATTCACATGCGAGTGTCTAGGCTGTAAATACTGAATATCTTCCTTAGTCTATTCATTTCTATCACCAGTCTAACTTGAACCTATCACCTGCTGTACAGAATGCAAGAACCCTTACCGATTCGTCTATAAAAGCTGTCATTCTGGTGCAAAAAGTGCAGTGAAAGAAATGTTAGAAATTTATAGAGTCAACTGAAAACAGTGATTTTTAATTATGCTAGTTGATTTCAGAAATTGAAGGCATGCTTATTTTTCCATAGATTTTGTCAGGAAAATATCTAATAGACTGGCAAAATCACAATTATCTGTTTTATTTACCTTATTTGAGTAATAAAATAACTTCTAACTAGTATCATGTACCTGTCTTTATTAGTTTAAGGAAACAAACCATGGGAATTTTTTTTTAAAACCTTATTAAATGATTTCTGTGCATCAATTCAATTTGTGAATGACCCCTGGATTCATGAACTTTGATAATAAAGCATATTCAAAAGTCATGAGAAAGTTGTGAGTCAAAATTTGGCAATTTATTTTGTGCTAAATTTGAATTTTGATATCCAAATTTTTCTTTAGTATGACTAAATGAAGTATTGACAAGATTTTTTTAATTTACCTATTTTCACTTGACCGGCTGTATAAAAAGTTAATATTTATATACTTTTTTACAAAACACATCATTTAAATTGATATTTCATAACTTCCTTATTTAAAGCATTTTTGCAATTGGAACTACGTATCTACAACTAATGGTTCAGAAAATCTTCCACTGTTCACTTTTTGTGAGACACCCTTTATATAAAATAAAGTAAGTTATTTAGAATGTCAAATTCAAAAAATTGATCTAAAAAAAAAGGGTAGATTTGTGTAACCTTCCTATCTCTATGGGAAATATAAAAATTATAAAAGTCGGAACGCAGGAAGCAAAATTTAAAAAGAAATTAAATAGTTAAATTTATTAAAATCTTTAGCAAAATGTAAAATCTCTTTGCAAAACAATTCTTTTAACTGAAATGTAAAACTTGTCTTGATCATGGAAAAACAAGTGCAATTCACGATTCCTCAGAACAAAATTCAACTCATAAATTCATTTGAATGACTCACTTCATTCTCGGGTATGAATCATGGCATTTTTCCGGCATGTGTATCATGCAAATCGGTTGATCGACGTGTATGCAAATAATTTGCATATCCAAGGATGTTTTCAGTCATGTTCATGTTCCGGGAAGGTCTATCTCATCCTCTGACATATAGGACACAACCTGATGCAGTGGTTATTCCATTCCATTCCATTTGGAAATAGTTATTTTGGGATTTGGTATTCAATCTAATCAGCGGCAGTTGTTAACCAACAGTTTATCTTTGAAGGAGTTCCTGTAGCGATGATGATGTTTGTCATTACGATGTAATCATGTTCTGATCGACTGTTGATCATATCAACGTGGTGTAGCAAGTAATAAAGGTATGATTTGTGGCTATTTTAGGCTGCTTTAAAAGTACTTCAGTTTCTCCTTCAAGTTAAACATGGCTGTGTAAAGTTATCCGATAGCATGTCACCATAACATGGTGGAGAAATACACGTGGAAGTACATGCTATTTTAGGCAAATAAATTTATGCCTAACTTGTTAACTACTGCATGTTGGGCCTATGTGTGTTTAACTGTAACATAGGCAATAAAAGATCAAACTGTATTTAGATTTGTACCATACTGATTGCCAGCTTCAAGGAAGTGTATTTGGTAAAGATTCTGAAAAGAAATTCAGTCTGCATTTTTCAAACATTTATTCAGAAAAATCTTTGATAAGTTCTCACTTACTTGAGATTTTTCAATTAGTTATTTTTGGCAGCATAATTCACTAATAACATGAATCAAATCCTCTTGCCATTAATCACAATAGCACAGTATTTGAACTCAGGCGCTTCAGATTGTTAGACAATGTTTATACTGACCGTATCATAAATTCTATGAAAAAATTCAGTAGTATAATAATTATATGCTTGTCCAATTTTCACACTAACCCTTTTACAAATATTGCAATTTGGGGTAAAATTGGATAGTATTTAATTCATATAGAAAGCTTCTGAAACAAAGAATTTTGCAAATAGGTTACATAGATTCTTAAAAATGAATTGATAAAATAAGAGCTTGTATTTTAAATATATAAATTTTAAAAGTTTCAAAACATTTTCATAGATGAAACGTCTTTGTGGGAGCTTGTAGTGGAACTTCAAGGTACTTTTGGAACATTCTCTTCAGTATCTGTCACAGAAAGTGACATTTCATCGCAGCAAGTACAAGGTGCAGTAGAAGCTAAAGAGTTAGATAGACCTTCAAAGCCTGAATCGGAAAAATCTCTTCATGAAATTCCGATGAATGACATAATTGATAGACTCGGGATATTAATAGAATCTGCTGCTGATTTTTTTATTTTCAAAGGTATAATAATTTGACTACATTATATGTAAACTACACTTGTATAATTTGTAACATCAAAACTTCTGTTCCATTATTATATGTCGCTGTTTTTCTTTGTTATGTTTTGATATTATATTTGAATATTATATTGAATGCAAATGAATTAATCTCTAGGGTCTTTTAATTGGTGGCAAAAGTTTTGCCATCATTTTGATTTCAAAATTTTGTATAAAACATATATTTTTGAGGATTCACTATAGATATAGAGTTTAAATGAGGACTGATATGATCAAATTCTAGAAAATGAGGGGGGGGGGGGGGTATTAAGGATTTCCATTTACTGTTCAAATATTTTTATTTTATTGGGACCATTAATTTTTCAAGAATGGTTATAAATAGAGCTTAGATAATAACTAATATGGATTCAGCATCAAATTGTGGACAAGGGAGGTTGGTTCACTAAGCGTTTTCACTTCCACTTAAAAAGTTGTCTTTTAAACATCTATTTCTCAATATTAGCTATAAATATAGCTTAGATAATGACTAATATGAATTCAGCATCAACATCTGAAGGGGCTAAGGAGACTCGCTATGGATATCCACTTCCAGCTTTGGAGATGTCACTTCCTATACAAAAATTTACATTTTTCTTAAAACATTTATTTTTAAAATTGGCTATAAATAGAACTTAAATGCCAACTGATATAGATTCAGCATCAAATTTCATCAGGAATAGATCGGTTTATTAAAAATTTCCATTTCATTTCAAGAATTTTAAATTTTCGGGAAACATTTATTTCTCAGAATCGACTACTAATAGCATTTAGATAATAATATGAATTCCACATCAAGTTCCTTAGGGGGTATTTGAATTTACTAAAGATTTCAACTTTCAATTATTTTCCCTTTCAAATTCAAAATTATCCTTAAATTCCCCCACCCACACCCGAGAATTGGCTTAGAGTTAGAGTTTAAATGATGACTGATATGGATTCAGCATCAAATTCTGGTGTGGGTAGAGGGGGATAAGCTCACTAAGGATTTCCACTTCCGGTTTTGAAATTCCAAAGAAATTTACATTTACCTTACATCATCTATTTCTCAGGATTAGCTATAGATGGATCAGGATTAGCTATAGATGGTGACATATAGATTCAGCATCAACTATTGGAGAGAGTAGAGAGGTTTTTCTGAGTTTCCACTTCTGGTTTCAGGGATGGCATTTTTGATTTTTCTAAAAATTTATATGTCTGTACGAAATAAATGTACTAAAGAATATAAAAATGCTTAATAGTTCCTTCAAAAATGAAGTGTCCACACCACTTGTTACCATAAAAAAGCTCCTTCATAAATTTCTTGTTATTATTACTTTTGTGTTCAATATTATATTCATATTTACAGATAATCATTCAATTTTTGTAGATCGTGGTGTTCATATCAGTAAAACTGAGAAAGAATTCTTCAAGACCTTCTTTGAATTTATTGTTGAAGGTGTCACTATCACTATGGTAAATCAACTTATTTTTAATTGTCTTTAACACTTATAAATTTGAAACTAAAATATTAAAAAAAAAAGAAGTGTGGAAAAAAAATTAGTGATAACACTAATACACCTTCTTATAGATGCCAGCAGCAGTACCTGGCTCTGCTAGTAGTATGTGTATAAAGGAACATGTGCACATTTGTATAAGGTCACAATACTGGGAGACTCAAGTATTAATTATTGAAGTTGTATTGTCAAATGGAATAGACCAAATTGGAGCAATGTGCATAAATCAAATAGGATTTAGTGCAAATTAAATTAACTGGAATGTAGTTCAACTTGACTTTCTCATACCATAATAATTTTTTTCTTCAAATTTTACAAGAAATTTGAAACATCAGTATTGTGGGTCCAAATGATTACAACTAGAGTGTGTTACCCTTCACTTTAAAGGGCTTGAGAAAATCTTTTGATTGATACCATACTTGACAATGTATACTCCCCGGGGTATACCTTAATGTCATGAACAATAAAAACTTTGTATCCTGGCTATTTTTCACAACAATGATTGAAACTATTAAGTTTTATGATCATTGAGCTGTAAATAAATACTTTTATGCATGATTATGTCCAATTTTGTTCTATGCTGCCATATTAAAAAAATATATAATTTCGAATCCATTTCGAAGTTTTCACTTGAATTTAAAAAAATAATTCTATCTAGTTCTAGATTTTTAAATAACATAACTGGATATAAAGTTTCATGAAAATCCGTTAATATTTGATTCGTTATTGTGTACACAAGAAATGGACCACAAACAGACAGACTGACATCACTTCAAAATTAGTCAAAACGTGTTCAGGAGATCTTAAAACATATGTTAGCTACAAAATCTCAAATTCGAAAATTTTTGTGAAAACAATATATTACATAGTATGAGAAAGTAAAAATGTTGATAAATTTTGAGGGGAAAATGATAGAAAGTCTAAGGTAATGCACCCATTTTCTTGCATAACAATTGATGATACGACTCTGCCTTGAAGAATATATTTGCTTGATGGGAATAAGACATGCTTCAGTATGTTTATATTCTCCCAGCAAGAGTCTCTATAACTTGAATTTCTTTGCAAAGTTGAAAAAATAACCTACAAGGAAAGCACTTTTGCACAAAAGACAATATCATACTGACAATAAAGTGCTATGCTGCAGACATCACCAAAAATGGTTCTGATGATTGTGATTATTAATTCACGTGTATACTTGAAGCATGGAGTTAGAGGAGGAGATAAAACTCCTATGGATGAAGTGCTTGAAAATGCCATAACACTTTGAGAATTATATTGAGGTGTCGTTAGTGTTATTAAAGTGCCCTTTGTTTCCATTTGACACAATAGAGAGGCATAGTATTGAGTATATATATTTTTTATTATTTTTAAATTAAAATTTCTTCATTATCAGTATAATGAATCCGTATTTTGTCACTGTTGTAGGACAGGGTTCAGAATATAAGGAGATAAAAATAAGGTGAAAGGTAACATAATTTTGAATACTTAAGAATATTCCTTATTGTTTCAGTTCTAATTGGCATTGCACTACTCATTTAATTCTTAAAAATTAACAGTTTAAATAAATATTTTAAGCCTTTCACCATAAAAATACATACAATTCAAGGGTGCTTATATTACCACAGTGCCACCTGAATTATTGTCTCATAATATTGGCATTTTCTCAGTATAGAATTTTCACTTCGTACCTTTACTTTTATGCCAGAATGTTGTTAATATGGCGGGCAATTATATTGAACAGATACATTGCCTCTTGTTCATGTAAATAAATCCAGTTTTTTTTTTTAAAGGTGTTACCAATAATTTATATCTAACCGTCTTATATTGACTACATTAGATTACTAGAAAATGTTTTGGTCATCGGTACCCCTAAAATAATGAAATTTCAATAACTATGTTTTGCCTTTTTTCATATATCTATCTGCAATTGGGCAAAATTTCATTTATATATCTCTTCAAAAAGTGCATTTTGAATTAATTTCATGATTCAACAACTTTTGCTTTACAGCACTTCATTAGAAGCAATATGTTAAAAAAAAAAATTTCTGTCGAACACAATTCATCTAATTACTACATTTTTAATATATCTCATTTAGAAATTCTATTTATACAATTTAAATATTTAAAAACCATGATATTTTTTCAATGCTGCTAATGGCCTATTATTTTTCTGAAAGTAAAGTTTAAAAATTATGTTTCACTATACATATTTAGTGTTTTCAGAAATTTGTGATTTTCCCATTAGTTCTGATGGATAGTCTATATCTATAACAGTTTCAAGTCATTAAGTTGCTTGAAAATAGACATTCTGCTATACCCTTAAAATAATAAACTGTGAAACACCAAAATTTACCATTTTTATTTTTAGAATATACCCCTTTGAATTTTGGTATCTATCAAGCATCTTATAATTTATTGCAGGCTGCAAAATTTGTCTAAGTCTGCTTTGCCACACCCCATTAAAGGAATAGAATTTAAAGATTTGTTTTATCATTTATTTATGTTGTTGAGTGGTCAACCTACTTGTAAAAAATTAAATCTACTATGTATAGAAATTATATTTATACAGTCAGATGAAATTTTGAATTTGAATGTTTTAGTTTGCATCACCTCTAGCGTATTTCATTTTCCAAAAGTACAAATAATTTCATTGTCAAGTAATGATCTCACATAGACACTTTGAATTATCTATTTAAATTTGTTTCAGAATATAAACTACTTAATCTACAGCATCTCCTAAAATATATAAAATTTAAAACTTTCATTTTTTTTTGTTGTTTTGTCAAATGGCCCTTCTACAAATTGCTTGTGAATATCAGTCTATTCACACAAAACTATGAGCAACTTTACTTACGACACTACTAAAATAATAAATATTTGAAAACAACACTTATCCATGTTGATTTTATCATATCTACCTTTTTACCACATTTCTAGTCCCTAGCTTAATAAAAAAGGAGTTTTCACACAAAAATTCAAACATTTTTGCCTACTACACTGCTAAAGTAACTCATGAGAACTCATGAGAAATTGTATATGTTCCTGAAAAATTTGGACAATTCTGGAGAGAACCAGAACTAAACCTTTGTTTTGTCATTTTAAGAAATTCAAACTGCTTTTATATGGATTATCTTCTATGCTGTATTTGAAAACGAAATGTTGATTTTTAAAAATAGATTTTTATTATTTTAACATCTACTTGGATCATTTTTCTGTTATTTTTATTTATTTATTTTTATCTACTTGGATCATTTTTTTTTTTTTAACCAGTTTCTGAGTTTATTTTAGCGAAATCAAATGATAGTAGTGTATAAAATACAAGATGGCTACCGAACCTGGAACTTGGGAAAGCTTCAATGTATATCAACATTCTGGAGAAATCAGGGACTTCCTAAAAAACTGTAAAATCAGGAAAATTGTAACTTTTAAGGTAATCACAGCTTTCTTCCGACTTGTGACAATACACATGTGTAGAATTCTTTATTCACATTTCATGTGATGAGAAACAGCCTATTGGACACCTCAATAAAGAAACAAAACAACTGTATTAAATTTCAATGTTTCTCTGTGATCCCTCTCACCTTAATTGTTTTGAAAGTTGACAAGATATTTCATATGACAGGAAAAGCAGATTAATAAAATACTTTTTCTGTTTATACATAATTTTATTGAAAGAAGTGATATTTAACTACACCTGTTCCCCGATTTACACAGAAGATAGGTTCTGCACAAAGCCGTGTAAATTGAAATCTGGGATTTTGCTAAGTAAAATCGTGTAAAACGAAAATAACCCCAAAATGTGCATGATTCAGTCATTTATTTAAGTAAAACAAAAGTAAGACATCTTAGAAAACTTAAAATTATACTTAGTTTATAAAACAACAAACATATGAATGTAGTAATATAACATATTTAATTTATTTTACATTAGGAACAAAAAACAAAAAGACCCTTAAAAGTTAATTATAAGTTTAATCACTGTCATCACTTTCATGTACTATCAGTCTTTTCTTTCTGATAGGTATGATGTCACTTTCATCACTTGAGCTTTCTTGATGCGATTCTGGCTCAATGGTTGATGAATTAGGTAAGATCTCGGGTTGACAAAACTTTGTCATGAAATGGGCAATTAACAATTGCATAGATTTTTTTGCTAAATCTTTATAGACCTCTTTATATTGATTTAAGCATTTACGAAGGTCTCGCTGGAATCGGAGAGCTCGATCAACATTTGTGTCATATTGTAAGAAATGGTTGCCCAATTTTCTTCCCAAATCAAGTCTTACGCTTATGATTCTTGCTGTGAACGCAACTGGTTCAGATTGCTCTTCATCAGAATCATTGTCTTCATCATGTTTGTTTGTTTCACGAATCATGTTAATTAAATCATCTTCATTCAATTCTTTATCAGCCATTATTTCTTCAATATCTGCCTGAGCTAAATCTTCAAAACCTTCTCCTCCTGTAGTATGGGCCAACTCAGTGATCTGAGAATATTCATGCTCTATTGGTGATTTACCATTTCCACTTTCAACAACATCCGGCCATATTGCTTTCCAGCAGGCGTTGATCATTGATTGTTTGATCTGAGTGTATGACAGTCCAACATGCTTAACACAATCTAAAATTGTAAATTTCTTCCAAGCATCCATCAGAGTAAGAGATTCATCATTCTCCATTTCTTCTAAGATATACCTGAAAGTTTGCTTGATGTACAGTGCTTTAAAAGTCGAAATTATCCCTTGATCTAACGGCTGTAATAAGGAAGTTGTATTCTTTGGTAAAAAAACAACTTTTACATTTTCGTGTTGTAAATCTGGAGGATGACCTGGTGCATTATCAATTAATAGAAGAGCCTTAAAAGGCAATCCCTTTTTAGTTAAATAATTTTTGACATCTGGAACAAAGAAGTTATGGAACCATTCATTGAAAGCTATGGCAGTGACCCATGCTTTTCTATTAGCCATCCAATAGACGGGAAGGTTTTTGATATTTATGCCTTTGAATGATCATGGTGATTTTGATTTGTTAATCACCAATGGTTTCATCATATAATCGCCAGAAGCATTGCAACAGAAAAGAACTTTTATACGACTTTTCACTACTTTATGACCACTAGCTGATTTATGAGCTTTGGCTATAAAGGTTCTTACTGGCATTTTTTTCCAGAATAATCCGGACTCGTCAGCATTGAAAACCTGATCAGAAGTGTAGGAGTTAGCGGCAATGATTTCAGCAAGTTTTGCCAGATATTGTACACCTTTCATTCTCAGATTATGTAAAGAATGTCTTTGTTTGAATCTCTCGAACCACCCATGTCTTGCGGAAAAAGATACCTTCTTTTCATCGGACGAAGTCGACTGATTCTTAAGTGATTGATAAATCTTCAAAGCTTTATTTGTAACAGCATTGGTATCGATCGGGATTCGCTTTTGAGTTTGGTCTTCTATCCATATCATTAGGGCTTTTTCCATATTTTCCATTGTAACATCTCTAACATATGAAGTCGTACTCATACTGCTGCAGGTTCCAGCTGCTACACTTTTTCTAATGGAGTCTTCATTTTTTCTGATTGTCCTTATTTAGCTTCATTCATAGAGTAAAATTTAGCAACATCCGTTACTCTTTCTCTATTACGTAGACGGTCTAATATTTGAATTTTAGTTTCTAAGGAAATAACTTTTCTTTTCATTTGATTTTTCTTCAAATCCTTTGACATTATAGAACCTTAACAAATTTACGCAAACTATAAAGATGCAGGAAAAACTATAAATGTTGAAAACTTACCAGTTCAAAAGATAAATGCACAATAATATAAGCTTTGCTGCTAAAATGTTTCTGCACTATATACTTGCATGAACCAGATAGCTTTACTGTTGTGTAATACATACAGGGATTCCCCTATTACGGAGATTTCCCTATACGGGAATTCCCCTAAATGTATATATTTTACAACACCGGGAATCCCTTGTTGTTTTCATCAGTGTTACCAAAGGAATAAAATTCAAAAATGTCATCAAATCTTTGTATAGGCGTATGTGAAGCAGAATATACATTTTTATCAATTTTTTTAAATCTGTTAATTTATAAACCGTGTAAAAGCGAAATCGTGTAAAACAAGTGCCGTGTAAATCGGGGGATAAGTGTATATGAATTCTTGACTGGATTTAACATAACACTGCTGAGTTTATAGCTGAGTTTTATAGCTTATCTAGAATTTTAATGCTTGAAAAATTAATATTCTTATAACAATACTGTTCTTATATAACTCTTGCATAAATACGGTATTTTGATTATTATACACTTTTCAATGCTGAAAGTAATTACTTTTAATTATTTATTCTTAATTATCACTTTCAATGTCATTCACTTTTTTATGTGTGTTAAACAGATATTCAGTATAAGTAGTTAGTTAATCTGGAAATCAGGGAATTTTTTTATCTGAAATCCTGTAGCCTCCCTGAAAATAGCATAATTCTGGCTCTAGATATTTTTAAATAAATTTTTTCAAATGTGGAAAACTTGGTGATTTTATCATTTATACGAGCCCTGGTTGAATATATGTTACTGCTATTTAAGAAAATGGTTCTCAATTTCATTGATATTTTATACTTATTATCTTTTTATCTATTTATATATTTATATGTAATTCTATAAATATAGGCATGCATTAATTTTATCAAAAAACTAAACATTTGCATATTTAATATTCAGTGTTCCTTTTATGCTTTTTTTTTATTTTAGGATAAAAAATTAATGAAGGCTAAGAATTCTACCATTTTGTATGCTCTAAGAGATCTTTTCAAAAGACAGGTGTGTTTCTAAAACCTTTTAAAAGGAGATATAATTTATAAAACTATATCAGGTAGCTAACCCAACTTGATCACTATTTTTATTTTCTAGCTCAGTCGTCTTTTAGTATCTTCTTTTTCTCCACCTCAAGATATGTATGTCAAGACATGTGTTGCTGAAATTTTGTCGTCCCACAAATTGGTGTACAAAATTCTACAACTTGTGGTGTTTTCGACACTAAAAGTGAGTACAAACCTGCAAACACTCCAGATTTAGGTAGAATTCTTATTTCCCAGCCTTCTTCCTGTTCATACTTATAGAACCTGCTCCCATAAATTTAGAATACGCTTCCATTGTAGATAACAGTATCTATGGAACTGTTTCATACTTATTTTGTTCTTCAGTATTAAATAGTCGATGCCTGGAAGAGCAGCATAAAAACCCTATGTGTCATAATTTTGCGAGCTGCTGTCTAGATCAAGATATTCAGCTCTACCTCATTTTTAACCTAGTCCAGTCTTTAGCACTGTCATGTTCCCGAACTTGAATTCAAGAATTCTTAATCTTATGTGAGGCCCAAAATTATAAAAATGGCCCACAGTTCTGAGATCTGCTTATAATTCCAAAAAACATAAATTAAATACCAGTTTATATCAAACTGTAGTATTTTCAAAATAGCCCAGGACACTAAAATAAAACAACTAAAGGTGGGAGCCCAGGACACTAAAATAAATAGTTCAATTCATGAAATTTGAGTATTACTAATTGAGGCCGTGGGCCACATCTTAATGCTCTGGGAGCCATATTTTTGTCGTGCCTGGTCAAAATTATTCTTTTCCTCTGTTTGATGATCTTTGATATCATATTGATGCCAGTATTTTTTCTATTTAATATTTTTAAATTTTTATGTATTTTCAGATTAGAAGTTTCTTAATTTTTTTGTATGACCTTCAATCTGGTCCTCGTACTGCACTTCAAAAACAATGTCTTCTGCTGTTTACCATCGTGAGGCAGTTACTGGAAAACACAACATATTTTAGTGTGCTATATAATAAACAATCAATGGAAGATGTAAGTATCATTTTTATTTGATAGCACTTTTATTAATTAAAAAGTATATGTGTAGAATGTTTTACATTCTTACTCTTAACTTTTTTTTTATTTCTGTCAGTAGCAAGCACAATTTAGTATCTATTTATTGTATTCTCTAAAGCAGAAATCCACTATCACAGCGATTACAATCATGAATGTTTCTTCAATACTATGAATTTAATTGTGCTCAATTTAAAGAAAACCATATTTTTTACTCTTGTATTTCAGATTGTCAATGTAAATGACAATATTGGGCTCAAATCTCTTCAAACTTTTGGATGTAAGGAATGTTTTTGCAAAGTTCAAAGTATAATTTAGTAATTTATAATATTTATATTGAACTATTGTCTGGTAAGCATTCACAAAAATTGTTAAGCAATTGTGAACTATCTGAAATTATGTATTTCAAATTAGCCAATAAAAATATAACCTTTAGCATAGAGGAACAATAAAAGAAATCTTGTTATTATACATCAGTGTTCATCAAAATGGAATCCATGAACCTCTTGGGATCCTGGGGTCCGTGACAAACTCTAAGGGCTCCGTAAATAACAATAATATAGTATGTTATAAGTACCTAATAACATTTTTAAGTCTTTTTCTTTTAAATTAAAAATTATTGAAAAGTATTTCAAAATAATATAAAATCAATTAGTTAAGGTAAAACCCATAGATTTAATGAAACTAAATATTGCTTTTGATTGGTGATGATAATTCACAGCAATGTTTTTCAAATAAGATATTTAAGTATTATGGTGCTATTTCACCATTTTTTGAAGCTACTCTAAATTAAATCATTATCAAATAGGTTGCTCATTGGTATTAAGTATCTATTGATTAATTAAGTTTTAATGAGTGTCAAACAGAAGAGTGTGAAAAAAATAATCTGTGGAATTTTATATTTAGAAATTAATTTGAATTAGGATAACTGATTAGAATTGAGATTACTTTAAATTATGTACAACAGAACACAGGATACAGTTAAGTCTTGGTTTAACATTCAAAATAGTTCCAGTTTCTTTCAACAAAAGTAAGAAATATTATTCTTGCATGTTTTTAGTTTATTACTTTTGGGGCAGAATGCCCATGAGTTTGACTAGACAAAAATTGACAAACCGTTGCCTAATTAATAAAATCTGATGTGGGCAGCACATGACTTTCCTTATATAATGCAATGAATTTACTACTTTTACAGTAAAAAAAAAAGATTATTTTTATAGTAGATATTTTATATTCTTTCCAAGATATTAAATTTTTGTTTCAATGAGTCGTCATTTCCATTGATTTAGCATTATTTTTATCTATGTGGCTAGTTTTTCCTTAATTTAGCAACATTTAAAAAAGTCGCCCAGTTGGCAATATTCCACCAAATTCGTCGCCAAAATCTCGCCAAATGTTATGGACGGAGAAATAAGTTATTCTTACAGCAGATAAATGACTATTGGTGTTCATATTACTCAAAGTATATTTTTTCATGAATGGAACGTAGATCCACAAGAATGATGTCACCCACTTTATCGCATGGTATTACATATGAAAAGTGAACATGTTTCTCAATAGGAAATATTTTTTTTTTATTTTATATGACTTTTTGATTGTTTTTGAAAAATGTGCAATATCTCGAGAACGGTTCATGTTAGCATTCTAAAATTTATGTCCATCATTTTCTAATGAAAAATTACATAAGAAATGTCTATTTGTGTAACTTTATTAGAGGTTTTGATTTTTTGATGATTTCTTCAAAATTTCACTCGAAAATTTAGGGGATTTCTGAACATTCGAATGCGTATATAAACAATAGACCTCCAGTGTTTATGGATTGTAATTTTTGTTCCAAATTTTGTTCGAATCGGTTCATTCGTTCATCAGTTGTCGTCTCCACAGACTCACTGACGCACACACACACACACACACACAGACATCACTTCAAAAATGTTTGATTCGTGATCAAGGATGCTTGAAACGTGCTCTCCCGTCGAAAACTCGAATTCGAATTTTTGACCCCGTCACAATACTTTCCTTATACATTATTGTATATAAGGAAAGTAAAAATTGTCGCCAAATTGATAGAAATGATACTAAAACAATAAAAATGATCACACATTGATGAAAATTTAATATCTTGGAAATAGTATAAGATTAACCTATTTCTCTGGCTGTAACGCTTGTCAAAACTTTCACAAATTTTAGCTGCATATTGCCAACTTGCCGAGTTTTTTTAAATGTTGCCAAATTGATAGGAATGGCAATAAATCAATGGTAATGATGACTAATTTATGAAAATTCAATATCTTGGAAAGAACATAGTAAACGACCATAAATATAGCTTTTAAACCATTTTCTCTATCCGTACGTAATGCTTGGCGAAAAATTTAGCGGGATGTCGCAAACTTGATGATTTTTTAAATATTACCAAATTGATGAAAATGTCACCAAATTGATAAAAATATCACTAAATTGATAAAAATTATGCTAAATAAGAGACAAATCTTTGCAAATTTTTAATTCCATCATATGATGTCATATCTTCTTGTTACTTTCCTTATATACATAATATATAAGGAAAGTAGTGTGGCAGGGTCGAAAATTCGAATTTGAGTTTTTGATGGGAGAACACGTTTCAAGCATCCCTGATCACAATTCGAACATTTATGAGATGATGTCTGTGTGTGTGTGTGTGTCAGTGAGTCTGTGGAGACAATATCTCACGAACAAATAGAGCTATTCGAATGAAATTTGGTACAAAAATCACAATCTGTGAATGCTGGCAGCCTATTGTTTTAAAACACAATCGAATGTTCAGAACCCCCTAAATTTTCGAGTGAAATTTTGAAAAAATCATCAATTAATCAAAATCTTTAATAAAGTTACCCAAATAGACATTTCTTATGTAATTTTTCCTTAGGAAACGTTTGACAAACTTTTGAACGTTAGCATGAACCATTCTCAAGATATCGCATATTTTTTAAATAAATTTATCAAAAAACCTCATAAATTAAAAAAATGTATATTAACTGTTATGAAGCATGTTCACTTTTCATACGTAATATCATACGATAAATGTGGTGACATTCTCGTGGATCTAACTTGTTCCATTCACGAAAAAAGTTACTTTGAGTAATACTTTTGTATTTGAATGCCAATAGTCATTTATTTGCTGTAAGAATAACATATTTCTCCGTCCATAACGCTTGGTGATATTTTGGCAATGAATTTGACGGAATGTCACCAACTTGGCGACTTTTTGAAATGTTGCCAAATTAACGAAAATCTCTCCAAAAGGATAAAAATGACACTAAATCAATGAAAATGACAACTAATTGAAGAAAATTCAATATCTTGGAAAGAATATACGTATCTACTATAAGAATAACATTTAAACTATAAAAGTAGTAAATTCATTGCATTATATAAAGAAAGTCATGTGCTGCCCACATCAGATTTTTTTATAATAGTATATGTTTCCAAATGCATTTTTATTCATATTTTATTGTTTTTTATTTTAGCAAAAGAAAGAATGGTTAAAGCTATGGAATGAAGATCGCTGTAAATGGATTGTCAATTGCAAAAAGACTAGTGAAAAGTAATTCAATTCTAATGTTTTAGTTATTTCTGATTAATTTTTCCTACTACTTTGCTTTACATAAATTATTTGTAAATTACTGATCAGTAGGTCTAGGTTTTTTATGATCTAAAAATTGCTAGAAAATGTACTATAAAAATGTATGTATGGTCCAAAAAAAATAATTTAAATTCTCTGTAAAAGAAAAAAAATGTCCTAAAAAATTGACATTTATTTTTTTATTTCCTTGCAAAACTAATTAAAGATATGCATGAAACAAAACAAAAACAATCCAAAAAATATAATTTAATCTGATGGCTGTTGCTGTGTCAACTGAAGATCCTTATTTTACTAACCAGCACATGACTTATAAAACAAAACAAAGATTAATATAAAAAAAATACAACTTCATTTTTTTTTTACAGTTTCATTGCAAAACTGAAAGCTTTTATTTCATTAACATAAAATATGCCCTATAAAAGAAAAAAATGTGAAAAATGCAAAAAAAAGAAATTTTCTATTGTCTGCAGCCAAGCTTTAAAACTTTAAAAACCTCCTTTCTACTTCTGACACCACAGCAGCATACTTGAAATAAATTACTTCACTCTGTTATAGCATGCTTTTCATATCGTATATTGTTTTTAAAAACTTTTTTGATTTTCTTTTGTACAGGTTTTCCAACTTTTCACGGGGGAAAATAAAACTTAGCAGTTATTCATTCTAAACTCTTGGTGAGATATGACTATTTCATAATTTAAGGTTCTACATTCTTGGGCAAATGCATGGTTTATTTTACAGCTAAAACATAAAAAACTTATAAATTAAATTATTTTTTAGACTGGGGATAAAATAGAATTTTATCATTAAATCTTGTAAATTCTTACGTAGATATGACATGACTCTTCCACCCACAGCAAAAGAGTTAAAGAGCAAACCAGTTTTAAGTGATAATATAGCTTTTTATTGTCTGTAAAAGTAAATTTTTTCTTTGCATTGCAGAATGTTTCAAAAAGTGGACTTCTTAGCGCAGGATGTATCAACGATGGCTTTATATGTGACACAGAAAGTTTTTGAGATTCAAAACAGTGAAAGAAAAATACTTATAGAAGAATTAAGAGCTAAATACTATGATGAGGCAACTGAGCGAATGAGATGGTTAGAATTGTGTGAGCAAATGACTCATGAACGGTGAGTAACTTTAAAATTGTTTTCTTTTAAAGTTTACATACATTTTATATGATTTCTGTCTGAATTTCTGTGAGAATGAGTATATACAAAATTTAGGTTTATTTGTATTTGGTGTTACAAATATTAACCAATGTTCATAACCAGGAATTAACAAGATTGCCCCAATATTATGTACTGTTCATAATCAGAAATTAACAAGATTGCCCCAATATTATGTACTGTTCCCTGCGTCAGTGCCCATATTTATAGTCACAAAACCCATCTGTAGGGGAGCATTCACAAAGCTGGTATTTATTCTCCCAGTGCAGCAATCAACTTAGATTTGACAACAACCAATTTTGAACTTATTAACACTCTTCTGCACTAAATAGTCGATAACTGCAGTGGTAGCAAGAAAACTTACTCTGTGTTAGAATTTACAAACCTTAAGAAGCAAAATTTTGTTTATCTGCAAGAGACTTTAAACGCGCACATAGCAAATTTTCTTGTTGCCCCTGAACAATTGACTATTTGATGCTGTAAAGGGCTAAGAAGTATATAACCAGTGATAGCAAGTTATAACCAGTGACTATTTAATGCTGTAAAGGATTAACAAGTGTATAACCAGTGATTATTTGCTACTGTAAAGGGCGAGCAAGTGTACAACCAGTGATCTGATGCTCATGTTCCACTGGGAGTGTGATTTCAATAGTCCGTAGTTAACACTTACTGATCATTTTTTATTGTTCATGTTTTAATTGGTAAATGTTGTACTTTCTTGGTTCTTAAAGCCAAGTTCTCTGCCATATCCAGTTATGTCATATTACAATGGCATTGTAAAATATCCAGAACTAGATAGTATTGATGATTTAGCAAAAATATTTCTAACATAGTTGTTATTCATTCCCATTTTCCAAGGCTATGTTATGAAATCTTACTAATAAAATGCTGAAATGTTCAGACTTTTTTTTTTTTTTTTTTTTTGCTTTACTGCAAGATCCTTCAAAATAAGCCCTGATTACCCACCAACTAAAATGATCAAAAATGAGTTAAATATTTGAGTAAAGTGGAATCTACTATAAAAAAAGTTTGGTTTGTACTTTCTAAGCTACTTCAATATATCTGTGCAAAATGAATTTTTAATTATTGCAAATTTGTATTTGCAGGATAACTTTAAATAGTGTCTCCTTAAAGGTAATATGTGAACGAGTTCAAAGGGGCAGTATGGCCGAATTTAATAACTTTAATTTCTTTACAAAATGTAATTTTTAAAGCATTTACAAAAGTAACAGCTGATGGAAAGGAACTATTTTCTGTAAAACATCAGTTTTAAACTTAGAAGTAGGTAAAATGGTAGTTAAAATGGTAGTTAAAACGTTGAATAATGTTACTTGAATAAATGCTGCTTGTGTTTATTTTCATTGCTATGCCTATTGATTTGCAGCAGGGTGTCTAAAAAAGATTTTCGTTGAAAAAAAAAAAGTGCTTTCATTGCTATACATATTGATTTACAGTAGAGTGTCTGAAATATTTTCATTGAGTTTTATCGCTGTGCATATTGATTTGCGACAAGGTGTCTGAAAAAGACTAATCAAGCTTATTTTATATGACCCCTTTAGGACAAAATGTCCAATAACTCAAAAGGTGTTTATAAACTTTTATGTCATAATTAACTAGTCTGGCATCTATCTGTACCTATTGAATCAAAGTGTAGAGAATAAAACAAAATTCCTGATTTACGCCAAAACTATGCTCTTACCAACTATTTTCGAAAGAATTTAAGGACTATCTACAAAACAAAGCTTTTATTATACTGTGTGTTATTATACTGTTTATTATACTGTTTTTGACGCAAACCGCTATTCAAATGACATAGGGTCCCCAAAAATTTGCCGCATGATTATCACTGAGTTTTTCACTTAGGCCCATTCATTTTATTATTATTTATTTATGTATTTTTTAATGGACTCGAGATTAAACAAATTTTTTAGCAATTGAACTTTCTTTGCTAAGAAGTCTATATAAAAAAATTATTATTTTTTTTTATGTTAATACATCACGCAGGTTTGAAATGTTTTAATATATTTTTTCTTATGATTTAAAACAATTTTCCAAATTGTTGAAAGTGTGTGTCTAGCATCAACGGTTCGAAAGTTATAAGCTTGATCAGTCTTTTCAAAACACCCTGTATACTAGGTAAAAAATTAAATATAAAATTTTCAACGTAATAAAAATGTGATACAAAATTGTAGCATAAAACTGTACTTAATTTTAAAATGTACTGGATAACTTTTGTATTTTAATCACGATGATACGAATTAAATGCATATCTGTTATATGCATTATCTTGCATTTTTCATTCAGAATGCTTTTATCGATTCAATTCAACCAAAATGAATCAAAGTAATATACTTTTAATTTTCATAGAAGTTGCTTCTATTCTATCCATAAAATTCTATTGTATAACTATTATTTCTATTGATTATTGTTATGGCATTTAGAATGAATTTCTTGCAAGCATCTCATCAAATTAAAATAATCAGGATGCTTTTATGTGAAATTTTCAACACCTAATGCAGTGAACCTCATCTTTGAAGAGCAATACTATTAAGATCAGTATCTAAAAGGGGATATAATGATAATATTGATTTGTAGAAAGGGCATACATATAAGATCCTAAAAGGAGCAAGGCTCGAAATAGAAAATTTCATGAACATGAATGCCACTTCAAAATTATCGGGCAACTAAAAAATATCAATATGACAAAACAATAATCAGGATAGGATAAATTTACAAAATGGAACAAAGTTTTCAATAATTTTACGAACCAAAACACCCTTCCAGTTTGCTCCAGAACATTCTGAGCTCTGAAAAGTGGTATTCTGATAACATTGTGCTTTGCTAAAAGTGGTTTGCCGATAACATTATTGAGTTGTTGACAAATGCCAGCTGATTGGCTGCTAGGCCATTAGACAACAGGATCTCCAGTATTTCTTATTATGTTAAATACATTATTGTGCATTAATACATTATTGTGCTAAAAGGTGTTCACCAAGAGCATCAATGTATCAAAGGGGGCATGTCAAAAACCAATGTATTAAAAGGGGTATGCTGTTAACATCAGTATATTAAAAGAAGCATGTGGATGTTAAAAGTTTCTAAAATATAAAGTTTAAAAATCAAAATTTTAGAGGTGTATATAGTCTTTTTAAGGTGTATATAGCAGTTTTTTTCTTATTTTCCATAGGGCTATATGGTATATGAAAGAGTATTATCCATTTTTCTGGGAAATAGATCCAACTGAAGGTCCATCCAGAGTAAGAAGACGACTTAGACGATGTCATGTTCATATTGATCCCAAATTTTTCCAGTCAGATTATGCTGATGACTTAGGTAAGTATAGACTTTTGGTGAGGCTGTTAGGCACTATAGTGAAGAGTGCTATTAAGACGTTTCAGCTCACTAACTTTAGTATATATATTTCATCTAACTCCTTTGTTGAAGAACACATTTGTTGAAGGTTGCATTGGTTGAATGTTGCGTGGGTGAGCGGACTACAGCTAACGTATAAGAATACTCAACACATCAGAAAACTTAACATTTAATAACTGAAACTTAACAATACAGTAACTTTTACTTGCTGAAATTGAAAACATTACAGCATCAAATTGAATCATTATATGCGTGCATAAGATTAAGCTAGAAAGTATCTGCCACGTAACCGATGTTACGCCAAGACTCCAGAATATGAGACGTCATGCTTCAAAAGTTCAGACTTCGAGTCTACGCGAGTACGAGACTGTCAGTATACTAGACAGCGAGTATACTAGACTGAATACGAGACTGAAGAACTGCATGATGCAACATCTTAAATATGGAATCGTTGACATGCGCAGTATGCACTCACAGGACTGCAGAGTGTCTGTGAAGTCCCGCAGTCATGACGTCACCACACACTTTTAAAACTATTAATATCCTTTAACTGATTGCTTTGTTTATATGCAGGGTTTGAGTTGTCTCTTTTAGTTTAACTTTCAAAAAGTTCTTTTGATAACTTGATAAATGTTTTTTTTTAATAACCATCTACAATCTTTAAAAATAAAAATAATTAATCCATGAGACCCTAATAAAATTTTAAAAATATTTTTTTTTATTTGTCTTCCTCTTGAATTATGCATTTTATATACAATTATGTTAACTGTTAAATCAAACATTAAATGTAAATTGTAACTATACTCTTGTTTTACATACAACAATATAATGTTATGCAATTTTCAAGAAGAAAAATCGAACAATTAAAAAAAACTTTGCAATTAAATTCAAACTAAATATTCCTGTTTATAAAGTGACATAAAAGAAAGAAGTAGAATATATGCATATATTTTGTAATTTTTTTCAGTATGTTTATTTTAAATAATCTGACTGCACATGAAAACCGTAATTGCCTGTAATTCAAGATGCAAACTTCTGATAAAAATTATACCAGAACGTTTAGCAAATTCTCGAAAAGCAAAGAACACTTTAAATATATGCCTATTATTAATATGTAATAATTTCCAAACTCCAGATTTATATACACTTTTTAAAAATACCAAGCAATTTAAATAAAAAACAGTTCAAGTTCACTAGATGTACAATCATAAATTTTATGCTCTTAAAAAATTTCATGAATATAGATGGCACTCTATGTCACTATTATCACTAGCATGGCACTTATTGTTTGCATTTTTAAGTTTAAAATTTGACCTTTTCATGAGATGAAAGATACATAAATTATATATTTTTGTAATCAGCAGAACTTATTTCATTGTTTGATCCTCAAAACGAAAAATCAATTTGCAAATGCTTATCACTTACTTCTTGGTCCCCCTTAAGTCAATTTTTATGGATTAAAGTTAGTACAAAGGCGTTCCTGTAACAGCTGTAACTGAGTGGGGAATTGGGATTTTTACTTTCTCGTACTATGTAGTATAGTATAGAGAAAGTATTGTTTTTACGAAAATTTTCGAATTTGAGATTTTGATGCTGATAGATGTTTTTTTAAGACCTCCTGAACATGATTTGTCTATTTTTGGAGTGATGTCTGTCTGTGGTCGATTTCTTGTGTACATGATAGCAACTGCAAATTTTTATTGATTTTCACGAAACTTTATATCCGGCTTTGTTGTAAAAAAATCTAGAAATAGAATTTTTTTTAAATTCGAGCAAAAACTTCAAAATTAATTCGAAATTTTATTGCAGCATAGAACAAAGTTTTACATAATCACGCCTAAAAGAGTTTATTTATGGCTGAATGATCACAAGACTTAATAGTTTCAATCATTGTTGTGAAAAATAGCTGTGATACAATTTTTTTGTTTGTGGCATCATTAGTCCCACTAGTTCTATCCTCTGGGTCAAGTTCCCCCCGCCAGGGGGTACATTATCAAGTATGGTATCAATCAAAATATTTTGTCAGGCCTTTTAAAATGAAGAGTAATATTCTATAATTGTAATCATTTGGACTCACAATGCCGATTTTTCAAACATTTTCTTGTAAAATTTAAAGAAAAAAAAAAAAATGAATTTTGGAATGGGAAAGTCGAGTTGAGCCACACTCCAGGTAATTTGTGTTGCCATGGAAACCCACATGGCATAAATATTTTAATTTTTACATATCAAATGTACAAATAAAATTTTCTACAACTTAAGTAACTATAAAATGGATTCTGACATGTGAAAGTTCAGTTGAGCCACATAATTCTAATATGTTCTTTTGCCATAATTTTGCTTTGCAGGAAGCTTGTTGTAATTTAATTTTGTACTTAAAGTGCAGCACCCTGTGGTTGTCTGCCAGAGCATGTATACACTTATACCCCTATTTACACGACACTTGTTTTACACGATTTTGCTTTTACACGGTTTATAAATTAACAGATTTCAAAAAATTGATTAAAATGTATATTCCGCTCCATATATGCCTATACAAAGATTTGATGACATTTTTGAATTTTATTCCTTTGGTAACACTGATGAAAACAACAGGGGATTCCCGGTGTTGTAAAATATATACATTTAGGGGAATTCCCATATAGGGCAATCCCCGTAATAGGGAAATCCCCGTAATAGGGAAATCCCCATAATAGGGGAATCCCCGTACGTATTTCACAACAGTAAAGCTATCTGGTTCATGCAAGTACATAGTGCAGAAACATTTTAGCAGCAAAGCTTATATTATTGTGCATTTATCTTTTGAACTGGTAAGTTTTCAACATTTATAGTTTTTCTTGCATCTTTATAGTTTACATAAATTTGTTAAGGTTCTATAATGTCAAAAGATTTGAAGAAAAATCAAATGAAAAGAAAAGTTATTTCTTTAGAAACTAAAATTCAAGTATTAGACCGTCTACGCAATAGAGAAAGAGTAACGGATGTTGCTAAATTTTACTCCATGAATGAAGCCATAATAAGGACAATAAGAAAAAGCGTAGCAGCTGGAACCTGCAGCAGTATGAGTACGACTTCATATGTTAGAGATGTTACAGTGGAAAATATGGAAAAAGCCCTAATGATATGGATAGAAGACCAAACTCAAAAGCGAATCCCGATCGATACCAATGCTGTTACAAATAAAGCTTTGAAGATTTATCAATCACTTAAGAATCAGTCGACTTCGTCCGATGAAAAGAAGGTATCTTTTTCCGCAAGCCATGGGTGGTTCGAGAGATTCAAACAAAGACATTCTTTGCATAATCTGAGAATGAAAGGTGAAAGTGCATCTGCTCATTCAGATGCGGCACAACAATATCCGGCAAAACTTGCTGAAATCATTGCCGCTAACTCCTACACTTCTGATCAGGTTTTCAATGCTGACGAGTCCGGATTATTCTGGAACAAAGTGCCAGTAAGAACCTTTATAGCCAAAGCTCACAAATCAGCTAGTGGTCATAAAGTAGCGAAAAGTTGTATAACAGTTCTTTTCTGTTGCAATGCTTCTGGTGATTATATGATGAAACCATTGGTGATTAACAAATCAAAATCATCAGGATCATTCAAAGGAATAAATATCAAAAACCTTCCCGTCTATTGGATGGCCAATAGAAAAGCATGGGTCACTCACTGCCATAGCTTTCAATGAATGGTTCCATAACTTCTTTGTTCCAGATGTCAAAAATTATTTAACTAAAAAGGGATTGCCTTTTAAGGCTCTTCTATTAATTGATAATGCACCAGGTCATCCTCCAGATTTACAACATGAAAATGTAAAAGTTGTTTTTTTACCAAAGAATACAACTTCCTTATTACAGCCATTAGATCAAGGGATAATTTCGACTTTTAAAGCACTGTACATCAAGCAAACTTTCAGGTATATCTTAGAACAAATGGAGAATGATGAATCTCTTACTCTGATGGATGCTTGGAAGAAATTTACAATTTTAAATTGTGTTAAGCATGTTGGACTGTCATACACTCAGATCAAACATTCAACGATCAACGCCTGCTGGAAAGCAATATGGCCGAATGTTGTTGAAAGTGGAAATGATAAATCACCAATAGAGCATGAATATTCTCAGATCACTGAGTTGGCCCATACTATAGGAGAAGAAGGTTTTGAAGATTTAGCTCAGGCAGATATTGAAGAAATAATGGCTGATGAAGAATTGGATGAAGATTATTTAATTAACATGATTCGTGAAACAAACAAACATGATGAAGACAATGATTCTGATGAAGAGTAATCTGAACCAGTTGCGTTCACAGCAAGAATCATAAGCGTAAGACTTGATTTGGGAAGAAAATTGGGCAACCATTTCTTACAATATGACACAAATGTGGATCGAGCTCTCCGATTCCAGCAAGACCTTCGTAAATGCTTAAATCAATATAAAGAGGTCTATAAAGATTTAGCAAAAAAACCTATGCAATTGTTAATTGCCGATTTCATGACAAAGTCTTGTCAACCTGAGATCTTACCTAATTCATCAACCATTGAGGCAGAATCGCATCAAGAAAGCTCAAGTGATGAAAGTGACATCATACCTATCAGAAAGAAAAGACTGATAGTACATGAAAGTGATGACAGTGATTAAACTTATAATTAATTTTTAAGGGTCTTTTTGTTTTTGTTCCTAATGTAAAATAAATTAAATATGTTATATTACTACATTCATATGTTTGTTGTTTTATAAACTAAGTATAATTTAAAGTTTTCTAAGATGTCTTACTTTTGTTTTACTTAAATAAATGACTGAATCATGCACATTTTGGGGTTATTTTCGTTTTACACGATTTTACTTAGCAAAATCCAAGATTTCAATTTACACGGTTTTGTGCAGAACCTATCTTCCGTGTAAATCGGGGGACAGGTGTATATCTATATTTCTGATTGTATTTGTGTCTATCGTTAGCTAAAGTGCCTGCTAAAAAATAGCCACTGCAGCTAGTTTATTGTTATTGAACAAAATCGCATTCTGTGTTTAACTTTGTCCCGCTCTATATAATTCTTTTGAAAGCTATTAAGTACAATTTGATCATTAACTTTGGTTTAAATTCATTATAAGTATATTGACAATTATGCATTATTTTCAGTTAATCTGAGAACTGAAACTCCTTTCGTAAGTTTATTAACAAGTCAGAAAGATTGGGCTGATTCTGCTGTTGTACTTCACAGACTCTTTAGTAATGAACAAATAAAGTAAGTATTTGTTTTTAGAATAATGCAAGGTACTTTTGCTTCAAATTTTTATTTAATTTGTTGGCTTTTCTTACCTTTTGAATGGGCAATTGGAAGTACAGTAGGCTCTCTGTCATCCACACGGCTTGGGACCTGAGATTGTGCAAATTAAAGAATTTTGCATATTATAGGTCATTTCTGCATAAACTAATGTGTAAAAATCATACATGGGTACATCCTGAGTTATTTAATTAATAATCACTCTACGATATATTTAAAGCAAAATTAGCTAATTTTATAAACCTAGCTGCTTGTTTTTAAAATTTTCAAATGTAGAGTTAATTGTCATTTAAGGACTTTTGTTTTTTGTTTTAACATTTTTTCTTACAGTCTATTAACAGTCATTATTTCTTGCGCTGTAATAAAACTCTGTTTCTGTATAGGGTCAAGGTATTTATATCCCAGAGCTAAGTCCTGCTCAAAAGTAACTTCTCATCCTTTGTCATCAGAATCAGTATCAGAATTAACTTTTGCAGGATTTAATACACTATTGTCATTTATTGTAAATTTAACTGTTTACATCCAAAATGTATTGTGGATTGTAGGATTGCAGAGTAACGTATTAGACCAACTGTATTTAGATGTGATTTGGATATTGCAACTAATCATACATGTTAATAATAAATGTTCAGATATTATAATTATATAAATGTTCAGATATGGAGCATGTTGTTAAAATTTTGAAACTTGGACTGAGCTATTAATTCATGAAACAATTTTTATGTAAAATATTCAGCATATGTTTTTCCTGACTATTATAACGTATTACAAATTTTTACTTTCTTATACGTAGTATTGAGAAAGTATCGTTTTCACAAAAAATTTTGATTTTTCGAGATTCTGATGCCAATATATGTTTTAGGACCTCCTGAACACACTTTAACTATTTTTAGAGTGATGTCTGTCTGTCTGTGGTCAATTTCTTGTGTATATGGTAGCAGCCACATATATTAATGGATTTTCATGAATTTTTACATCCGGCTTTGTTACCAAAAAATCTTGATCTAGATAGAATTATTTTTTATTTGAGCAAAAACTTCGAAATTTATTTTTTTTAGTAACCTAGCATGTGACATAGTATTGCTAAACACAGGATCTGGTAAACACAGAGCTATATTTGCTGCAAACCTAACTTGACATTAAAGAAGTGTAGGAAATTTTGTAAACCTCCATAAAGTTAATAGTTCACCTATTTAACACTATTAATAATTAAAATCTAACCTTTTGCTGTTGTACTAAACCAATGCTTTTAAGTTCAAATCAACATATTCCTATAATTAAGATTCAAAATTGTATTCATGTTCTTTTATATTTCAATAATTTAGTATTCTAAATAAATATTTAAAATAAATAGTTTTTCTAAAGAAACCATCTAATTCATATAATTATAATGGACAGATGAAGACAAACTTTTTTTTAAATAAAATCATGAAAACTTGCAAAAGAGATTTCAAGAACAATGGATTCAATAAATGACCATACTGCAAATTATCACCATTTAGAAAAAAATATTGATTAAATCTGCAAATCGAGATATGTTGTTCAAAATAAAATCACGGAAATGGGAAGACTTGATTTGACGCACTGGAAATAGCTATAAGTTCAATAAATGACCAAATCAAATGTGAATGATTCAAAAAACTAACATCTTCATTTACTAGATGCCATTTTTGAGATAGTGCACATTTTTCAACTAAAATTGTAAAAAAAATTAAATATTTGCATAATTTTCAAATTCCTTTAAGAACTTATAACCATAAATAAATAGATGCCCTTGTTTCTGAGTTACCTTGAAATATTAGATATTTTACACATCCACAGGGTGTGTGATATTGGTTGAAAGAATCAAACAAATTCTTTTAGAATTCACTATTTTTTTCTTTTAATTAGTAACAACAATAAACCTATTGTTTTTCAGAAAACATGCCAAAAGAAAGTTATGATTTATTTTATTATTTTCCTATCATAATATAACAATTTGTTAATCTGTAGGAAAAGTCAGCCTTGGAAACATAAAATATGTTTTAATTTGTCTTAAATTTCAATTACTCATAAAAGTATATGAAGTTTATAAATAATTTCAAATTATAAAAATTTTAATGAAGCAAAAACATAATTTTTTTTTCTTCTAAAACTGATGAAAATAAATATACAAACTTTTATTATCTGATCATTTAAACTGATAAATCCAATAACAATAAAAGGAGGAAGGAGTTGACTCTGAGAAGTATCTTTATAATATGAAAATTCAGAAAAGCGATAAAGGCAAATTATAAATAAAATTTTTATTGAATACAAAATGCAAATTTTCAGAGGTAGTGTTAACGGAATTTTACAATAATTAATTATTGTAGGTTTTTAGACTCAAATGTGCCGTACTTTTTTTCTAAATGTTTGTAATCAAATGAGAAGCTGCTGTGTTAGACTTTGTACATATTATTGGAGTAACAGTATAAATTTACTGTAACTCTCTTTGTGTTTCTATTTGCTTTTATTCTTTTTGAAAACTAATTAACTAAATATCATTCTTTTGATTGCAGGTATTCCTGTCCTTGTAAAATTGTGACAACATTTGAACAAATTGAAATTGAAATTCTTATTGGTGAGCCTTTTTATGTATGTGTGTGTGTGTATGTGAATTTAACTATCAAACTGCATATGTATAAGTTTAAAATTTTATGTTTATTGAACAACATAAAATATGAATACTTTACTCATAGTTCATTTTTATGCTTCAATTTTTGTAATTATTGTGCCTCTGTGCACCAGAATGTATATATCTATATATATATATAAAATATGCAGTTAACTAGACGTGCATAAAAGTACACAAAATATTAATAATTGTAAAGTAAAATGGAGTATGAATTAAAACGAAAACTTATTTCCAAGTACAAACAATTTTTTGATACTCATCAAAATTTAAACATTCCATATTTAGTAATCATACTCAAATTTCACAAGGACCCTGTAAAATTTAGAACTGTTACCAGTGGACACAACTCTTATGCAACAAAAGCTAATAAAAAACTTCTCAAAGTCTACACATTCTATTCCATGCAATTTGTATCATCAGAAACAGCTATGAACGTATTCAAAAACTGAAATCTTTACTACCATTGACTCAATCCAAACTTTAGATTTTAAAGATCTGCGGCAGCAAAGACATCTGAGCAAACATGCTTGGAACCTGTACCCGAATTATAAGAATGGAGGAGAAGCTAGCTTTTGCTCAGTAATTATAACGCTGGTCTACGAAGCAAAGGGTTCGGGGCCCGGCGACTCCCAATTGCCACAGTGCTTTCCCTGGACAAACGAGCATGAAAAAACCTTCCTCTCCAACGATTTCACCTCTCAACACGAGATGGCAGCACCACACGGAGTCAGAGGCCTTGCCACTCCCTTCCTGGTTGACCACGACAGACGTCATGCCCGAGGCAACACGCCTCCTGACCTTCAGCCCCTCAACTGAATTTCGGGGAGATACGCGGGGGGTTTCTCAGCAGCCCCCCTCCTCGCCGAAATTAGACCGGGGCCTTAATCAGGTGAGGGAGTGTGCGGCAGCAAAGACCAAAGACATCTGATCAAAGATGCTTGGATCCTGTATCCGAATTATAAGAACGGAGGAGAAGCTAGCTTTTGCTCAGTGATTATAATGTTGGTCTTGTAAACACTAGATCCCTGGTTCAGGGCCCAGCGACGCTCAATCGCCACAGATCTTTTTAATAACATCATCAAAGATTTATTTTATGTCATTAAGAAACTCTTCGATCAATTCGAATTAAATACTCTTACTAAATATGACTCGTCTACCTTTAATAATTTATTGCATCTTGTTCTTTTTCACAACTATCTTGTACATGGTAATGCTGTATACCTCCAAACGATTGGAGTACCGCAAGGATCCACTAGTAGCTTTATGCTCGTCAATATGTATCTTTACTTTTACGAAAGACAATCCACTCTGTTCACTCGTAACATTTATATTTTTCGATACATTGATGATGTTTTTCTTTGTTTTCATACTGCACTTGATTCTTTACCCAGACTTAATATTATCCATCTTCCTTAATATTTATCCATCCAATCTTGAGTTAATACCTAATGAATCCCACCCTACTCAGCATCAGGGGATGAAGTGTGTAGTAGCAGCCGACTCTACTCCAAGCCGACTCTTAATATTTATCCATCCAATCTTGAGTTAATACCTAATGAATCCCACCCTACTCAGCATCAGGGGATGGAGTGTGTAGCAGCAGCCGACTTCCTGCTAAAAACTAACGACTATTCCTGCTAAACGAAGCAAAATTCCTGCTAACGACTATTCCTGCTAAAAACATTAATCAAAGATGCTAGGAATCAGTACCCGAATTATAAGTTCGGATTTGAAGCTAGCTTTAGGTCTAACCTTATAATGTTGGCTTTGTCAGCTCCTAGTCTCGAGTTCGAGCCTGGCTCGGGACCATCATCATTCACATCCTACAACCCCATTAAAGTTTATGTAAAAAAATAATAAAAATAAATGCATTACTTTTTTAGAATTTTTTTTACAATACATTCAAAGATTGAAAGATTTTAATCTAAAAATGTCGTACGTATCATATGATTATCATGGTACATAATGAATGAATTTTAGCTGTCATTAATTATCTTCTTTCCCTCCTCAACCATTGTAATTATGCACAAATTGTACAATGCAGTATGCTTTGTGGGGATATGTTGGATTCCCTTTGCTAATGCTAAACAGACTAACAAGTTCAAAGTCAAGAAGACGTAATTTGTATTCACCAGCAAACCCAGAGTTTGACTTTGGCTTTGTTTAAACCAGGTATAAGTAAACTATGGCTCACCAGCCAAATATAACCTGCTGATACATTTAATTGTTCAATGCA
This sequence comes from Amaurobius ferox, assembly GCA_951213105.1. Classification (NCBI taxonomy): domain Eukaryota; kingdom Metazoa; phylum Arthropoda; class Arachnida; order Araneae; family Amaurobiidae; genus Amaurobius; species Amaurobius ferox. The sequence goes on from OX578154.1 coordinate 1,702,030, forward strand.
GCCAACATAACAAAACTGGACTTTTATAATGTTGTACCAAAATTGACATTCTTAAATTTGGTAAATCATGCTCATAATATATAGCAATGTTTGAATCGTCATATTTTTGCAACGAGTGTTTAAAATCATGAAACATGGGGAAAGTGATCTTAAAAACCAACTTACTGGTGAGCACCTTTCTTCTCTCTTGAGAATCATCTCCTCATAGTTTAATTCACAGATTATGAAAAAATGCTGGAATCTCAATCACAGTTTTACACATCTCACACACCATCATTTTCACCTTCTGAATGAACTTAAAAAAAATGAGGTTTTGTTTACTATTATTGACTCATGTACATACACTCATGTGTTGCACGCATACCACATGTTAAACTATAGCGCATATACACAAAATATTTCACACACAATCATAATAAGGTATGTTTAATGTTATACCATTGTTTTGTATTCTGAATATTTAAAAAAATTTAAATTAATTTAAAAAAAATAAGAATGAATAAAATTCTTGAGCTTGCCCTTTTCCTTAAGTTTGTTCATCCCTGGTTTGAACTTTGGTTTTGTTTAGCGAAACAGATAAATTGATTTTATTTTATAAGAAATGTTTGTCAATCATTTGCAATTATAATATAGCCTTTCATTTTTCCATATATATAATATATCTAGAGCGCTGGCGAGAAAAAGCACATAAGTCAAAAAAAATATCAAGGAATGAAAATTTTGATAATTTCCAGAAAACTTTTTAATTTTTATTTTTGGTTTTTAAAATACAAATTTAATTTTTTTTAGAATTTGTTATACATTTATAAGCTAAATAAATAATATATTTTTTTATTTCAGATTTTTTCACCCCACTAGTATCGGTGCAAAATCTGATAGGTATTTGAGGTTTTCTTTTTTTAATGAATTAGAAGCCCAACTGACTCGTGTACTTTTTCGAGAACAAAGTTCATAAATTTCTTAAAGCAAATGTCATAAAATAATGATTTTGAAATTTTTTATTTTTGTGCTTTTTCCCATCATGTCTAAATATAATGTGTGATAAATTATTAAAATAAATAGCCAGTATAATATGTGCTTTGTATTTTATTGGTTAGTGCAGTGAAATAAAATGAGATTTTAGGGAGTTCTTTTGAAGTCATCTGTATTATACTTAGCATAAGATTTTTAAACTTTCATAGTTTTAGTTTTTCCTATTGTCTTCAATGGATTATTGCAATGTGATACAAATGTTACTGGAATATATGTTGCAATTTCTTTAAACTCGCTCATTTTGGCATATTATGACCAAACATTTGATTTATAAAGGGTAACAGAATGTTTTATTCGTTATACATAGATTTTCTTATACAGCTAATTTTCTATAGTGAATGTTTATTATTCTAAATTTTAAAGTTCCTTTTTTTTTTTTAATGTAAATTTTGAAATTACTATGGGATTTAGAATGCTTTTTTGATTTTCATGTGCTTTAAATAACAATCAACACCAGCTACATCTGCTAGTTTGATAGTATTTGTAATAAAAAGCAAAATTGTAAAATTCTAGTAATACTGCTATGTATATACATATATTTATCTTTCTCTCTTAGGTGCTTACTGTGTTCACATCATAGGAGAAGCAGTGTCCTTTTCAGTAAGTTCATTAGTTCATTGCCAATTTAATATATATATTATATAATAGGTTTGCTAATAAATAAACATGCCAGCATGTAATATTCTCATTAAAAAAAAATTGTACATCTTTGACATTTTTGAATTATTTGTAGTGAAAATCTGTATGTATTTTTCTTCTTTTTTCTTTTTATATATATGTGCATGTGCATTTGAGATCACAGCTAATTTGTAAAACAAAAATATACAGGTTGCCCACTTATATCCGTTACACCCCCCTTAACTTCTAAACTGTGTCTAGGTAGAGTAAAAAGGCTATGCGCTACTCGATGAGACAACTTGCAATGCCATCTATTGGCAAATTTTGGAGTTAGCGGTCCTATCTCGTAAACGGTGAAAGATACGTGAAAAAAGCCAATTAGAAAGTTGTAGAGCACTCTTGATTTAGTACGAAAAGATACCTTTCGCACATTAATGCTCAAAACAGAATGCAAAAAATGAACATTTGTTTGATTGTGAAGCGAAGCGAGAAAAGACCACCTTATGGACTAAATACAATCCTGTGTTGTGGCGCAGGGGAAACGCACGTGATTTGCATTTATGAGGACCATGGTTCTGTCCCCACCGGTTGCGTGTTTTACTGAATGTCTCTACAAACCATGAAAACTTTCTGCTGATCTTGAAAAATCGTCTCTCCAAACACACAGCTCAACTCAACCATGTCTGGTATAAAAATCACATGGATCTCATGTATTATGCAAATGAGGATGAAACGTCATACCTGTTCACCAGAGACTACTACTATAAAAAGGATGTTTCTGCTGGGTTGTACATTAAAGCGGAGAGTTATGGCAAAATTTGGCAGTAACAAGTATTGCAAGATTTTGTTAATTTACGGTGAGTGTGGGTGTAAGGCAAAATCAGCTGCAAGGCTGTATCGTGAACGTTTCCCTCAAGGCCCGCATCCTACACGGCAGATCATCTTAAAAGTTGTAAAACGTTTAAGGGAGACGGGCTGCGTGACCAGCCGACCTCGAATTCGTACACCTCATAATGTAGGATGCAAAGTGCAACCTGAAGATGTGCTAGCATATGCTCTCGTCCATCCTCAGAGCAGCACAAGAATGATCAGTGAAAATTGTGGCCTCTCAAAAAGCCGCGTCTGGAAAATCCTGAATGAATCAGGTGCTCATCCATACCGATCCACACCTGTGCAGGGATTGCTGCGAAGAGATGCTGAGAGACGTTACACGTGGTGCAACTTTGTGATGAATAACTTAGAGGTCCACCCAACATTTCTGGCAGACATTATATGGATGGATGAGGCATGTTTTTCGAGGAACGGAATGTTTAATAGACAGAACGTTCATACCTGGTCGCTGGAAAATCCGAGATATGCCGTTGAAGTTTGACATCAACAACGCTGGTCGATTAATGTTTGGTGCAGAGTTTTTAATGACAGGCTCATTGGACCAGTATTTTACGAGGGCACGTTAATGGGACAATGGTACTTGCAACTTCTGCAGGATGTAATAACCGACTTTGTTGAGAATCTACCATTGCACAAACTTCTAAATGTATGATTCCAACATAACGGCGCACCTCTGCATAAGATTTCAAACGTTCAGCAGTACCTAATAGAGATATTCCAGAATCAAGTCATCGGGTATAGTGGTTCCATCGAGTGACCCCCGCACTCACCTGACTTGACCTCATTGGATTTCTTCTTATGGGGACGCATAAAAGGACAGGTATATGCGACCCCTCCGCCAACATTGCAGGATCTTTGACGATGCATTACTGATGCTTGTGCTTCCGTAACACCTGTCATGTTGCACAATGTGCAGCGAGAAATCCAATCCAGCGTGCAAATGTGTATAGTGGCTAATGGAGAGCATTTTGAGCAATATACTATTGTAAATAAATGATCCTGAAGACAGGGAAGTGTCTCAGTTTCTTTCTTCTACTCTTTGACATGACAATTTCCGAAATTGTGACCAAACAAATGTTCATTTTTTGCATTCTGTTTTGAGTATTAATGTGAACAAGGTATCTTTTCGTACTAAATCGAGAGTGCTCTACAACTTTCTAATTGACTTTTTTCACGTATCTTTCACCGTTTACGAGATAGGACCGCTAATTCCAAAATTTGCCGATAGATGGCATTGTAAGTTGTCTCATCGAGTAGCGCATAGCCTTTTTACTATACCTAGACACCAACTTTATGGCCTAAGCTGTCACCGTTTAGAAGTTAAGGGGGGATGTAACGGATATAAGTGAGCACGCTGTATACAAATTACATATCAAATTAAATGATGCAGCCTGTAAATGTGCATGTCGCATTTATTTTTTTAAATTAAGTCAGATGTTAATATTTATAAAGTTATTCATCAATTTTACTACATTTTTCATTTGAATCTCTATCTTTTGATGAGATTTAAATTAGCAGTTATTTCTGTATGTATTTCCATGTATTGAAATGACTTTTAGGTTATTAAAATGAAATTGCTGGTGAACAAATACTATACATTATTTAAATAGATATTTTAATTCTGCTCCCATTACTCAAAACTGCTCCAAATCAATATACCTGCTCCAAAACAGAATTTTTTCCATTCTGCTCCAAAACCCAATGTTTAGGATTCATAGTCATCATAGGTGGTATTTTTATAGTTGGTGATAAAAAAACATTCTTTGTTGACATTTGTCATAATCAACATTTTAATTTTTGATAGTTGCATTAAGTAAAAATCTGATGTGGGCAGCACAGGACTTTCTCTGCAGACTTATATTCATGTTCTCTTTATTTTAATTAAATTTAATTCACTTTTAATTCAATTTTCGTTCTCATTTGATAACTGGAGTTATTTTCAAAGGTGGTATAGAGAAAATACGAAAAAACTAAAATATCTCGAGAACGGCTAGTCCTAGTGTAATGGGGTTGGTCTTATTCTTTTCTTCGTTAAAAATTGCGTATTAAACAAGCATTTAATGGATATATTTTAGCATATGTAGTTTTTTATTTTAGATTTTGGTGATTTTTGCTGACCATTTTGCAAAAAAAGGCAGGTTATATTTTTCCGAGTCGTACCAAAATCTAATCAGCACCAGAGTGACCCACAAGTGACTTATCTACCGAATTTTGTGAAATTCGGTCCATTAGTTTTTCAACTAGAGTGGATACAAGCTTTTGCAGGCCATTTCGCAAAAAAAAGGTGGGTTCTTTTACCCCGAATCGTACCCAAAACTTATCAGCACCAGATTCGCCCACAAGTGGCTTACCTACCAAATTTTATGAAATTCGGTCCATTAGTTTTTTTTAGTTAGAGTGTATACAAAATTTGCACAGACAGACAGACACACAGACGTCACACTAAAAATGTTTTTTCCTATTCTAGAGGTCTCAAAACGTGTAGATCTGTCGAAAACTCGAGTTGCGATTTTCGGCATGATTCCATTACTTTCCGTATACATTACCATGTATTGCAGAGAAAGTAAAAATAGTAATTAGTTTTTTGCATACAATTTTAAAATATTCAAGTATTCTAATTTTATTACATTTTTGACTATTTTAACATGTCTAGGTTAAGTACATAGAGAAATTGTTTCTGATTTTTGTTTCTTAATTTTGTTGAATACACATTTTTGTTCTAATTTGTATAATATGTTATTTGGATAAATTATCTGTAGTAAAAAAACTAAGTGCAACCGTCGCCACTGACCAAATCCTTTTAAAGTAGAGAGTTTTTTTGTCATGGCTAGTGCCGGATTTATGGTATCAGATGATTTGCAATTTTGCATGATAATTTTAATTACATTGCCATGTGTTGTTCCCTCCTATTTTTGTTACAATTGAATAAAAATTTATATTTTTTATACAATTTTGATGTCAAAATATTTTTACACCACTTTTGTATGCAAGTTATTTCCTGTCATTTATCTTCAAACTCTAATATTTCATTGTTGTAAATTCTATTGCCATCTCAAAAGAAGTAATATTTAAATGATTTAACTTTCATTGTTGAAAATGCTGTTGCTCTTAAAAAAAAAGTAATATTTAAATTTTTGATTTAAACATTTAAAAATACAATAATTGTCAGAAATTCATTTAAATATTACTTCTTTTGAAATAGCAATAACATTTCCAACAATAAATTGTAATTGTTCATGACAACAATGGTTGCGAAATGCTCTGTTTGATTGTAAGTCTGGTTCGCAAGTGTAACGAAAGTGCTTGCAAAACGAGCTTCAGCAATTAATGAGCAATAAACAGGAGGTGGAGTACTGAAAATTTTTTTATATATTTTATGGGATAATTTAAATATCTCCTAAAATTTTTGAAGCAATTTATGAATTTTAACTTTGCTTAAAAAATATTTGAAAATTGAGGTCCCATAGGGTTCAATATATTTCATTTTTTCAACCCGGGTTCAATCCAAAACTAATTGGATGATATGATTCATTTACATTCCCATATGTCCCACAGACCATCTGAACAACATACTAAAATTTCATTTTGATAAAGATATTTTTACAGCAGTTATCATGCAAATGGACAGACAGAATGACCAAAGTCATAAACACTTTTCAACTAGGTTGTAAAGTAAAGCACCCAATTTTGATTCTGGTATTATAAATGTATATGCCGTTATACTGCATATTGTATTTTATGACTTTTTAAAGGAATTTAATATCATAATAATTGAGAACTTATTAACCAATGGTATAACTCATCGTAAGATGTATTTGTAATAAAGTGTATTTTTAATAATAAACTCTTTTTTTAATGTGTGTATTAAATTGATCATAGAGAACCAAAAAAATCTAATCCAATTCTCTTATTATGGAACTAGGTAGCTTTAACAACCAACTTGGTCATTTTAAAAAAAAGTTCTTAACTTGTTATAGCTGCTGACTGTATATAGCCACCTGCTACACAAGTGCATGCAATCCATGCATGCCTTAAATAAGTACCTAGACATAGCCTTTGATTGCTGTACTGAACCAAGCAATCCATATACACTCACTACATAGGCACATGCAATCCACGTATGCAGCCTTCGTTATCTCAAGCAAAGAAGCATAGTTTTTAAAGAAAAGCTCTGGGATAGAAGTTGAGATATGATCAAATTAGTAAAATGCCTAAATTGGAGGATGTAAGTAATAAAATATAGACCCAAGGGGTTATTTTGCCTATTTAGTGTTATTAATTAGTGGAGTGAAAAATGCTAAACTTGCTTAAAATCCACACTGCATTCTTAATAATAAATGAAAATATTTGCAATCACAGAGAAGAAGAAATACCTTTATCAAAGGGAAATAAAATTATATAAATAAATGTTATCTTCTAAGATTTTCATGTAATTGAAGAGACTTTTGAGTGTAATATTTGTAATGATGAAATAATTATACATTTGAAAAATCAAAATAATATCTTTAAAATTTTTATTATTATGTATTCACAATATGAATTCTAATAAGAAACAAAACTCCTGTCCCCTGTCTATACAGTTGATGGAATTTGACATGATACATCACTTAATAAAAAGTATATAAAAATATATACACATTCAATATCAAATTCAACTTATCTAGTTCTGTAAAAATGCTATCCGCAGTATCAAGTTTTATGCATTTTATTCAAATATAGTAAACAATTTTTAACTAGTAATACCAAACTAATCTCTTATGATGAACAGTGGTACAAAGAAAAGAACATCTGTACAGGATGAGTAAAGATCTTTCGATTCTAAATATAATTATGTTACATACCATAGAGCGCAATCAGTTATAGATTCTGGTGAAGAAATTTTCTTTTAGTAATCCATAAATAATACATTCAATTAACAAATAACCTTTTTGCATGTTAATAGCATGCTAGTCAAAAGTACAAAAGTCCTGTGGTTTTTCGATAAAGGACAACAGCACCTACTTCAAAATTCTTACACAGGATCCTATGTACAATTTGGAGAATGTACCCATAATCATGTGTGCAAGTTCAGAGACTTGCCCCTATATTCCTTATTGGTTAAGCAGTTTAACTAATTCTCAGATAGCGATGCTGACACGTCTCCAAGCTTTCCCTTGTTTTCTATGGGTATGCCACTGGAATAGATGGCTAAGCGAGCATTTTCTTGTTTGTTACTTTCCTTATATACATAATTATAAGGAAAGTATTGTGACAGGGTCGAAAATTCGAATTTGAGTTTTCTACGGGAGAACACGCTTCAAGTATCCCTGATCACGAATCGAACATTTTTGAGGTGATTTCTGTGTGTCAGTGAGTCTGTGGAGACGATATCTCACTAACGAATAGAGTGATTTGAATGAAATTTGGTACAAAAATCACAATCCATGAATACTGGAAACCTATTGTTTTTAAACACAATCGAATGTTCAGAACCCCTCTTAATTTTTGAGTGAAATTTTGAAAAAATCATAAAATCAAAACCTTTAATAAAGTTATGCAAATAGACATTTCTTATGTAATTTTTCCTTAGAAAACGATTGATTAAAATGCTAGCATGAACTGTTCTCGAGATATTGCACATTTTTTCAAATACATTTATCAAAAAATCCCATAAATTAAATATATATTAACTGTTAAAAAACATGTTCACTTTTTATATGTAATGTCATGCAATAAATTTGGTGGCATCATTCTCATGAATCTAGCTCATTCCATTCATGAGAAAAAATACTTTGAGTAATACTTTGGCATTTGAATGCCAATAGTCATTTATTTGCTATAAGAATAACTTATTTCTCCGTCCATAATGCTTGGTGAGATTTTGGCGGAATGTCGCCAACTTGGTGACTTTTTAAATGTTACCAAATTAACGAAAATTTCGCTAAATGGATAAAAATGATTCTAAATCAATGAAAATGATGACTAATTGACAAAAATTCAATAGCTTGGAAAGAATATAAGTATCTACTAAACGAATAACCTTTTTTTTTTTTAGTGTAAAAGTAGTAAATTCCTTGCTTTATATAAGGAAAGTCATATGCTGCCCACATCAGATTATTTTTACATTATGTTGTAGGGAAAAGCTTGTTTCACTGTTAATATTTGAAGCATGTTTGAGTATATCAGATTACTTATATATTTTGAACCACTGTTGTATTTAGGTTTTCATTGTGCCATGTTAATGATAAATTCTGTCTTTTTTTTTTCATAGAATACTAAAAGACCGATTTCTGAGAGCTGGGCTTTTGAATCTATCAAAGAAATTGTTCCCCGTAGACATGAACTGCTGAACAATTCTTTTGAGATATTTTTAACTAATGGAATAACATACATGATTACCTTCAATTCTGAAAAGGTAAACTATGTTTTCTAATATCAGTTATAAAATTTTGCAAATATATTTTATTTTGAATAAATTTTATAAAATTATACTTTCTCAATTTCAGGATTTTAATATCATCTGGAAGCAGCTTCAAGATCTTGGGTTGCCTTGTGTAACCAATAAAGATCTTTCGGTTCTAACTCAACTATGGCGTGATGGAACTATCACAAATTTCGAATACCTGACGCACCTAAATAAACTGTCTGGTCGCACCTTCAATGATCTTATGCAGTATCCTGTATGTCCGTATGTTTTAGCTGATTATGAAAGCTTTTTCTTAGACCTTGAAAATCCAGATAGCTTCAGGTAATTATAAAATTGTCTGTACCTTGTTCCATGCCAATGTTAGCATTTACCAAAAGATATATTGTGTACAAAATTAAATTATCCTATGTTGTCAAGGGGTTATATAAGCTCCTGCCACATAAATAATAAAGATACAAATCACATCACTTAACTTCCAGGTTACCTGTTTTATTAAAATAATTCCTTCTCTCCGTTTTTTTCCATGCACAACCATGCCAACTGTACAATGATGGCATAATATACCCTAAATAAGCATTTTTAATACACCCTATAAAAACATTCTGAAAATGCTTGGTTCCACAAGACAGAAAAGTGTGTGTATATGTATATATATATATTTATTTATTAGAAAAATATAATAATAATAACCAATTCTAAGTAATCGTGAAATATTAAAATCACCAAAGCATCGACCACAATGTCGATAATAGAAATCAACAGCACCGGCCCAATTTCGAAGATTAACCAGAATTAAATTCCTCTTCAGGTCTGAGCATCTAATTCTAATTAACCCAAACAAATGCCTATTTCAGATTTCACAATAGTAAGTAAGTTACTATAAATGCCAAAACTCAGACTACAGGCACTAAAAGAGGAAGTATTGAAAAAATAGAAATATTAGGAAATCAAGTATTACCATGAGGCAGAATACATCGTCCACGTGAAGTGCAATAAACCTCAACAGAATGAGAAAATTGAAAAGCACCAGGAATAAGATAACAAAATATATCAGGGAGGTAGAACCAATGGTTACAGTGATCTTCCCAGACCCTTCCAATGAGTTAGAATACGAGACAGGACAATTCCCCATATAAGGAGAACAGAATATGAACATGAAGTATAGATGAAAATTCTTACTAAACAAGTGATTCATAGAAGAAATCAATAAATGAGAATGCCACTAACACCATTATAAGGGGGCTCAAATTGTAGTATCAAACTGGCTAAAGTTACATATTTTAAGCGAAAATAAAATTCAAAATATTAAATGTTAATGTATCTTATTTTCCGATTTTATTATTTTTCAAATTTTTTTAATTTATTTTATTATTTTTCATTTTTATTTAATTATATAATTAATAAATAATTGCAATATTATTAATAAATAATTATAATATTCTAAATTTACACCTGCAAACTTAAGGGTTTGTCCTTGAGCTTTGTTGATGGTCATGGCAAATGCCAGTCTAACTAGGAACTGTTTGAAGCTGATTGGTAAGTCGGTTGGTATCAATGGTATGCGAGGTATGAATACGTCTTCTCCTTTTACCTTTACCATTAATACTGTGGCTTCGATGACATTTGTCAAAATATTTTTGGCACAGAGCCGTGTTCCATTGCATAGTTTTGGTGGGTCCAAATTCCACAGAAGCATTATTGGTGATCCTTTCTTTAACTTCAAGATATGAGAAGGCATTCCAGGTGGCTCAAGGTAGTTCAGAAATTTCAACGGCATCATTGGTGTCCGCTGCAGATTCAAATGACTTGTCATGATATAAGAAAGAATCCCTCATAAATTGTTGATAATTAAATAACCATTTTGATTTCTTAATACTTTTCGTTGTTGAGTAAACCTGTGAAAAATAAACCATGGTGATAGAGTTTTTATTTAAACCTGCAATTTTCAAAAGTGACTAATATGTTCAATAAACTCCCACAAAACTTTTTAGATATTGAGATATAATTGACATGTATGTTTTAAACCAATGATTTCCAACCTTTTTTGTTGGGAATCATGGAGTTAGAGAGTAGAACTCCTAGAAAAAAGTTTTGTTTTCCGTTAATATCTCGACAACCCCTAGTCTTAAAAACTCGAAACTTAGACTAAATTTATGAGGAATTGTGTCAAAGCTACTTACAAAATTTCATTAAATTCGGTGCAGCTGTTCTCCCCTGATGATAAGATAAATGAAAGTTTCATTTTTTATTAATATCGCGACAACTCCTGGTGTTAGAAACACGAACCATGGACTAAATTTTAAGTGGGGCTATTTCAAAACTACCCACCAAATTTCATCAAATTCGGTTCAGCCGTTCTCTCGTGATGTTGGATCATACATGCATACTTTTCGTATATTATGTGTGTATGTGTGTGTGTTAACTAAGTTAAAATTGAACTTATAGAGACATAGTATAGCATCTAAAGCCATATTAAAAGAACCTTATTGGTTACATCACTAGAATAAGAATTCAGGGGAAGGCAAGTCAGTAAAATAAAATATTGGGATAAACAAAAAAACAATCCATATGAATTAAAACTAATTGAAAATAGAATGAATAACATTGAATATAAAGCAATAAAATTGTAAAATCATCAAGAGGTATATGCAAAGCATGCCTTATAGTTCTTTTCATTAAATAACCTTGTTGCATTGAGCAAAAAGGTTGTTTTACACTTCTGAAAATAATGGGAAAAAATAACCCATTCTTATATGTGTGTGTGTGGTTTTTTTGTTTTGTTTTGTTTTTTAACGACTTTAGAATTAAGTTGATTAGTTGAAAACAATTTATTTTATATCTTTCAGGAATTTAGCAAAACCTATTGCAGTTCAGTTGGAAGAGAAAGAAGCTGGGTACAGAGAACATTATAGGGTAGGTAAAGATGCATCTAATTTGTTTAAATAATTTTATAAAATTTGTTTTATCTTACAATTAAATCTTTTTAAGTTTACTTTAAGCCTTTACCAGTTGTTTCTTATTAGAAACTTATAAATAAATTTAACCAAAATTCTTTATTTTTGAAAATAAATGTTTTTTTGATTGATGCCGTACTTGACAATGAACTCCTCGCTGGGGGAACTTCCCACGAGGAAGCTAATGACATCATGAACAAAAGATGTGCTTTGCAGCTATTTTTCGCAACAATGATTAAAGCTATTAAGTCTCAGGATCATTGAGCCATAAGTAAATTCTTTTGTACATGATGATACCAAATTTTATCCTATGTTATCATGCTATAAAAATATAAAATTGCGAAGTTTTTGCTCAAATTTTAAAAAATTTTATCTCATTCTAAATTTTTTTTTAATAACAAAACCAGATATAAAGTTTCGTGAAAATCCATTTTAATGTTTGTGGCCGCTATCATGTACAGTAGAAATCAACCACAGACAGACGAACATCTTTCCAAAAATACTCAAAACGTGTTCAGGAGGTCTTAAAACATATATTGGCATCCAAATCTCGAATTCGAAAATTTTCGTAAAAATTTTTTCTCTATACTACAGGATCTTTATAATTAAAGTTCCACTTTGAAATGGCTTAAAAGGAAAACTACTGGACAGAATGTTATCAAACTTGGTAATAGTTTACAGGAGGTCATGGGATTTTATTTTCAAAAAAAAAAAAAAAAAGTTCAAAAACTCACTGTCGGAGAGGAATGGTGTTGTATGCAATATTGTTACACGAAATAAGACATGAAGACATCGGTTTAAAAAGTTTTAAATTGTTTCTAAAACATGTTACAAATCATGGTCAATGTGGCTTCCACCATTTTCTGAGAGCAAGTTAAATTACATTACTGTGTTCTCAACAGTAGCTCAACAGTAGCATATCAGGAGGAATATTACGGACATGTCGGTGTATCACATGTTTCAATTCTGCCAAATTGTTTGTTATCACCATAAACAGTGGCTTAGAGACCACGATTTTTATGCAGAATGGGGTTCCACCTCACATTGGTACATGCGTCAAACAGTTACTTAAGCAACATTTCATGGATGACCGGATTATAAGCCGACACTTCACATTTTTCAATTCCGTCAAATTATTTATGTTATCACCATAAACAGTACCTTTGAGGTAACCCCATAGCCAGAGGTCGCAGGGGTTGAGGTTTGGTGACCGAGGTGGCCAAGAAATGGGGAAGTGTCGGCTTATAATCCGGTCATCCATGAAATGTTGTTTAAGTAACTATTTAACACATGTACCAATGTGAGGTGGAACCCCGTCCTGCATAAAAATCGTAGTGTCTAAGCTACTATTTATGGTGATAACATAAACAATTTGGCTTAATTGAAAAATGTGATGCACCGACATGTCCGTAACATTTCTCCTGATATGCTAAGAGCTACTGTTGAGAACGCAGTAATGCGATTTAACTTGCTTTCAGAAAATGGTGGAAGCCACATTGACCATAATTTGTAACACGTTTTAGAAACGATTAAAAACTTTTTAAACTGATGTCTTCATGTCTTATTTCGTTTAACAATATTGCATACAGCGCCATTTCCCACTGACGGTGAGTTTTTGAACTTTTTTTTTTTTTTTTTTTTTTTTTTATTTATTTATTTGCAGAAAATAAAATCTCATGACCTCCTGTAAACTATTACCAAGTTTGATAACATTCTGCCCAGTAGTTTTCCTTTTATGGCCATTTCAAAGTGGAACTTTAATTATCAAGACCCTGTATATTACATAATATGAGAAATTAAAAGCATGTAACAATAACTTAATTATTAAGTGTATAATTATAATTACATAAGTGTCTTCACTTTCTATTTGTATACAAAGCATACTTTTGGTAGTGATGCTGAAATTTTTAATTTTGGTGGTACACATTTATGAAAAGGTCGAGAATTCCTGCAGTAGCATTCAATATAAGCCTCGAGTATTGTTCGTTTTTGTGGGTAAATATTAAATTTTTCATGTGCAGTTGAATTGATGAAATTTTAATGGAATTTGTTGTTAAATATTTATGTATTTCAGATGTTGAGTGTGCAGTCAGACTTTGATTCTATTCTCCCATATCTTGGTCCGTACCACTATGGATCACATTACAGCAACAGTGGAACTGTGTTGCATTTTCTAATACGACTACTTCCTTTCACTTACAGCTTTATCAGTTACCAAGGTGATTTATCTCAAATTGCTACTTATTTTGTTATAATATATCTGTTTTCTCTTTAAGCTTCTGGACATTTATTTCATAAATATTCATACCCTTAATTTTTGCAATCGCTTACATTCTACATTCAGATATATTCCGAAATTTTAAGTTATGCTGAAATTCTTTATGTACACTGTTTATTTATATTACACTACAATATACTTTCTACCTTGCATTTTAAGTGGGTGTGGTAGCTCACTGGTCAGCGCGCGGGAATTGCACTCGGTAGACCCGGGTTCGATTCCCTCCGCTGGAAAAAGAAAAAACTGCTGCCGTGTTCATGCGGAGTACGATCACGCTAAACATGTAGGTCCGTAAATCCTCAGGGGTGCGGAATTAAAACCTGTAAACCGAAAGGTAGGCCAGGGCTGCACTGCTGTCTCCAAGCTTGCATTTTAAAATAAATGAATCTCTCGGTTATATGTAAGCCTCTGACTTTGTTAATGATAATCAGTTCTTACATTTTTTTAAGCACCTGTTAATTGGACATATTTATGTGATTACTTAATTAAATTTATATAGGAAATTTGGGGTTTAGTTCAGCTTTTTGGTTTGTAAATTAAAAATAAAATAATAATAGTATATTTTTTCTAATTAGTATGATTTTTTTTTTATACAAAAACCGGATTGTTCTTAAAAACCCTTATTTTGGGGAGTATGGTCCCCCAAAGTGTCCCTATTTTTTATCCTTAAGTCCCTCTTTTTTAGGTTAACTTTTGTTGGAATCATTGGGCATGTAATATGGTGATTAGACCATCATCATTCATATCTAATATTTGGAGTCAATCTACTTTATCTCAATCTGCTTTTATCACCAATTCTTTTAATTCAGAAGTTATTAATAATTGTTCATCCATTTGAAAGAATATTATATACCACATAATAACATGAAAGAAGATTTCGGGTCATATAATATACATACTTGGTAACAATTTATTTAATGAAAGAGTGTTTTCTCATTAATTACATGTTAACTGAAAAGAAATTTCAAAGATATTACGAATCATTATGACTGTTTAAATGAGCATTTGTTTATCTTACAAGTCATTCATTAAAAATTTGTGGAATACTGTAGTATATTTAGTTATTCTTCATAAAAGTTTCTTTAAGAATGTTGTAAAAGCAGAATTATTTCCTGTTAATTAACTTTTAAATTGGATAAAACTTCATTTGTAAATTTGATATATAAAGATAAAATATTTGTCATGTGGGTTTCCATGGTAAAATATGGGTTTCCATGGTTTCCACAAAAAATTTAGTATACTGCGATTACATTAAATTTTGTCACCTTCTCTACACAACAGAAAGGAAAATTTTCAAGAAACAGAAATTACTAAAATATAAGATATTTTGACAAGACATTACCTTTGGCAAACATCAATTTGGTTTTGAAACTCTTATAATTTAATACTAGGTTCATGTCTTCAGCCTGACAAGATTAATCGCCAGTTGACTCATGAAAACAAAAGATTAAATTCTATCACTAAGATAAATGCCTGAAACATAACTAGAGTAAATTCCAATAAGGAAATAACACTGGAAAGAATTACAGATTTCAGTTACATGTAAATATTTATTTTAACAATATCTTGGCGTATAAAGAAAATCATTCTCATAGTTCAGTTTACATAGAGCTACAACCGATCTGCCATAGTGCCATCAAAAACAGATAGAACAAAATTAACTTGCATGCATCCTAAGATGAGACATAAACATTGTACATTATCCAAGTGAGCTAAAGAAACATCATCTCCACCCTGGAGATCATAGTAATGCTATCATAACACACATGTTGTGTTAGATGGATAAAATCAAACTCTCATCCCTTTCTGAAACACACTTCTCCAGATTGGGAGCTATCTAACAATTAGAACTATAAGCAGAGCTGAACCAAAGGTTTAACTTTCACTGGAATCTTTCCTCAAGAACAAAATAATTAGTGAACTGTGCTTGTCTTGTATAAAAAATTTTGACACCAGCACTTCATAGTTCAAGTGTGAGTTTTCAAAGTGCCTTTCCATGTAACTTGGCCTCCCTTTAGCAAAATACCTATAAATTCATGCCAACATTTAAAAGTAAATATCCTCCATTTACTTTTGCAGAGAGAATTGCAATAAAATTCTCCTTGTAAAGAAGCATCATAATTTGGAAGTCTGTGGATTCATATCAAATCAGGAGATGGGCCCCTTTTATGTTGGGATTTATATTTAGAATTTAACCATAAGCGACAAGCTATCCACTCTGCTTCGTGCTTACTGCTGGGAAAATCATCTGAAGAAAATTGTTCGGAAACTGCTTTTCCTAGCAGCTCAATCGGCTCAAAAAATAATTTGTACGAGACCATCCATTGGCCAAAAAATGAAAGTGCTTACTCATTCAATAAAATCAGAGACACATCACTATTATGAGCAACTGTCATCTTAATTTCATCTGAATTTTTTCCAGAAACCATCGCAAATCGTCATTAACGACTGAAATCCCAATGATAGAAGTGTTATGCCGAGATTTTTGATTCTAATTTTAATTAATGGTTCAAAATTTGATAATAGCTCAAAATTCATTATTTTCCCCTTTCCCTTCAAAATTCAAAATTTATTTGTTGTTTTTGAATATTTCAGCGATTTATTCCCCTTTTAACGTAATTTGTTATCTTTTTTCCTTGTTTTCATTATTCAAAATTATGTGCAATGCGTCTTAAAACGTTAAAATATCTTTTGTTAATCTTTCGGCTTCCCGCTCTCGGGTTTTAACTTCACGTCACTTCATTCACGAGAGTGCAGAAAAAAGGCACATTTTTAGAGCAAAATTCGGCCTTCATGGCTTATCTGTTACGAACACCTGCTAGATGGGTGCCGAACATCCGGTGGGGTTGCTGTATGGCATGGTTGCCACTTGGCGGAAATTATCCGTCTCACGGTTCTTGGCAGTTGCTTAGGGATTCGTTTTGCTGACCGACGTGGTGTGAGGAGGTTTTTCTACTGCTGCTGAGGATCCATGGAAATGGGCCCCATGCAAGGACGCCCGTATCCTGCGGTCGCCAGAAATGCAATGCACGAACTGGAGTCTCTCAAATGCGTTCATAGTTAAAGGTAGTCGGTTACATCCGTTATGACTTGGATCCAAAGACTGAAGCTGCGAAAGACCAAGCATTTGCCAGTGTATCATCATGCATAGCAGACTCTTTTAAATCTGCATTTTTGCAAAAAGGTTTGTGTGCAACAGTATGTGCTCAGCGGATTGTTTTATACTTCATGTTGTACAAAAATCATCGACGACATCCTCCTGGGAAGCAAGCGTGTTGCTTAGGGATTCGTTTTGCTGACCGGCATGATGTGAGGAGGTTTTTCTACTGCTGCTGAGGATCCATGGAAACGGGTCCCATGTAAAGGCGCCCATATCCCGTGGTCGCCAGAAATGCAATGCACGAACCAGAGTCTCTCAAATGCGTTCATAGTTAAAGGTAGTCTGTTACATCCGTTATGACTTGGATCCAAAGACTGAAGCTGCGAAAGACCAAGCATTTGCCAGTGTATCATCATGCATAGCAGACTCTTTTAAATCTACATTTTTACAAAAGGATTTGTGTGCAACAGTATGTGCTCAGCGAACTGTTTTACGCTTCATGTTGTACAAAAATAATCGACATCATCCTGCTGTGTCAGGCGGGTTTTCATAGCCATGCTTTCCCATCAACATGGCAAATTTTTGTCCTTAAAATGATCCTTAAAATGATCCTTAAAATGATCAACATCAGTGCTGTGTCCAACATCATTCAAGTGTGTCAGTGCAAGCCTGTTCTATGCTTTCATGATCCTTCTGCAAGTGTCCTTGTGTCTTCAATTGAAATTTAAGTTTTCCCGGATTTGTCCGGTCATCCTTTCAATGCTTTTTCCAAAAAAATAAGTGTCCTTGTGTCTTCAAATGAAATTTAAGTTTTCCCGGATTTGTCCGGCCATCCTTTCAACGATTACACTAAATATTGTTAATTTTAACATGTACAAGTTGTGTCTGTTTCATTTATTTTGAGAGTTAATATTAAACATTTAAGTTTCGGTGGACAGCTCCAGGCAGACCAAACTCTGGTCTTCAGACCAGAGTGGATTCTGATTCCTGGGTTCCTAAAATTGAAATTTAATGTAATTGATTTAATTAGCGCTAACTTAATTTGTTATCTTTTTCCTTGTTTTCATTATTCAAAATTATGTGCAATGTGTCTTAAAATGTTAAAATATATTTTGTTAATCTTTCGGCTTCCCGTTCTCGGGTTTTAACTTCACGTCACTTCATTCACAAGAGTGCAGAAAAAAGGTGCATTTTTAGAGCAAAATTCGGCCTTCATGGCTTATCTGTTGTGAACACCTGCTAGATGGGTGCCCAACATCCGGTGGGTTGCTGTACGGCGTGGTTGCCACTTGGCGGAAATTATCCGTCTCACGGTTCTTGGCATAACAGCGTTTTTATTCTGCAGTATATGCGTGAGCTCTCGGTGCGAAGCGCAGGTTTACACTCGCCAAATTTGGTATCTCCTGGGAAGCAAGCGTGTTGCTTAGGGATTCGTTTTGCTGACCGACGTAGTGTGAGGAGGTTTTTCTACTGCTGCTGAGGATCCGTGGAAACGGGCCCCATGCAAGGGCACCCGTATCCCGCGGTCGCCAGAAACGCAATGCACAAACCGGAGTCTCTCAAATGCGTTCATAGTTAAAGGTAGTCGGTTACATCCGTTATGACTTGGATCCAAAGACTGAAGCTGCGAAAGACCAAGCATTTGCCAGTATATCATCATGCATAGCAGACTCTTTTAAATCTGCATTTTTACAAAAGGGTTTGTGTGCAGCAGTATGTGCTCAGCGGACTGTTTTACGCTTCATGTTGTACAAAAATCATCGACATCATCCTGCTGGGTCAGGCGGGTTTTCATAGCTGTGTCCAGCATCATTCAAGTGTGTCAGTGCAAGCCTGTTCTATGCTTTCATGATCCTTCTGCAAGTGTCCTTGTGTCTTCAAATGAAATTTAAGTTTTCCTGGATTTGTCCGGTCAGCCTTTCAATGCCTTTTCCAAAAAAATAGTGTCCTTGTGTCTTCAAATGAAATTTAAGTTTTCCCGGATTTGTCCGGCCATCCTTTCAACGATTACACTAAATATTGTTAATTTTAACATGTACAAGTTGTGTCTGTTTCATTTATTTTGAAAGTTAATATTAAACATTTAAGTTTCGGTGGACAGCTCCAGGCAGACCAAACTCTGGTCTTCAGACCAGAGTGGATTCTGATTCCTGGGTTCCTAAAATTGAAATTTAATGTAATTGATTTAATTAGCACAATGTACTGTTAATTTTTGAACCACTATACTTCTAATTTAGTAATAATGAATAGAATACTTAAATATTTTATCTCAATAAAAGTTAATTTTTATTAATTTAACACTAATAAGAGTTGTGTTTTTCTTGTTGTTGGCTGTGCTAATTATTTAAAATGAAAACTTTTTAAAGGTAAGTGGAGTAAATGTAAGATGTTGAAATGTTTTTAAAAGTGTAACATAGTTGAACACAGACCAAGCTGTAGGTAATAGAAAAAGGTAAAAAGGAAACAAATAATGATTATAAAAGTAAACCTTATTATTTAAAATCTATACGATCAGGCATATATAAGAAACATAAATATAAAGAGTAAGTAAGTAAAGATATAAATATAATAAATAAGAAAAATAGAAATAAAAGTAGAATGAATAAAAATAAGTATAGATAATAATTATAAATTTTTAAAAGGAAAGATTTCCCTCCAGAACAGAAGGGACTAATGACTCTTAAGATGCGGCCAGGAGTCTGACAGCAGCTGCCGATTTTCTTCATTATATATTCTTTTGAATATACCTACTTGGCAAACAAAAAAGGATAGAATAGTTTTTAAAATAAATGGGCGAATAATGAAACTTTTGAGATCGCATTTAAGTAAAAGTTATTAATTTAGAAGTAACCATTTCAACCCAGCAAATACTATTTCAAAACATGTACTATACTGGATATAATATGTGCAAACAGACAGAGGTTTAAAGGGGGGGGGGGGGGAATTAGAAAATAGTTGAAAATTTCAAATGAGCTCTGAACTGAATTCTAGTTCCACATTCGCAAAACAAAAATGATTCCTTAAAATTAATAATATTCTCATTCCTAAAATCACAAAAATTGGCCCACGTATAAATCAGATATATTTGCCATATTTTAAGAAATTAAAAATTTTATTTGATTGTTATAGAAAAATTATATAAAGTAATTTAATTACTTTAGAGCCTTAATATTTCCATATTTTTATACCCTTTTAGATAAGAATTTTGATTGTGCTGATCGAACTTTCCATAACATTGCTTCCTCTTGGAACTTGGTAATCGAAAAGTCTACCAGTGATGTCAAGGAAATCATTCCAGAGTTTTATTTTTTACCAGAATTCTTGTGCAATAAAAATGGTAAGAGTTTGTTAAAGTTGTTCTGTCAAATTCTCGGGTTTTTCTTTGATGAAACAGTATATGAAATTTTGTTATTCTGTAGCTGTTTATTATTATAATGGTATCAACTGTTTTGTAAAAAATTCAGAATGTTTGCCAACCTTTAACCAGGTCCAAAGTGTTCTGAGCTTTCTCAAAGAAGCCTCTTCCATGAAAATTAACTGCAGTGTGGCTCAACTTGACTTTCTCATACCAGAATCAATTTTTAAACAGTTGTGATTTTCTTTTTCTCCCCAAATGTTATAAGAAAAATCTGTATTATTAATCCAAAATATTACAATTATAGCATATTACCCTTCATTTTAAAGGGCTTTTAAAAATCTTTTGATTGATATCAAGTTTAACAATGTACCCCCTAAATTGCCCCACCTCCTAAAGAGGGCTAATGATGTTATGAACACAAAAATATATCACAGCTATTTTTCACTACAATGATTAAAACTGTTAGGTTTCATGATCACTGAGCTATAAGTAACCCCGTGTATGCATGATTATATCAAATTTTGTCCTATCCTTCCATGTTAAAAAAAATCTTAAATTTTCAATCAAATTTTAAAAATTTTTATATAGTTTTAGAGTTTTCGTTAACAAAGCCAGATAATAAAGTTTCTTGAAAATTCATTTATATTTTTGACAGATATCATGAATACAAGAAATCGACCACAGATAGATGGGCATCACTCTAAAAATAGTCGAAACGTGTTCAAGAGATTCTAAATAATAAATTAACATCAAAATCTCGAAATTGTAAATTTTTGTGAAAACAATACTTTCTTTATATTATATTTTATTCAAAAATATTTAATTGAACATAGTGACAGATTAAATTTTTATTGAACTAGGTTTAATACAAACTAAGTTACTGGAGAAAATACGATCCATTGCTTGTGTTAATGCAGCAGTATAATTTATAGTTTATCTAAATTTAAGATTTTGCTAGCTATCTTCTACAATATAATTCTGTATCAACAAATTCCTTTACTATTCTTAAAGGGATTTAGATTAATAGTGTTGATATCACCTTCTGTTATAGTCGTACATCACCAAAACAATAAAATACCCCATATACTTCAACAAGTTAAATGAGTATATATTGGTGTATTGGTGGTTCAAAATATTCTTATTTTTCACGAATAAAGGCCTTATTAAACGTAGCAGGTATGGGGTGGAAAAGCCCATTTTAGAGCTACATATTTAATTAAATAAATCTTTCTCATAATTATCTTAACGATTTAAAATAAGAATGTAAATAGCCTTAATAACAAAAGATAGACATCAAGAATTTTGCTAAACCTTAATTAAGTAATATATTTCAGGTTCGGATCATTCTCAGGTCTGAAGACCTGAGTTTGGATTCATGCTTAGCTGCCCACTCTAGAAATTACTTTTAAATTAATGTAAATGTTATCCATTACTTAAAATAAAACCTTAAAATTTCATGAAAATGCAAATCATGAATTTAAATACACACTATACATGTCAAAAATCTCCTAATAAAATTAGATCTGCAATCACAGCCACTCATAATTAAAAAATAATAACTTATACATCTTGCAGAGGGGGAATGGTAAATTAATATTAATATGAGCTACACAGCTAGAATAAATAACAATAAAATTATTCAGATTTTTAAAGGAAAGAGGAAAAATAATGAATTTTCAACTTTAAAAATTTATGAAATGCAGAATCTCTGAAAATGAGCACAACATACTGCAGCTCAGTAGAAACAAATGCTGATCCAATGGTTACTTACCATGACTTATTGGACCTGGATCATGCGTGCAGTTAATTTTCTGTTGCAACAAGTGGGAGGGTGGAAGTAGAGAAAGCCGATTACATGGCTGCGTTCCACACAAAAGCAAATATGTCTGATAATAAAATAACAAACACATTTAATATAACTGCTACAAGTGTATGGGACTTTCTAATAATCGAATTGATTATTTTAGTGTATTATACGATCATCTTGCAGTGCTGCAAAACAATGTCTGAAAGCAATGCTGCAACCTGTTACATGTAATATGACCTTCAATAATGAGAACGTTCACTGAACATAGCGAATTTTATGCAATTCAATTAACCTGTGGACGTATTCAATTAAGCAAGGAATTTATAATGAAATTCAATAGTTTGATTTTGCTTTTCTGTATCAATAAAGCAGTCAATAAGTGGCCCTGCTACACAGTGATCACTATATTTTTATCATTCTGGTTTTAAAAAAATGTAAATATGTTTTATATGGTAATTGTTATAGAATCTAAAAGTAATTTTATTGGGAGGTATATGATTATTTATAATTTTCTGATGAAAAGTAGGAGATAGTTTGGAAACAAAATGATTTGATGAATTAATGTTGAGAATATTTGACAGTACTTATGTGATCACTAGCACCCAATATTTATTGCTTAATTTAGGTATATATATCTTTCTTTGTTTACACCAGCAATACCCATTAACAACTTGAAAAATTGTAAAATAATATGGTTTTTTAAAGTACCCCTTTTGTTATTTATATATAGCTTAAATGTATAAAAATTTTATTATTAATATGTGTGTAACTTAAATGCATGTGAAAAACAACATACAAAACTTGGATTTTCTAATTGCTCTGGCTCTCAAGTTATTCCCCATAAATGAGTATGTTCCTATGATAGGCCCAAAATAGACTGGCCCAATAAGGTTTAAAATCCAAAGAATTAAAATATTCGACAAGGACATACTAAATTTAGACTTTCTGACCGCTTTGATTTTTGAGTTATTCTAGCAAATTAAGTACATTCCTATAGTGGTCACAGGACAAGCTTGCCCAATAAGGTTCAAAATTAAAGAAATTAAATGTACCACGAAAGACAATTACATACCAAATTTTATATTACTTAGATGGATGGAGCCTGATTAGTTAAGGCCTCAAAGATTTGAATCACACTGGCCATCAAACACCAGACCAAGTTTAATTAAAGATTGTAATAAAATAAGGTACAGCTCAAAGGAAAATCCCCCTTTTAAAATATCTCAAAAAGCAAATTCTCCTGTACTTATATTTATTTGTGCAACATATTTTTTAAAATATGAGATTTTCATGGTTTTACGCTCTGGCATAAACACTATACAGCTTAAATTGACTTTGAGAATTGTTATCATTGTTGTGATTTTGCATATGAATGTTTTACCTTTTCTTAGGTTTTGATTTTGGTGTAACACAAATGGGATTTCGTGTCAATGATGTCATTCTTCCTCCATGGAGTAAGCAAAACGCTCGGCTCTTCATTCTTATCCATCGGCAGGCACTGGAGTCTGAGTTTGTGACGAACAGAATTCATGGCTGGATTGATCTTATATGGGGTTATAAACAAACTGGAGAAGCAGCTGTCGAAGCAATAAATGTGTTTCATCCAAGTGTAAGTACAAATTGATACTTTCAGGGAGCTGTTTAGAACAGTGTTTCTCAAATCAGTGTACTTACTCGGCATTGTTTGACAGAAACAATTCTTCAAAACATTCATATACAGAAGAGATAACCGACGACAAAAAATTAAATGAAATTAATGTGAACGGTGTGTGTACGGTTAAATGAAATTAATGTGAAACAAAATACAGATGAAAAAAAAAAATTAGATTATTTTTGCTGCCGAGAATGCAAACTGAATTGTACAATCATGTCAAGTAAAATGGAAGAGGGCATAATTTTTATTTATTTATTTATTTTTTCTTCCCCCAAGAAAAGAATTAATCACTTTTACACAGTTTTTAAAATTTTGCACTGTCTATGGAATTTGGAAGGACTCCCACGATTATCAGCGAGTGGCTGCTTGACTTAAGCAAGATGTCACCAAAGAATAATAAAGATCTAAATTTTTAATCACCACATCCATCTGATTAGTTAACTGGTGGTGACCGGTAAATTTTACCTGTAACATAAATGCTGTGCTATGGTAAAAGTTATTTTTCAAACACTTAAACGCTATGGCTTTTGTTCTAAAGATTATTATATAAATCTATTGTGGTGCTGTTATGCCGAGATTTGACAGCTCTAAATTTAATTATTAGTTCAAAATTTGTAATTGCTTAAAATTCGTTATTTTCCCCTTTCCCTTCAAAATTCTAAATTTATTGGTTGTTTTTAATATTTCTTCGATTTATTTCCCCTTTAGCGTAATTTGTTATCTTTTTAATGGTTTTATTATTCAAAATTGTGCGCAATGTGCCTTTAAACGTTAAGTAATCTTTTGTTAATTCTCATAATCTTCGTTTTCAGCTGTTAACTTTATTTCACTTCATTCTTGTGTCTGCATAAAAAAGGCACTTTTTAAGGGAAAGTTTGGCCTTGACGCCGTTATCGGCTGGACACCTGCAAGAAGAGGGTGCCAGCACATCCGGTGGGGCTGGCGGGTTGCCATTTCGCGGCGGCTTGACGCTTGGCAGAAGTTATCCTTTTTTTATTCTTGGCATAACAGCGTTTTATTTCCGCAGTGTATGCGTAAGCGTTCGGTGCGAAGCGCAGGGTTTCACTCGCCAAGTTTGGCGTCTCCTGGGAAGGCAAGCGTGTTGCCGGACATTCGATTGCTGACCAGCACTGTGAGAGGTGGGGTTTTGATCGCGGAAAAGATCCGTGGAACGGAGCCCCAATGCAAGGGCGCCCGTATCCCGCGGGAGTGCCGAGCCGGGGCTCATGCTGAGCGCCTGGGCTCTCAAGGTGTTTTGAAGACCGAAAAATTCTCACGCAAGTTTAGTTTCTTTGACTTTACGAAGTGCTCTTCGTATCAGAATTTTTGACAACTGAATGAAAAATGTGACAGCAGAAAGAAAAATGCCACTGGTTTCGCGCAGTCATCACTGGGTTGTGCTCCTCTAAAGCTTTTGTTGCCGACTCACCTTTTTTTGAGTCGACATCTATTTTGCTGATGAATGAGTCATGTGCCGTCATTTGATTTGCAAAAGAAATTCATCACCGTGTGCCGCGGCCGTTCTGCTTGTCTCAAGTTTTGGAGGTGTGTTTCTCTCAACAAAATCTTCTAAAGTGGGTTTTCAGCGAGCCCTTAGTGTTACACTCAGTATCTTCAGAGTGCGCTCTCAGCAAGTGTTGGTGTTCCACGTGTTGATTAGCTTAATCACTTTTGTTCAGTGGTGCTGCCATCTTCATGCACCCTCTAGAACGTCCCAGCCAAAATGGGAACTTTTTCCAAAATGATAAAAGCAGATAAAAAGGTTGTGTCTTCAATTAGATGTGCATTTGGAAGTTCAAATAATCTTACACAATATTTGCACACTCTATCTCAACAAAAGTCCTTATTTGAAATATTTGTGTTTGTTTTTATTAATTTGAAAATTTAAATTTAACCTTTTTAGTGGTGGACAGCTCCTCAGGCAGACCAAACTCTGGTCTTCAGACCAGAGTGGATTCTGTTTCCTGGGTTATTGAAATTGGGTAATTTTAATAGATTATAATGTTAAGAGCAATGTACTATCTATAATTCAAATAATGGTTTTAGAGATCTTAATGTTTAAGTTTTTAATGTTGTTAATAAAAGTTAATTTTTAAATTTAACAATTAGTGTTTGTGATTTCTTTAGTTGTTGTTGGCTGTGCAATTTAATTATTTAAAGGTAAGTGGATTTTCTTAGAGGTTTTATGTTGTTGAGATGTTTTTGAAAGGTTTACATAGTTGAGCACAGACCAAGCAATAGTAATGGTTGAGTTAAAGTAAATAAAGAAATAAAATAATAAATATTAAAAGTAAACTTACTTTATTGATTTAAAAATACTATATGATCGTAGGGTAAATATAAATATAATAACTTAAAATAATGAAAATGAAAAAAATATAAAATAAATAAAAAAGCTTCTAATGCTAATTTTTCCTCATAACATGTGGTGCCGTGAACCTTTTTGGTTCTGCCTGAGTTGTCTGTCCACTGAATAAAATATTTAATAATGGGCTGTCCACCATATTAATATTTTTTAAAGGTAGTTGAAAATGTTTTATTTGGATGTTATTATATGTTTCATATGCTTACTATGGGGAAGGGCACAAATTAATTAAATAATTTCATTAATTTAGTTTGTTTTAAAAATAATATTGTAGTTTTTGAAAAGTTAGAAAGATTTAGGAGTTTTTTTTATTAAGCTTTTGCTAGTTGAAATTTTTTTTTCCTTTTCACTCCTGTGTAAGCTAATCATAGCTTGTTGTTGTAAGAAAGATTTTTTTTGTTGTTTTGTAGAATTTTTTTTAAAAGTAAAACTTTGGAGTTTGACTCGGAGTAATTTTGGAATTTGAGTGGGATTTTTTTTGACTTTGAGAGATTTTTTTTTTTCTCACCTTTAAGGATCTTTTGGCTATTTGTTTTGTAAGAGTGTGGTAGAGAAGTGGTGGTTTGTTGTGGGAATTCTGGGATATTCAGGTTCAAAGGAGGCCTTGCTTTGCTAAACCATTCCTTCTCAACTTTTTAAGTGGGTAAAAATTTTTCTCAGTCTGCCCATAATGGCTACTTCAGTGCTTTGATGCCACACAGTTTTGAGGTGTTCACTGGGGAATGCACCTTTTTCCCTCGGGAATTAAATCACTTGCCCATGATGTATTTGTGTATTGTGTTTTTTTTTTGGGAAGGGATTCACGACCCCTTGCCCACTGTCAAGATTTTTTTGAGATTTGAGAAATGTTGCAACAGTTTTTATGAGATTTGAGATAGAGAGTTATTGGAAATAAGAGGCTAAGAATAGCGAAAAATGTATGTGTATTAGTAGTTATGTTTTAAGTGTATTGAATTTAATGTGTGTTTAAAAGTAGATAAATATGTCAAAGATCTGGTTAGTCTTAAATGTTAGAATTTTTTTTATGATAGAAATTTTTTTTTCTCTTTTGGAATAGTTTGGATTTGAGTTTCAGTTCAAATTTTGGTTTTAAAAATTATTAAAGGGGGAGAACAGTGATCAAAAGTTTTGTTTTGTTTTGAATAATTAGTCACAACTCTTGGCTTTGGGTGAAGTTAAAGGTACGGCTAAGGGGTTAGTTTCATGGTCACCCGGAGGAATTTTGAGGTCTGGGAAGCCTTGTTTTCATAGAAATTCTTCTTCACAGAAATGTGTTTGAAAAAGAAAAAAATTTTTTTTTGTTTTTCAGTAGGCCATGTTAACTGTCACTTTGGTGCTTTGAAGCCGCCTTTAAGGTGCTCAGCTGGGGAATGCACCTTTCCTTTTTGGAGAATTACTTGCCCGCTAAAAATTGTTTTTTTTCTTGTGTCATTGATCCTTCAGCCAAGCGATCGACTTTGGGGTAGTGTAAAATTTTTTGTTAAATTGTGCAAGTTCAGTCTCAGAATGTTTGTTTTGGGGGGAATGGAGATTGTTCTTCGAGAAATATTCCTTGAGAAATTTTTTTTAATTTAAGTTAGCTTTGTGAAATTTTTTTTTTGTTTTGTTTAAAAGTTTGTTGCTGGGAGATTGTGTATTTCTTCGAATGTGGGAGAGGAGAGTGTGAAATTGAGTTTTCAGTTGTTTAGTTGTTTTGTTAATCTTGAAGTACTTCTCTAAATTTTATGTTTCGACCTTTTGAATTCTTCGGCTGGTCCAAAGTCTTCATCAAAATTTATGTTTTTATTGTAATGACAAGTAATTGGGAACTCTGTTTTGTTTTTCTTCTTTCCGACTGTTTGGGTGATGCACTCTACAAATGCAGATTTTTTTTGTTTTGAAATTTTTTTTTTTAATTGAAACCTTTTGTAGGTAATTGAAATTTTTTTTTATTACTTGTGATGACTGGGAGTGTTAAGATTGAATTAATAGACTGGAAGGTTAGAATTAAATTTTGTTTTGTTTAAAATTACATTTTTGAATTTTTTTTTGTTGTTTGTCAGAATTTAAATTTTTTTGGGAGGTGGAGCTAAAACTTGGGTTTGCTTGGAATTTATTTTTTTGGGGATTCCCTTTTTGTTGAAGTTTGTACTTCGAATTTTGGGACGGGAATTTGAATTTCAAAATTTTTCCATTTGTGGGAGTTCTTCGAATTTGAAAAATTTTTGTGGACCTTTGAGTTAGCGAAATTTTAGTGGAAGTACACTTGTTTATGAAAGTCACTGCTGCTGAGATGTTTTTTTTTTTTTTTTTGGGAGAATTTCTCGTTCGACAGGATTTGCTTTAGGAAATTAAATGGGACCTTCACGGTTATGTGCTACATTGGGCCTACAATAGTTTTTTGAGGGATCTCGATTGTTCGACTCCTTCAAGTTCAAGTTAATTTTCTTCTTTTACCCGTCTTGGAAGTACATAGCTCTGGCAGTTCTGTTTGCAAAATTTTTATTTCACATTATTTCTATTCTAAATTTGCACTCAACTTTTCTATTGTGAAAATTTTGAAATTGTCGATACTATTCATTAAGTTTAAGTTTTTAGAGGGAGTACAGACGTGTACTCTCGCCTGTTGGAAACACTTGATTTTTTTTGTGTTTTGTCATTGGGAATTTTGTTTATTGAGGAAGTCTGGCAGGTTTTGGTTCTGTATGTGTGCAACCCGAGGGTTGTGGAACGGGGGTTTGACAGACTGTTTTTCAGTGTTTTGAGATTTTCTTTCACCTGGGTGCAGTGCAGTTTAAATTCGAAATTTTGGTGATCATTTGTTTTTAGATGAGTAGTGCATGACAGAGCTGAGGGTGGTGTAAGCATGAGTATGATTGCCTCATGTTGTATATAGAGGAGGCGGACCCAAAAGCAAGGAATGCTTGGGGGCGCCATGAGAAGTGTATTTTTTATGTCACATTGCTCAGGCTCTGCTACACCCTACTGGGGTTGTTTGGCTTTTGTTTTGAATGGGAGGGATTTGATTTTTTTTTTGTTTTATGAGCAGTGTATTTTTCCCATGTTGAGTTTCAAATTTTTTTTCATTATTAAATTTGGTGAGAATTCAGATATATTTTTTTTTATCAGGTTTAGTTCGAGTTTTTGAAAATTTTAGAGTTGTAATAAATGTTTTCCTTTTGGAGGTTTTTCGCTTCTCTTAAAGGAGAGGTACGAAATTTTTTTTTAATGAAAGTCTGAGAGAAGTGCAAGTTTTAAATTTTATGGTCATGATCAGTGTGCCTTCCCTATATGTAAAATATGTATTGTAAACATTTTTTCAGATTTGTAATCCCAGGAGTTGCTACATGAAGCGAGTGTTCTCGTCTTTTTACAATTTCTCTGCCACCAGGATGGTGTTCTCTTTTGGTCATTTTCGGCTCTTTGTTGTGAAAAATTTTATTCTAAAATTTTTTTTCCGGTGGTCGAGAGGAATTATGTTATGCCGAGATTTGACAGCTCTAAATTTAATTATTAGTTCAAAATTTGTAATTGCTTAAAATTCGTTATTTTCCCCTTTCCCTTCAAAATTCTAAATTTATTGGTTGTTTTTAATATTTCGGCGATTTATTTCCCCTTTAGCGTAATTTGTTATCTTTTTAATGGTTTTATTATTCAAAATTGTGCGCAATGTGCCTTTAAACGTTAAGTAATCTTTTGTTAATTCTCATAATCTTCGTTTTCAGCTGTTAACTTCATTTCACTTCATTCTTGTGTCTGCATAAAAAAGGCACTTTTTAAGGGAAAGTTTGGCCTTGACGCCGTTATCGGCTGGACACCTGCAAGAAGAGGGTGCCAGCACATCCGGTGGGGCTGGCGGGTTGCCATTTCGCGGCGGCTTGACGCTTGGCAGAAGTTATCCTTTTTTTATTCTTGGCATAACAGCGTTTTATTTCCGCAGTGTATGCGTAAGCGTTCGGTGCGAAGCGCAGGGTTTCACTCGCCAAGTTTGGCGTCTCCTGGGAAGGCAAGCGTGTTGCCGGACATTCGATTGCTGACCAGCACTGTGAGAGGTGGGGTTTTGATCGCGGAAAAGATCCGTTTAACGGAGCCCCAATGCAAGGGCGCCCGTATCCCGCGGGAGTGCCGAGCCGGGGCTCATGCTGAGCGCCTGGGCTCTCAAGGTGTTTTGAAGACCGAAAAATTCTCACGCAAGTTTAGTTTCTTTGACTTTACGAAGTGCTCTTCGTATCAGAATTTTTGACAACTGAATGAAAAATGTGACAGCAGAAAGAAAAATGCCACTGGTTTCGCGCAGTCATCACTGGGTTGTGCTCCTCTAAAGCTTTTGTTGCCGACTCACCTTTTTTTGAGTCGACATCTATTTTGCTGATGAATGAGTCATGTGCCGTCATTTGATTTGCAAAAGAAATTCATCACCGTGTGCCGCGGCCGTTCTGCTTGTCTCAAGTTTTGGAGGTGTGTTTCTCTCAACAAAATCTTCTAAAGTGGGTTTTCAGCGAGCCCTTAGTGTTACACTCAGTATCTTCAGAGTGCGCTCTCAGCAAGTGTTGGTGTTCCACGTGTTGATTAGCTTAATCACTTTTGTTCAGTGGTGCTGCCATCTTCATGCACCCTCTAGAACGTCCCAGCCAAAATGGGAACTTTTTCCAAAATGATAAAAGCAGATAAAAAGGTTGTGTCTTCAATTAGATGTGCATTTGGAAGTTCAAATAATCTTACACAATATTTGCACACTCTATCTCAACAAAAGTCCTTATTTGAAATATTTGTGTTTGTTTTTATTAATTTGAAAATTTAAATTTAACCTTTTTAGTGGTGGACAGCTCCTCAGGCAGACCAAACTCTGGTCTTCAGACCAGAGTGGATTCTGTTTCCTGGGTTATTGAAATTGGGTAATTTTAATAGATTATAATGTTAAGAGCAATGTACTATCTATAATTCAAATAATGGTTTTAGAGATCTTAATGTTTAAGTTTTTAATGTTGTTAATAAAAGTTAATTTTTAAATTTAACAATTAGTGTTTGTGATTTCTTTAGTTGTTGTTGGCTGTGCAATTTAATTATTTAAAGGTAAGTGGATTTTCTTAGAGGTTTTATGTTGTTGAGATGTTTTTGAAAGGTTTACATAGTTGAGCACAGACCAAGCAATAGTAATGGTTGAGTTAAAGTAAATAAAGAAATAAAATAATAAATATTAAAAGTAAACTTACTTTATTGATTTAAAAATACTATATGATCGTAGGGTAAATATAAATATAATAACTTAAAATAATGAAAATGAAAAAAATATAAAATAAATAAAAAAGCTTCTAATGCTAATTTTTCCTCATAACAGTGCATAGTTTCAATTTGAAATATAAATAATGCACTGTGATAGATTAGAACTTAACCGGGTGGAAATATTTTTGTTTTTATGTTCCTTTTACTGTACTACAGCATTTTAGATAGTCTAGCAATCATTTTTGTTTTGCATGTTAGTATGCCATGAATGTGCATTTAATTTTCATTTATTCTTATTTTTAAAGACATACTTTGGAATGGACCGAAACAAATTTAATGACAGACTCAATAAGGATGCTATCAGTACTATGGTTAGAACTTTGGGGAATACACCTCAACAATTATTTTTCAGTCCTCATCCAATGGTGTCTCTCACTCTGGCTAGCCTGGATTTAATTGAAGATGAAGATCAGATGGTAAGTTCAATTTCTTGCTGTCTTAAATCAATTTGCTTGAAAATTTATTGCAATCTTTATATATAAGATTATCAGAAATATTCAATGTTTCTCAGGTAGTAATGGAGTAAAACTGACATGGTGCCAAATCTAAAATATTTTATCTATAAATGTTCTTTTTATTAAGGTGTGCACCAGAGCATCTGCAAAATTTTGTTCAAAAATTTAATGTACAATGTTGAAGGCTTTGACTGACACTTTTTACACAATTCATCTAGTGACTTTTTCACACACAATCCTTTGGATGAGTCGGACGGCCTGGGTTTTCCACACACACATACACACTCCCCGGCCGTCCAAACAGTTACCTTACACCTTTCTGGTAGGTCGGACGGTCTGGGTCTTAACACACACACACTCCGGTCGTCCAAATAGTTGCTCAAGTCCTCTGGATGAATCGGACGGCCTGGGTTTTTCACACGCACGCACACACCTCAGGGTGCGATAGCCCTGTGGTTAGCTCGCAGGAATTGCACTCAGTAGTCCTGGGGTTCGATTCCTGCCACTGCCAATACTACCGCCATGTTCACGCGGAGTACGATCACGTTAAACATGTGGGTCCGTAAGTCATTCTGAGAGGTTGGTGGTAGGGGAAGAAGGGTACGGTCCCTGTGGATGCCTCCCCCGCTGGGTTCCGGTCTAAATTGGGTGGCACTTCCCGGCCATCCAAACAGTTACCTTACACCTTTCTGGTAGGTCAGATGGTCTGGGTCTCAACAACACCCCCCTCCCCCTCGGCCACTCAAAACTGATGCTCATACCCTAGGGTAAATCAAGTGGTCTGTGTTTTCGACCCTCCCCCCCCCCCCCCCTGACTGCTCAAATTGCTGCTCAAACCTTAGGGTGAGTGGGGTGGTTTGCATTTTCAATCCGCCCCCCTTCCCCATATCTAAGAAACTAAAAGGTATATGATACTAATTTTTTTAATTTTCTAACAGATAAGTGTGATCAGATAAGGCATTATTAATTTGGTTTATTTTGCCCCTGCCAATGTTTTTGTAGCAATGCATGAAAGATAATACATTTTGTTTTCTACTTTTGCACCTAAACTCTAAAGCTGACGACTAATAAAGTTAGAAGTTTAGTATTCGTCATGTTGAGTATTCCCCTGCTGCTTGATCTAAAGAAAAAATACAGAAATTTCTCACTTACCAAAGTTTAAATAACTTTAATGACTATTTGAAATCTTTCAAATGTTGTATATTTGTCAGTTTTTTCAATATTTCTCTCAAATAGGTTGACTTATTAAAATTAATTCGTTTGCTTAAATTTATCTGAATTGCGGTTATATATGTATGTATTTTGTAATTTGACAATTTTAATTAGTATCGGATAATCTGACCATCCATGTGCAAATTTTCTTTCGTCATTTCAAGCTGTTATATAAGAGCTTGTGTATTTCATATTTCATTTGCATTGCCACTGATGAAGGGTGTTGTGACGTCTGAAAGAACTCTGGCATTTTTGTAAATTTGTGTATGTCCTAAATAATGATTTATTAGAGACCTTTTACTAAATATGTAGTCTTTACTGTAAATATTTTTAGGGTGACTTAAATCAAAATTCTACAGAAAATGTGTTTAAGATGCACAGTATAAATTTGGTAGGCTGAGTGTGCAGTAGTAATCTATAAAGGAAAGATTATAAAATTCGAAAACTTCAAATTTTAAGGAACCTTAATTACTATTTTAAAACTTGCAAATGTCTTTTAAAATTTACAAGGACCAATATACGATAAAAAAAAAAACTTGTCAAAAAATAAAAAAGCCAAATTTTTCAGCTTTACAAAAAGTATCAGCCAAAAAAATAATTGAGATGAACTAGTCAAAAAAATGATTGAGATGAAAAACTATTGTCAAAGTTTATCAAATTTCATGAGTAGAGTATGGAGAGGAAAAGTTATTGGATATATTTCTTAATAAACTTGGCAAATTTGCCTCATTGCTCCAAAGCAGTTTCTTGCTACAGTGAAAGGAGTTAAGGTGATAAAACTTGAACTATGTATGTATATATTGCATCTCTTCATATTATTATTAGGTAAATTTGTTGAGTTTATTATGAAATATATCAAATAACTTTTCCTCTCCATACTTTTCCCTCATGAAGTTTGATAAACTTGGCAATGGTTCTTCATCTCAATCATTTTTATAGCTGACACTTTTTGTAAAGTTGAAGAACTTTGCTTTTTTCTACAATTTTTTTTTTATTGGATTAAGCTTAACAAACCAGTCAAAAAGTATATAAATTATTTAAGCCATTTTCAAATTATAAATAGTTATTACAAATCATATAATCAGGCATATTAATTTCCATTGTTCCATGAGAAGGTGGATTAAACTGTAGCAGGGAACTCCATGAGGAAGTAGTTTAATTGTAGGAGGATTAAACTTATATTGAAGCATTCACTAGAGCCAGTCTCATTGTGTTGTTGTTGTTGTTGAGACCCAGACCGTCCGACCTACCAGAAAGGTGTAAGGTAACCGTTTGGATGGCTGGGAAGTGCCACCCAATTTACACCGGAACCCAGTGGGGGAGGCATCCACAGGGACCGTACCCTCCTTCTCCTACCATCAACCTCTCTTGTAAGGACTTACCGACCCACATGTTTAACGTGATCATACTCCGCATGAACACGGCGGCAGTTGTGGCAGCGTGCAAATCCAGCGCGCAAACCACTGGGCTACCATGCCTGAAATGTGCCAACAGCACACGGTGTTCCCAGGTGGTCACCCACCCAGAGTTGCTTGCCAGATGCTGCTTGACTTCGGTAATTTAATGAGAGCTGGTGTTTTCAGCATGGCCAGTCTCATTGTGTCAAAAGCCCAGACCGTCCGGCTCATCCTTAGACATAGAACAGCAAAGTGGGCGGTCGAGTCTCATTGTGTGAAAAAGTTTCATTAAATTAGATAATTAGATTGCTTTATATCAAGATATACTTAGCTTGGAAGCATAGCTTAGAATTTCCACTTTTATATATTAAAGCTGTACAAAATTAGAAATATTTTTAGCCATAAACATTCCTTATTAAGTTTAATAAACCAATGAAAAAAAATAAGAAAATCCGTTGAGCCATTCTCAAGTTATTTGTAGTCATGACAGATAGAAACAAGTTTTAATTCTCATTATTTTGCACTTCAGTGTAGGATGGTAAAACTTGCTTCAAAATATTCCCTGGGCTTATTACCTGAAAAAAAAATTCCTCAAATCTATTCCTTGGTTCAATTGATATTTAAATTAAAAGCATGTATACAAAATTTCCATTATATATATTAGATACATTTTCAGAAAACTGGTTTCTCAGAGTGTGGTCCACTTTGGATGAACTTTAGTCTGCGAGTTTATTATTTAAATGAGAGGAGTCTTGAAAACAATATTCTATGGAAAAGATTCGCAAGTAAAAAAACGCAGCTTTTGTCATCTGTAATTCATGAATATAATGCTATTAAGTTTTATTTTTGCTCAGTTTCATAGAATTTTTCTCGTTCCAGGAAGTGATAGACACAGTTAGAGGATTGCGGTGGGGTAACTATGTTGGATCTCCAGCTTCTGGAATACCAAGTCTTGTTTGGTGTCGGAAGCAGAGTGTGACACTGGGTAGCTTTCTTCCTCTCCTAACAAACTATGTTTTCGCTTTGGGAGAAAATGTGTGCCTCCTCCTCAACCATAAGAAGGACATGGGTAAGTTGATTTTGCTGGAATATTAGGCATTTTTCTAATACTAATAATCCCAATTATTTTGGAATTTCCTCTTGCAACAAAATTCTCTTCACAAGTTTTAAATCATACTTTCGATGCAAGGTGTATGATTCCAAAGATAGTAAAAATATCATTTCATGGCTTAAAAATATCATTCCGTGGGTTCTTTTGATTCCTGCTACAAAGATGTAGCACTGAGTGCACAGGAATATTTGAATCTTTATTTATTTGAAAGGCCTTAGTCAAGAGACTCTGGACATAACAAGTCATCTGGCTTGGTAAAAAAAGTCAAAGATAAGTGAAAGAACTTAACTAAGTGCTCGTTGCCAGAGGCACCAATGAATTACTTAGGTTCGATAGGAAGGAAGGATTGGAAACCTTGCCTCAGCAGGCCATTTAATGGGAATCAGAGATGACCAGAGGTATAGCAAAGGGTGTTAGATGGGGGTATCTACCCCCAAGCACCTGTCAATGGGGTATCAAAATTGGATAGAATATGGGGAAAAACTTTTCCTAAAAGAAGGATATGCATATTTTAATAAGTGTTGTTTTAAAATTCAAATTTTAATGTTTTATTTCTGTAGAAATAACTAAAAGGAAAAGCCTGTGTTAAAATCACAGAATAAAACAATAAACGATACCATTACTAATAAGTTTTTAACTAAGGTTTTACTTTTTAGCTTTTTTTCATACTTTTGCTTTGTTGTAGGACTACTGCATCATACCAAATTTGAATGTTGGAAAATGGATGATTCAGATTTATAAGTAATAGGGGGGAGGGGTAAAAATGCTGCTAATATAATTTTTAACCCCCCTACTACCGCAGATTTTACAACATATTAAACTTTTTTTCATAAGCTGTTTGTGGCCTATTCCCTTTTACCCCCCCCCCCCCCCAATCGTTGTCAGTGGCCCTAAATGTTGTAGAGGGATAAAAGCAGTTGTCAATAGGGTGTTCTGTTTTGACTATAGAACATTGAAAACATGTCTCTCATGTATTTTCCTTTATTATTTGTTTCAATTTTTTTCTGACTTACATGTGAGGAGCTACATTGTTGCAACTATTGGGAAAAAATAGTATATATATATATATATATAAATTTCATAAAGTACACAACTTTTTTTTCCCCCCCTAGATTTGATTTTCTATGTGCATGTGTATTGGGGCATCCATTTTAAACCTTGAACCTTAGTGGCATTTACTGTAACTATGCCTCTGGAGATGACTCCATTTTTAAGGGTGACATTATAAGGACAAGACATCTGCTCATATTCTCTGTAAATGTGAATCCTTTACCGCTATCGGCTTTGAGCATCTAGGCTCATTCATGAAGTCTGCTGATGTACACCTGATCGCGCTCAGAGATATTTTCTTGTTTGTCTCTGCTATCTGTCTTCTTGGGCACTAAGGTTAGAGGTGCACAATAGACCTCTGGATAGAGTTCTTAGTCCTTTGTACCACCGTCTCATTTCTATTCTTTTCTATTCTAGTCAAAGGATCTGATCTTTCGGAATTAGCATGTAACTGATCAAAAATCTTACAGACACACACACATACACACAGAGACATCACGTTACAACTAGTTTTTTGTGTTCTAGAGGTCCCAAAATGTATAAATCCAGCAAAAACTTGAATTTCAATTTTTGACATGATTCCAATACTTTCCCTATACATTACCATGTGTTGCAGAGAAAGTAAAAGTATTTTTATACCATCCCACTGGAAAAAAAATCTATTACAGACAAGTGAGTGAAGCAAAGTCCATTCTCCATTCCTAAGAAAGTGAAATCAACATTTGCCCAAATTTTGTGATCCTTTTTACTCAAAAACTGCAATAGGTAGAAAGATGACATTTTTCATGCATACAGAAAATTTCAAGCAGATTTGCATAATCACAATTTTAATTATCTGGATACATTTATGTTTCCTTTTTTTTAAACTAATATTCTTGATTAAGGCATTTTTAACAATTGGCAATTTATTTGTAGTGGTTCAAAATCCATTTAAAACTTAAGCTCCCAGGCAGTTTAGCTCTTGCATATGCTTTCGAAATGAAAATTGCCACACAACCAAACCAAACACTTAATATAAATAATACCCAATGGCAAGTATACATAATTTTTATTTGCAGGTTCCACTATTTCGAGAGCTACTTATATAATGTCAGCAGCCCTTGTAAGTTGGGGTCACAGAGATGGCATTGTCCGAATTAAATTGTGCCGGGATCAACCAACACTACCATTACTCAGAGGCAGTAAAACAGATCCAGTAAGTGTTTTTATTTCCTTTATTTATCTATTTTATATGTTCCTATTTTATTTCAACATGCTTTAGATAACTGTATGTTCTTTTATTCTAAAATGTATATGGCAATCATACTTAATAAAGGAAGATGTCTGTCTGTGCAATCTGTAGCCAGAAATGTAAGCATTGTACGACCATGAAATTGAGTATACAAGTACTTCAGGACCCGAATAGATGCACCTCAGCATTATTTCTTTAATTTTGAAATTAGTCATTTATTTTATAGACTTGGAATTTCCTTTGTAACTGCTAAAAACTTAATAAAACGCAAAGGAAAATGTGGCTCTAATTTCATTTAAGGCACAGTAGCAAGATTATAGACAAGTGTCTTAATTTTGAAACCGGGAATTCCAGACAGATGGTGCTTTACATTTATTAGAGTACATGTGGATTCCTGTGGCATTGACTATTTCATGAGCAGTTGAATATAGTCAATTGTGATTCTCATATTTTTTATTTTTGTAGAGAATGTATGCAATTTAATTTGTGCATTTTTCTGGTCAAAACCATTTTAAATTGTGTTCAAATGTATTATTGTTTAAGCAATTAGTGCATATTTATTTATACATAGTGAATGCTTATTTAGAATTCAAGCAATGCCGGACAATTCATCCTAGTATATATACATATACTTTCTGATATAGAGGATTTCTGTATATATATATATATACATAGAGAGAAAGGAAGAATAAAAGTAAAGGGAGTAAAATAGATAATAATGTGCACAAATATTAAGTAAATATACCCACACACACCATTTGGCTACTCAATATATTGCATTTTAATAGCCATCATTCATTGAAAAATAATAATAATTTTAAATGAAATTATTAAATGAGCTCACACTTCAATGAGAAATGAAAATGTTAACAATGCACATACAAATTATCCTTCAGAGAGAAGTTAAAAAGAGTTTTACCAAAAAAGGATTAAACAAACACATTTTTAAAATGATTTGATGAATAAAAACAATTGGAAAAGAATAAATGAATAAAATTCAGAAAATGGCATATGGGTTCAAGTTTTCCATCAACAGAACGGATATCCGTCTTTAAAAAATTTCTTAAAACGTAGGTAGATGGAAACGCTTATGTCTCGCTTTGATTATTTTTTCTGCTGTAATGTACGATGTTGTCTGTGAAGACCTGTTTGTCCCTACCGATGCCAGTTACTATGAATTCTCCCTAGTTTTTGCAGACAGATTACAGAATTTGCATAGTTTTCTACGGAAAATTGCCTTTTATCCAGGATGATGTATATTTATGGCCGCATGCATGTTAATGCCAATCAGTGTGACAATGAGGATTTATGGCCGCATTCACGGTAATGCCAATCCGTGTAACAATGGGGATTTAGGACCCCGGCCTATGTGTAATGTAAATTAAGATCGCTTTTTTCATGAAAGTAGTAAATATGCTTCTTTAAAAGTTATCGAATTTGGCATAAATTGCTAAACCATTATATTTTTAACTATTTTTGCTTGCACAATTCTGCTCTCGTAAATTACCAAGAATCCATTAGTATCTTTTTCCCATCCATCCTCATATTTTAAATATTGCATTAGATTGACTAAACTAGCTTATTTTCATATTCTGGTTAATTATTTTAATTATATTTGTATAAACAGTATGATTGTGCAATTAGCTTATGTTCTCGTGAATCATCGGGAAACCATCAGTATCGTTTTCCATCCATCTCCATCTTCTAAATATTGCATGTTAGATTGACAAAATTAGTTTATTTTTATTTTCTGGTAAATTATTATGGTTAATTTTTGAATTATTTTTGCATATATAGTACAATTGCAGAATTAAATGTATGTTCTTGTCTCTCGTGAATTGCCAAGAGTCTACTAATATCTTTTCCCATCCATCCATCCATCTCCATCTCATAGCTGACAACTCTACTGGTTTTCCTGGAAAACTCTCTGATTTTAGTGATTTTTTCCCTGTTTCCCGTTTTTGTCCATTTTTTTAGAATTCCCTAAAGTTAAGGATTTTTCAATAAAATTTCTCTGTTATAGGGAATTTTGATGAACTTGTGGCCGTCATTTTTTTTCTTCTGTGCATGAACCTAGTACCAGTACTAAGTTGCATAATTTTCACTTTATTGATGAATACTGTTTCAAGTGTGATTCCGTGTATATAGATTAGATTGCCATGTAATGTTGAAACATCGTTTTCCATCCATGTTTAGTTTCAAATTATAAGAATTAAAAAATGCACAACATTAATTTCTTTGCAGTATGTTTTATTATTAATTAATATTTTTGTACAATGTTTATTGTTTTTTAAGTGTGATTTCACTTGTATTGATTTAATGCTGTGTAATGTTTAAACATCCTTTTCCATCTATCTTATTTTTGATAGAATATCAAATTAATTACAGTATTTTTACATCTTTGCAGTTTACATAAAAATGAAGGATTATTTTCCTTAAAATATGTTCAAACTGAATGCACAATGGAATTCTTCCCCTGCCCCCTCCTTATTTTCTAGGCAATCAAGTCCCAAAAGCATTTTTTTATTCACATTCATCAAATTAACTAAATTTTAATTTGAGAAGTGAGCATATTTTGTTTTTGTGAGCCAGCCCCCACTAAAATTTCTCTGTGTTACTGAATTATGCTACTGATATGCTTTTTTATACACTATGGAAAAACATTTTCTTTTGTGGTAGGCATTTTCAATGTTATAGTGAGTTAGCATTTTTTGAGAAAAAGCATACATTTTTTATGTGATGTAAAAAGTTTTTTCCCAAAGTGATATTGAACAGATTATACTCTGACTTGGATTTTTATTCTCTAATGTTGGCAGGTATGCCATCTTCTAAATATTGTATGTTAAATTGATTAAACTAGCTTTTTTTTCATATTTCGGTTAATTATTTTTGCATGCACAGTACAATTGCACAATTCAATTTATGCTCTAGTGAATTGCAGAGAGTCCATTAGTTTTCCATTCATTTGTATCTTCTAAATATTTTGTATTAGATCAACTAAACTAGCTGATTTTCATATTCTGGTTAATTTTTTTAAGATTTTCAGATATACAGTATAATTGCTCAACTTAATTTGTTTTCATAAATCACTGCGAGTCCATTACTATCTTTATCATCCATCTCCCTCTTTCAAATATTGCATATTAAATAAACTAAACTAACATATATTTATTTTCTCATTAATTATTAAGAGTCTTTTTTTAGTCACTTTCGCATACATAGTCCCCATTTTGAAAAATGAGTATGAACCCTGTAAAGGAATATTTTCCAAAAATTGGCATTAAAACAATGATATAATAAAATGATATAATGCAAATAAAAAAACAACCATTTTGGCAATAATATATTAAAATTGGATATATTCACTTCTTTAAATAATATTTCACTTATTAACCTGACTGCTGAAAAAACCTTAAAACTACTGATACTTTCCTTCTTCACTACTGAAATCTTCAACTGGTTGGCATCTCTGCATGACTTAAGGGCATTATACATACACACATTTTGTTGTGCACTATATGCTGTTTCGTGACATATGTAAGTATCTAGTGCAAGTTGATTTGTATTAGAGTCTCCATTCATTGGCAAAGTGTGAAAATGGAACTCAAATATGAAAAGTCAACATTCAACAACAAACATTGAAAATGTTTGACTTTGTCGATTCGATTGTGGATAATTTTAAAGAATGTACTATTGCTGCGTATGTATATGGGAAGTTATAATACAGTACACGACCTCTTATCCGGGGTCCCAATATCCGGACTCTCCCAAAACCGGAATGCGGCAAAATAAGGCCAAATTCTGTGCCAACACTCAATTATTTGCCAAAAATTGCATCAAATAGCGGTTTTTTGTTTAAAATCCCGCCAAATAATTTTTTTGCCTTAATTAGCAATATTAGTATTATAAAATAATGCATTGAAATCTATATTTTTCTCACTTCAACTGTTTGTGATCCTGACATAAACAAAGGTTTGGTTGAATCCACAACTTACCACACCGGAAATGTTGCTAAAAATATTTCCGGAAGAAGAGGAAGACTACAAGTATCATGGAGGTAAAAGTGAACTCTACTTCCATGGTGGATATATTTGTTCCATGTCAGATAAACATACTTTTGACGAATAACAAAACAGTTTGTTTGTGAAACGATATAAAAAACATATTTTTAGAAGAAAAAAATTTTTTTTTTTAGAATGGGTGCACGTTCGTTTGATGCCTCGATGATTTCGTAGTTGTTTGATACCTCGATGACTTCATGATGTCATAACATTTTTCACTGCAAAGTGACTGGGGCTTTTGGAAAAAGCTACGGAATCTAAAGAAATTTGCAGAGATTTTTAATTTTTTTTCTAGTGTACTAGTAAGTTTATAATTTTCAATTTATGGATTTCATTTTTACATATTTTTGAAATTCTTAACATAAAAATTAACTTTTGGCATTTCCAGTTAACCATTTTGTTAACTGTACGCTGTTTAGAAAACTGTTTTACTGTTTTAGGAAAAGTGTTCCGAATTACGGAAAAACCCCTTATCCAGAATACCTGAAGTCCCAAGCATTCCGGATAATAGATCCTGTACTGTATAATGGAATAAAGTTGGAATAGTTTGTCTTGGCCAGATGTCCTAACTTGCACCCATGAATGGCATAGATCTGCATCAGAGGCATATAGATTCCTTAGATGACATGGCTATGCAAAGCTAAACTCTAATGCAGAACTGTCCAAATAGTGGCACACAAACAAGGATAATGTTTAGATAACATATTTAAAATTAATTAAATTACAAAAAATTATTTCAAAATGAACAAATATTAATACTTTATGAAATATGTAACTGTATAAAATGTGATGCATAGATATTACTGAAATGATTTTCAATGGCAGCAAAAGTATTTGGATTGAAAAATTTTCTTTGTGTTTGATAGAAGTTAAACGTGTTATATAGAGAGTAAAATATATAATGATAAAAATATAGAGATGTGCGTATGTCACGTTGTGCATTCCTCACTAAATAA
Source organism: Amaurobius ferox (assembly GCA_951213105.1). Taxonomy (NCBI): domain Eukaryota; kingdom Metazoa; phylum Arthropoda; class Arachnida; order Araneae; family Amaurobiidae; genus Amaurobius; species Amaurobius ferox. Next base: position 1,745,228 of record OX578154.1, read on the forward strand.
AAGGGTTTAAGTTACAAGAAAAGTATTACAACATGAACTCTTCAATTTTAATAAAACATTTACAACCATTATTGTAATAAATAGTTTTAATCATTGTGAAGAAAACAATTCCACCATATCCCAACACTTACACTGAATGTACTTATACATATAAAGCTCTTTATCGTACTGCACAAATTATAAATTAATTCGCAACTAAAGGCGCCAATTCTGGAAACCCGTTCTTCTTAAGATGCTTCTACCTGTCATTGAATTTAACTAATGGACTCGTCCAAAATCACGTGACCCAAATGCCTTCTCGCTGGAGTCGTACTATAATGTGATGGAAGTCATGACATTTACCTTTACATATCTCAGGGAATATGTTACTTAGAAGCATGGAATTTGTTTTGGTGAACTCGTTAGCTACAGGACTTCAATTTTGAAAATATCAATGGTAGGACCCGGGGACCGTATAAAAATTGCGATGTCGTATTTTCGTAACTATACGGCCCCTTATCGAATCCAAGACATATCAAACATCTATACTGTCAGAAACGCCGTAGAAATTTACCCAACTTCACACGTTTCAATATGTACGAAAATAATTACAACTGCTTTTCAGGCACCAGAAACTTTACTTCAAAACTTAACATTCGTACAGCCAACGTCAACTCGTAAACAAAACCGCTCGTTCCTCTGACCACGTCTACAGAAACCCAAGAGTGTTGCCATAGCATTATTACAAAACTAAAATAAACAAATTCACAAGAAATGCAAATTTAAATATAAAACTTGAATAACGAAATCAATGTGTGTTACTTAACATATACATCATATGCATACTTTTTCTAATTGGAAGTATGTGTCTATAATCAACCATTTAAAAGTTGTTGGTCCTATAAGGACTTTACTTCACACCCTGTATATATATATACAGGGTGTCCCAAAAAGATTGAAACATGCTTTAATTCTTTACCTGTTGGCGATAAGT